>CM062295.1:493971125-494374892 GCA_031216915.1 Pictodentalium vernedei
TCAAAGACAGAAGAAGCTTACGCCCGTAGTAATAAACAGATATCTGTTTATAAATACATAAACTCTAACCGGACAGAGTAAAGGCCTATGCCCGTACGAAGACGGAAGGACCTTAATAACAATAGGTTCTGGATATTAATTAGGAGCCTGACTCTTATGCCAAAATCCAACATTAATAGTAAAGGAAATAGTGTTTCCGATACTACGAAAGTGAGAATCGTCCACCGATAGTGCAAGAAACTCACTGACTCTTCAGTAAAAGAGAAGCCAACAGAATTACTGTCTAAAAGGTCAGAATTTGAAAACTACTATTTCCAGAGGCTCAAATGATTACTTAGCTAAATAAGAACCGAAGTTAAATTCCGTATAGAAATTTAATCTAATGATTCTAAGTCTATTTATCGAAAAGTTACTAACTGACTTAGATAAAGAGACATAAGACTCAATTGTAAACTATCATAGAGTGCATAGGTATGAGGTAACATAAACCTATAACCTTAATAATAACAGGCTGCAGTAGATCTTGTCAAACAAGTATACTAAAAAGATGCAATGACTAGTATGGAGGGATCAACAATATCAACATAGTGATCCCTACACCAACGACGGAAGAGCCTCCACTTTAGCCGCATAGAATAGCGAAGAAGAGGTTCTCCTATAGTAAGAAATCGCGTCCAAAGCTCGTCCAGTACAATGCTTACAATGCAATAAGGACCACACAACGGAATACGTGAAGGTTGAGACCTTGCGGGTTGTGATAAAGATGACACGATTTTACCCAGCGAAAAAAGATCCTCTCATGGAGGAAGATTTCGCGTTAAGTCCCACAGTAGACATCAGAGTAAATTTACCCACGGTCTCTGTGAAGACAGAGATGCTATCAACAGAAATGAATTGTGGTTGTTTATCTTAGCAATACTTGATGAAAAAACAGCGCAGGAGGATACGCTTATCCTATCATTCCGTCCTATTAGATCAATAGATCGTTAACAACATAAGCTCAGAGATCCGGACATGTAAACACATACGTCTGCAATTGATTAGCAAGTTGTGTTGTAAATAAATTATCATTGGGCGCTCCCATTGATAGCAAATCTGACTGAATGCTTGTTTGTTGAGAATCCATTCCGACGGCAACAAGCGACCCAAAAGTGAAAGGGAGACCGGTAATACAATCAGACGACCCGGAATATGACGGACCGAAGTAGAACTTGGTGTACTATAACAAACAGAAGGATTCTTTCCATTAAATTGAATAACGGAAACGAATGAGTGCCTCCCTGGTTCCGGAGATACGCCACTACTGTCGAATTAACGGACAGGATTTGGACATGCGTTTCTGAATAATGTTCCTCCAATGACATAAAGCAAGCCTAAAAAACATAATTCCGTGGAAGATAAGTGCTTGCTCAGAGACTGCGGAACCCAAAGACCCTGGCACTTCGAATCCGTTGGGATCAATATTATATCCCAACCTGTTTGACTGGCAACCGTCATAATTATAAAACTCGGATCCGGCAACTGCAGTGGCACTCTCTGAGTCAACCACCGAATGTTTGCCCCAGTCTGAATCTCTTGCTACACTAGATAGACAAGAGAACGTGTAAATCGAGCAATTCATGGATTGCTGAAAAGTTGCCGTCGAAGAGAAGCTTCTCTGAGAACGAAGCGACTCTGAGAGAGTTCTTCACCTTACTATCCACGCGCGTGGATGTAGCTAGGGCTGCATCACGACTAACCAACTCCAAGCAGCCACTGAAGGGCGGAGTTATACGTGAACAAACTACTGCCCTCAAAGAAATCACATTGAGGATCATATCCCGGAATTCTTTCTCTTGAAGACGTAATGATAACACCTCAGTAAGGTGGATTACGTATGATAAAGCGTCTAAGTTAAGTCTATTAGACATCATTGTCTTTTCCAACATTGTGGTTGGAAAAGACATAGACGGCGAAAAAGATTATTTCCAGTCTTTAACCATGCCATCTAGACGCATATGAACTCTCGGTATGCCATGTTCTGCCAAAATAAATTATTCGTATAAATGATAAAAGGCAGAAATGAGCATTGCGGACAAGAAACTAAACTATAATGCTTGGTAGCAGGCTTATATATATATAGCGTCGATAAATAATACACATGTTCTAATAACATTATTGGACTGTGTCGGTAAGTCAGGGACAATGTCCCTGAACCGATCCAAAATTCCGTGTCCAATGACGCTATGAGTCTCTTATCCAACATCGCAGCAATGTAGTCCGAAATAACAATCACTGGAAGATAATGCCGGAAGATATGAATGGCAGCTTCCGATGCTACGAAAGGGAAAACTCGAAATCTTTCGAATCCCTTTCGCCATCCTGTCGGACCCTATAAAGCATTCGGTCGTCCGTACCTGATGCAACCGCGGACCGCACCGACCCAGCGCCGTCGGATAATTCCTGATTCGACCGAGAAACTGTCGATTGCTGGGATGCTGCGAAAAAACTGTGCTAACTCGGATAGCACGTCCGTCACTGAGGCCTATGGAGAAGCGGTCCTACGATGCATTGCCGCTGGAAGCTCTGGGATCGTTACCCCGTGCATACTACTATTATGCGAGCGAACGGAGTGTATAGGCCTCATGTCCCTTGGCTACCGGATAGCGTGACCTGTTCGCCATGGAATCACTGAATGACGAAACTGATCGGATACTCGAGGTCACGTAGCCAATGAGCGGTCGTGTGCACTGCTGTGAGGATGAGGAAGCATTATCGACAGTCTCTCGGACTGTCAATATAACGGAGCGCCCCGAGCGACGGACATATGCTCCGAATGTAAAATATCTGAACCACAACATGCGGTCCCCTATGTTGTTGGACGAGAGAGGGACCTCTCTCGCTCACAGCCCGGACGGACCTGGACAAGCCAGGAACCGGACTAACAGGCTTCCTCCGATCTGTCCTCAATCCGCCGTCACTGGGTGAGTACTAAAGTAATTATAGTGCTCGCATCACCCAAATCTCCTTCCTAGACCGCAACGGACGAACCCGGCAGCCGAACCATTCGATGAATGTACGCTACACCGGGTGAGCTAGCGAATGTCACTCCGTCGATCCTACAAGGGACCTCTTAGGCGATAGACAAATTCCATGAGCACTTATTGCCGCTAGCTCTTCATTAACTATGACGACAGAGGCACACTTTTAAAAGACATCTCCGTAACTTTGCGAACAAGAAACCAGAAATGCTTGGTAATAGCAAGCATATAATAATAAATATATAGCGTCGTTCAATAATTCGAAAGTTTGTGTGACATTATTGGACTATGTCGGAACTGAGGGACGATGTCCCTGAACCGAACCAAAAATTTCTAAGTCCACCGACGCTATCAGTTTCTTATCCGGCATCGCAGCATTCTGGTCAGACGAAAGAACCTGTAGAAGATCAAGTCGGATGACATACACAACAGCATATGTTGTTCCGAAAGGGAAAGCTCGAAATCCTCCGAATCCCTTTCGGTATCCCGTCGGACCGGATGAAATTTTCGGACGTCCGTACCCGCTTCCGCGGAGCGTCCCGACCCAGCATCGTCGGATAAAACATTATGCGACCGATTCAGTTGTTGCTGGGATGCTGCGATAAGCTGTGCTATTTAGGATAGCACGTCCGTCCCCGAGGCCTGTGCAGTAGCGGTCTTATGATGCATTGCCGCCGGAAGCTCCGTAAACGTTGACTCCCGCACACTTTCCTATGCGAACGTCCGGAGTCTGCAGGCCTCGTGTCCCTGGCTACCGGATGGTGTGACCTGGTCGCCGATGATTCTCTGACTGGCGAAGCTGACTGGATATCCAAGGTCACATAGCCAAGAGCGGTCGTGTGTGCTACCATGAGAATGAGGAAGCCTTGTTGACAGTCTCTCCGGACTGACTATATGTCGGAGCGTCCCGAGCAGCGGACGTATGCTCCGAATGCGAAACATTTTGTACCACAACATCTGGGGCCAGATGTTGTTGTACGAGAGAGGGGCCTCTCTCGCTCGCCGTCCGGATGGACCAGAACGAGCTATGAACCGGACTAAAAGGCTTCCTACGTTCTCCCTCTAATCCGCCGTCACTGGGTGTGCATTTGGTTGATTTATAGTGCTCGCATCACCCCAAAACTCCTTCTAGACCGCAACGGACGAACCCGGCTGCCCAACCATTCGATGAATGGACGCTACACCGGGCGAGCCAGCGGACGTCAAAGGCCGTCGAACCTACTAGGGTCCTCTTAGGCAATTGGCGTATTTACATGAGCACTTATCCGCTAGCCCTTCATTAATTGTGACGACGGAGGCACACTGTTGGAAGACATCACAGATACATCACCCTAATCTTGATCGTCTGAAATAGAAATTGATAAAGTAGAGTGACCCTGCGGGGAAAGGACCAGAATGTCCAATTCCCCACTAACATACCGTGACATACGCTTCCCATGTTGTCATCGAAATCATCAGATACAGAACAGGAGTTAATGCGAGTACACTGACTACATATAGAATGATTATAAAAGTCAGAGGAAGACTTCCTCTTATTACAATTGATCAAAATCCTTTCAATGTGAAAAGAAAACAAAGTCCTGGTACTCGCACCAACCCCTGACAATCAAAATACATAATAATAATATGATCCATTAACATAGAAAAAATAATTAAAATCAAAATATTTTGAAAAAATATTTTTTCAGAACAGCCCAAGTTTCTGAAAAGTAACATTGAGCCCCAATGGATCCCAAGCCTAAGTGTGGACAAAAAATTTAAAAATATTTTAAACAATTTATGCAACACTTACGAACAATAATAATGTATCTAGTTATGATTAAATTAACATCAAGATATTATTTTCAAGAAATCCCCCCCTCACACAGAGGGCTGTTGTAAATGTAAACAATGAGTGTAAAAACACTAAAATAAGACTCCAGGCACCCAGGCCCGAAATCAGTTACCAAAAATACACTATCTGATGCAAAACAGAGACTTCCAGGGAAGAAACTGCAGAACATCAGATGGTAGATGCAGAACACAACGCCTAACCACCCGTAGGTGAAGACGTAAACATGGGGAAAGAACAGAATTCATTCTGTTATTCAGCTAAAACTCCCAATAAATTTTAGTAATAATAATTACAGAAACTATGCCAAAAGCATGGGAGAATAGCAAGAGGGGACTTAAAGGAAAGGGAGAGAGGAAAACACTGAAAAATCAGTGTAACTAAATAACAAGAATGACAACAAAATGGCTGCTGCCTCGAAAATAAGTAACTTAACATAATTTCATTAAAAAATTTTAAGTTACAGCGCTGATAATATTCTGTCACACATTATTCCTCTCCTCCTTCTATATCCTCCTTAGAATCACCATTTCACTAATATTTATGTGTCTGGCATCATTTAAACTGAGATTTACAAGCACAAAGATCAGTCAGATGTTAACTGATGAAGGGCCAAACTGAGAATGATTAATGGTGCCAATTTCGGAACGTCCTTGACACTGAGCATGCGCAGTAAAGGTGAAGTGTGGAGGGCCATTCAGGACATGTTTTCTTTGGTTTTAGATGCAAATTTTGGGGATTGGGGGGCAAAATTTGTGTTTGGCCCTATATTTTAAGAGTTAGCACCAGCTATGTCTGGGTCATTGGTACAGTATAAAAATTTTAGATTTCTTATCAACCTACTCACAATTGTTTACTACAGGCTGAATAGACAAAAGGCTGGAGGGAATCGCATAACCAACCCCCACATAACCCCAGTGCACTGGAACCGTGAAGTAGAGGGAAGAGGTCCCAAGGCTTATCAACCATAATGTCGCAATCATTGGTAAAGGACAATGAAAAGGGACATATGAGCCTGTGTGACACACAGACAGAAAAAGGGCAGTAACAGCACAAGGCTGAAACTGACCTTCAAGAAGCCTAATGGCTATGGCAGACAACAGCCTGAGCAGAAGAAAGAGGACCCAGGGCAAAAAGATCCTCCGACTGCTCCTGCAACTGGCGCAAATAAAAGGTGGAGAAAGTAGAAGCATTTCTCCAGTAGGCTGCCTGCATAACATCCGACAACTTGACGGAGTTAGAATAAGCCCAAGAGGTAGACAGTGCCCGCACCTCGTGGGCAGAAATACGATTGGTAATACAATCGCCAGCTGCTAAACGACTATAAGCCGTATGAATAGCAAGACAAATCCATCGAGAAATGGATTGAGGTGAGATCTTCTGTCGACCCAGAATGAGAGACAGAAAAAAACGTTTTCTGCCTTTCCGTATGAAGCGTGTCCGATCAAGATAAATGCGAATAGCACGGACCGGACAGAGCAAAGGGCGAGTACCCTCAACAGAGGGAAGAGCCCTGATACAGATAGGAGGAGGAGTAGTATCTGGTAACTGATTCTTAGCCAAAAAGGAGCAATCAGTGGTAAAAGTAACACTGTTGGGAGAGCTCCTAAAAAAGGCCGGGTCAACCGAGAGGGCGTGAAGCTCACTAACCCGTCTGGCCGAAGGAAATGCCATCAGAAAAGCCGTCTTATATGTGAGAAAATGCATATCCACCTGGGATAAAGGTTCGAACGGCGCCGCGCCCCCCCCCCCCCCCCCCCCCCCCCCCCCCCCCCAGCAAAGCAGCACCACGAAAGATTCCATCGTGGAGTAAGCTGCAAAGTCCGAGGCCTTTTCAAAGAAAAGTGCCGAACAAGCTTGGAGAGGTAAGGATTAGTGCCGATACGACGCTTCCCCACATAAGAAAAAGTCTCGGAAAGCATAGACCTGTAACCCTTGATGGTAACAGGCTGGAGACCCCGAGAATCAAACAGATATACCAGAAACTCCGCAATCTGTGAAATCGAAGGATTGGCATAATCAACAGAGTGATCAGCACACCTTCGACAGAAGACCTTCCATTTAGCTGCATAAGCTAAACCAGTGGAGTGCCTCCTTGAAGAAGAAATACACTCCACTGCTCTACGGAGGAGACAGGACCTGACAAAAGATATGCGTGAAGGCACAACGAAGTCGGGTCGACGTGAAACCTCCTCGGGCGACCTTGACAAAGAAGGTCGCGACGTAGCGGGAGACGTGCCAGAACCGCCGCCATCAGCGAGCGGAACTGATTGATCCACACCCGCTGAGGCGACAGGGGAGCGATCAGAATGATTCGACAACTGCAGGTTCGAATTTTGGCGAGAACCTGAGGAAGAATCAGAACCGGCGGGAAGGAGTAGCCGACTAGACCGTTCCAATCGAGTGACAGAGCGTCCACGGCAAAAGCCAGAGGATCTGGACACGGGGACACGAAAGTGTCCACCTGATGGTTCCAACGAGTCGCAAAGAGGTTGATGTGGGGACGTCCCCAGAGATCGCAAAGCGACTGGAACACTGCCCTGTGAAGCATCTACTCGGTGGAAATAACCCTGCCCTGTCGGGACAGGGAGTCGGCTAGGACGTTCAGACGACCGGGAATGTGACGAACAACCACTCCGGCGTGAACATCCTGAGCGAGCAGTAGAAGATCCCGAGCTAACTCGTACATTGGAAGCGAGTGCGTGCCGCCCTGGTTCCGAATGTAAGCAACCACTGTCGAATTGTCGGATAGTAGAAGGACCTGGCGATTCGACAGGTGAGGGATCCACTGCCTGAAACTCAGAAGAAGAGCAAGAAGCTCCTTCTGGTTGATGTGTAGAGCTGCTTGATCCTGGTCCCACATCCCGTGTAGGGAAAGACCGAGAGGATCCAACGTCGCACCCCATCCGAGATCGCTGGCATCTGCCGTCAGAACGCGATCAGACGTGGGTAAGTCCAGTGGAACACCCTGCGTAATCCACTGAACATCTGTCCAGGGAAGAAGGTGAGGATACAGAGAGTCCGGAAACGGAAGCACCTGATCCAGAGAATCTACATTCGGCCTCCAATGACTGAGCAGAAAGTGTTGGAGAGGTCTGACACGCAGCCGACCTAGAGGAATGAGATCCGTCACCGAACCGCAGAGACCGATCAGCCAGAGAAAACTCCGAGCGGTCGCGGACCTGGACTGGGACAGAGTCAGAGCAAAAGCTGAGAGAATCACAGCCTTGGCCTGGGGAACAGCCACCAAATTGAATTTGGTTTGGAAAGACATCCCCAGATGACAAAACGACTGAGAAGGGACCAGGTCCGACTTCTCTTCGTTGACTCTGAATCCTAGCGACGTGAGCAAGCTCAACAGAGTGGCGACATCCGATTCCAGTAAGGCAGCATTGGAATGCCTCTGGAGGATATCGTCCAGATATGCCGAAGTAGTCACCCTGGACTGTGTGCGATGGAACGCTATCACATGCGACATCAGTCTGGTGAACGCCCAAGGAGCCAGGTTGAGGCCGAAAGGCATGGCCTTGAACAGGTAAACTCGCCCCAGAAAAGAGAACCTGAGATACTTCCGTGACGCCCGATGCATCGGAACGTGGAAGTAAGCGTCTCGCAGGTCGATGCTGGCTGCGAAATCTCCCTGGTGAATTGATTGGCGGACCAACCTGAAAGTCTCCATGCTGAACTTGGGAGCAATGATAGACTGGTTCAGGATACTCAGATCGATAACCGGTCGGAGTCGGCCGTCCTTCTTCGGCACCAAGAACAGGCGGGAATAGAAACCCACTAACTGAACGTTCTTGACGACCTCGATCGCCCCCTTTGCCAGGAGATTGGCAATCTCCGTGGACAAAAGTTCCCGACGTAAAACGTCTGACGGAACTGTGGTTGGAAGAGGCACCCTTGACAGAGTGGGGTGCCGTCGGAAGGATATGCGCAGCCCGGACCGAACAACATCTAACACCCATGGATCGGATGTGATGGTGGTCCAATGGTCTGCGAACTCTGCTATCCTTCCTCCAACCTGGGACGAGTCGAGGTGAGGACCTTCATTTCGAGCCCCGACGAGGCCCGCGAGAGGAGAAACCACCTCCTCTGCTAAATGAAGAATCCTGAGACTTCCCTCGATTCTGCCGACCCCTACCTTTACCCCGTGAGTAAGAAGTAGAGGCGGCGGCAGAAGGACCAGCCTTTTGCTTCACAGAGGAAGCAAAAGGATACTTGTTAGGCTTGGAACGGCCCTTGCCTCCCCGAGAAGGCTGATCAAGCTGACAAAACAGCAGCTGATCTCTGGAATGACGTAGGACGTCATCCTGGACCGTCGACACGGAACCATGGAAAAGTTGCGGACCTGCCAAAGAAGCAGATCGAAGAGTAGCATGCTGCTCCTCGGGAAGGGATCGTCCTGTGTCCAGCACAGCGTCCCTTCGAACTAATTCCAAATTTGCCGTGTTACAGGCATGCGTGTGAGTAAGGTGCATAAGCGCCTTGGACAGCACACGCAAAGGAGCCTGTACCTCGTCAAACTTATCTGGAGGCAGATAAGCAGCCAAAGCTGAGACGACGTGATCTGAGAGAGAAAGCATGCCAAGCATCTCTCTTGATAAGCCCAACATGGACTCCAGAGTCGTCATTGGAATGACGGCAGACTTGGGCTTGGAAAGCCCGAGGGAAGTGGAGTCCTGATCCAGAACCGTCAAAGCCTGGCAGACTGACGGATTGGCAGAATCGTAGGAACGATAATGCACAGGAGGCAAAAAGGTGTCAACCCTGGTGAAGAACGAAGTCTTCAAAGCCTTGGAATTCAGCTTGGCATCCAATGCTGAAAAAGCTTCAACCACCTGTACCGACTGGCATGGTCGAAGGTGCCCAGAAGCAGGTTGCTCCATAGGCTGTTGGCGCGCGACCGATGATCGCGGCCAGGCTGACACTGTCGGCTGGTTAGCAGGTTTGAGCTCAGGCAGAAACCCAAACACAAAGTCAAGAGCCGCCCCCAAGTCCGAAGACTGCTGGCCCTCGACCTCAAGCATGTCGGACTCCTCCCCAGAGTCAGAAGACACATAGCCCATCGTGGGCAAACCAGCCGACGCCTCCCATGGTGTCGGAACACCAGAGGAATCGGAAACCGGCCTGTTTCCAATCCCGGGAGGCGGCGCCATAGGAGGCGCCTGGAAACCACCCATAGCCTCGCTGGAAGCAACAGGAAGACTCTTAGAAAGAACCTGAGTGAGTAAGGAGAGGGCCTCCCTAAGCTCACTGCCTGTACCGACCGGTTCGACAGGGGAGCGAACCGGCAAAGTGGCTTCACCTCTGACCCTCTTAACCAGCGAAGGGTCACGATCCTCCAAAACACCCGACGCGGGACAACGGGCGGCAGCCGAAACATCTGAAGGCAGACGTGTATAGGGGTACGATGCACCCCGAGGATCAATATTGCGAGAACTCATGAGAGTCACCGCGGACCTCTGCGGGGCAGAAGGTCCAGGCTGCACAAAAGGCGTTGGTCCCCCAAAACTGGTCGTGTGACCAGAGTGAGTAGACGGAAACGCCACGGAGTTCATAGTGTTTCCACTACGAACATCCGAATCCAAAGACACAACTGTGGTGCTCGACGGCGAAGAGACCACAGCGATGGGCTCGGCCGGCAGCCCCTTCCGACTTCGCCGAGTTGAAGTCAGGGAAGGCTGAGGCCGATATCCCACGTCTACAGTATCGGACATTCCTGCAGTCCCCTGCAGCGAAAAGCCGAGGCCGGCTGAAACAGACAACGAAGCAGACGGACCAGCAGCAGTAGTAGATACGTCGAGAGTCATTGAGGCTGGTGAAATAGTGGAGAGAGCACACCGGCTCGGCTCCAAAGGAGGAGTCACAACCCTAGTGACAGCCTCAGATGTCGACTGGAGGGGAACCGTAGTCCCGGAACCAGGCATCTCTTCACCAGAACACTCAACGGCTCCCGCAGTATCCACCACAGGAAAAGACTGCACATCCCCCACGGAGGAGGAATAACTCTCACCAAAGTCAGCTCGGGAGGCCCCGAATGACCATGTTCTCCTTTCCCATGGGAGCGGGAGGCACGGCCACGAGAACGAACGACACGGTTTACTGACGCCCAGAAGGTGGAAGACCATGTTCCACAGACACCACACGGCCGCTAGGCCGAACACCCATTACAGGAGGAACAAGACGAATGTACATCGTCCACATGCTTTGGCAGCAGACATTGCCCACAAGGAATTGTCCTGGGCATGATAGAGGTGAGAGAAGCAGAGAAGGTGAGATCAGAAAACAGAACACCCCCAAAGAAGAGAGAAAGGTGACAGAAACAAAGACCCCAGAAGGTCGACCGGGAACCACACAACAGGAAGACTACTCTCAAAAGAAAGAAGAAACACTGTAGGAGTGGTACCCCGCTGACACCTAACTCTAACACAATTAGAAAAATTGCAAAAAAAGCATTAACAATAATTGTGAAAATTCTAAGTCCGAACCGCGTGGCACACGAAATTCGCACGCGACTCGAGAGAGAGCAAATAAATATACATTATGGACATATAATAGAAAAGAGAATATAAAACACTGTTCCTGAGAATACAAAGGATACACTGTGGTATAATGAATCAGGAATCATCAAACATCGAGCTGGTGGAACACTGATAAGCATGTAAAAACATCTCGACTAGAAGCGGATTATAAAAAGAAAGAGTCTTTAGAGAGTTTATAAAGATATTGTTCATAAATAATAATCACAATTGGCACTCCCCAACAAACTATATGAAAACAATTTTATAGTCATATATTTTTTTCCACTGCTTAGCAAACAAGAAGCAAAAGAACAAAGTGTCAAGTTACTAAAGTGGTTTTCAACACTTTTCTATAGTGATGAACTGAATATCAAAACTTGCTTTGAACCGATTACCGATTATTTCTCTGCCGCTTATGCCAATTCCGATGGTTGAAATAGGACACAGAAGAAAATCTGTTGGTGCTTGTTATACTACAGAATTTTGTTGATAAATCACCAATTACGAAAGCTTAATACCACATACAGTAAGTTCTCAGAGAATGTATATTTAGAGCTGGGCAATATTAGCCAAAATAATATTTGCATTTTTGGGAGTTGGGGTAGGGGGAGAAGATCGTTATTAATGACACAATCACACGATATTGTTCTCTTGTGAAGATTGTGTTTTATTCCAGTAAATAGTGTTAATACGGTTTTGTGTTAGGATACACTACACTTGGCTGCATTAACCAGGAATATACTGAGCACACATACTTTGTGTCTTAACTGAATAACAATTTTGATGTTAATGTGTGTTGTGTAGTCGGATGACGCATTGTTTATGGATATATCAGAATGTATTATTCAATGTTCTTTTTTCAACATGTTACCTCCCTTGATGTGTTTCTCCAATGTTTACATCTACAATCAACAATGGAGAGACACATCAAGGGATGTAACTGAATTAAAAAATGAACTTGGCAAACTAAAAACGTGTTTGTGACAGTCATGCGACTTACATGTTGCGTAACAATCATCTATCATTGAAAAAAGAGTGTTTTTTAGTTTTTTCTCCAATTTTAATCTCTTATCGTATTGTGACGCTTGCATCACGAAGCACTACAGACTACCAGCTGAAAACATTTTATTTACATGTACCCAAAGCAACGTTGTGCAGCATCATGTCTGAAGGCCAGTGACTTCACTCAGCTGGGAAATGGTGGCGATCTCATACCAATTGCAGTTGGTAAATTCTGTAATATCTCTGCTCTGCAAATCCTTAAATTTTCTGCTATGCACTAACCAAGTTTTTAATGGGGAAACTTTATTGAAATGGCCAGATATCAAAGGGATTTTTAATAGTCAGTGTTAAAAATAGAATAACTTGAAACTGACGTTTTTTAACTGCTGGTTGTCATAATCGACCGATGTCCCATAACCAGCTGGTTCCAATTGCCGATGCTGATTATAGGTTCATCACTACTTTTCTATAGAGCCTTGACCATGGCTTTAATCACTCAACTGATTAATCCTTTACCTAAGCAGATGACACTTGCAAACAAAATTCTTGAATAACTAATTTTTTTAATTTTTTGCATAAAAAACACAGCTTATGACCCCTCATCGAAATGAGCTCAATGACAAAAAATAAAATGAAAGTGTCAATGACACTGTAGCTCAACTTGTTAAGACATGTACATGTATAGTATGTGACACAGCAATGACAAACATCTAGGTAATGACCTGATAACAAAGGTACATATAAAGTATTGTAACGGTCTGTTACATAAATACTGACCATAGCCTGTAACAAATGTATAGGTAAAGTATTGTAAAGGTGGGTGACAATCAGATGCTAAACTAGAAAAGAAATCTTTGAGTCCTAGAGAGGGTCTGACTGAACCCCAAAATATTTGTTCTCATAGCACAGTGATAACAAAGGCACCCCAAAACACACTCGTTCCTGTCCAAAGATGAAAACAAAGGTACCCAAGAAGTTTCGTGAAGATCAGTTCACAGATACGAGCTGTATAGAAGTTGTGGCAAAAAACTGATTGGACCTACTTTCTGTACAAAATGGCCACTAGCAGCCATCTTGAATTTTGGACTGCACCCAGAAACACTCGTTCTCGCCCCAAGGTGATAACAAAGGTACCCAAGAAGTTTCGTGAAGATCGGTTGATAAATACAGCCTCTAGCCAGAGCCGTATTGACATGAGCACTTACAGTGTATAAGTAGCATTCAATAAATCAAAGTTCATCTAATTTGCATAATTTCTGCACGAAAAAATACCCCTTACAATATGTGATGTATTCCATGTTACTAAACATTCATACAAAAATTTATTCAAATCAGAACTTTCATACATAAGTTCTGTACAAAAGACTGATTGCACTAATTTTGGTACAAAAGGGCTGCTGGTGGCCATCTTGAATTTCAGACCACACCCAAAAACACTCGTTCTCATCCCACGGTGATAACAAAGGTACCCAAGAAGTTTCGTAAAGATCGGTTCATAAATATGGCCTCTAGCCTGAGCCGTATAGAAGTTGTGTACAAAATGAAAGTGTCAATGACACTGTAGCTTAACTTGTGTGTTGTGTTTGATGAAAAGGATAATGTTCAATGTTTATGAAAGGATTATGAAATAAGACAAGAATTGTGATAATTGGGAATATGTTCATTTCTGTTCCCTGTATGCTATGTTTTTGATAAAAATAATATGAGGTGTACACTGTACTAAAGAGCTGAGGGGTGGGTTAATATGACCTCACAGTTAATGTATGTGGCCCTCACAGTTAAACCAAAAGGGGACATTCTCATCTGGGCATCATCTTGAGTGATCCTACGAAGTTACAATGAAATCTCTTCATAAATATGACCTGTAGACTGTGCTCAAGATTTTCGGGATTCGGGCACCTGTAGCCATCACAGTTGACCAATCATGACCAAAAGGGGATGTCATCATCTAGACATTATATGGAGTCAAACTAACAAGTTACAATGAAATACTTCCATAAATACAACCTATAGACTACGCTAAAGGTTTTTGGGCTCGGGCAGCCATCAAGGCTGAATGATCGTGACGAAAAATCCTACCAAGCTACAATGAAATCCCTTCATAATTATGACCTGTAGACTGTTCTAAAGGTTTTCGGGCTTCAGGCCCCTGCAGCTGTCACAGTTGCTGAATCGTGTCCAAAAGGGGACGTTCTCATCTAGACATTATATGAAGTCAAACCTACCAAGTTACAATGAAATCCCTTCGTAAATATGACCTGTAGACTGTGCTAAAGGTATTCAGGCTTCGGGCTCGGACAGCCATAATGGTTGAATGATCGCAACTAAAAGGGGATATTCTCATCTGGGCATCAACTGGAGTGATTCTACAAAGTTACAATGAAATCCCTCCATAAATATGACCTGTAGACTGTGCTCAAGATTTTCGGGCTTCGGGTACCTGTAGCCATCACAGTTGACCAATCATGACCAAAAGGGGATGTCATCATCTAGGCATTATATGGAGTCAACCTAACAAGCTACAATTAAATCCTTCCATAAAGAAGACCTATAGACTATGCTAAAGGTCTTTGGGCTCGGGCAGCCATAAAGGCTGAATGATTGCGACCAAAAGGGGATGTTCTCATCTAGACATTATTTGGAGTTATCCTACCACGCTACAATGAAATCCCTTCATAATTATGATCTGAAGACTATTTTAAAGGTTTTCGAGCCCCTGTAGCCGTCACAGTTGCCCAATCGTGTCCAAAAGGGGACGTTCTCATCTAGACATTATATGAAGTCAACCTACCAAGTTACAATGAAATCCTTTCATAAATATGACCTGTAGACTGTGCTAAAGGTTTTCGGGCTTCGGGCCTCTGTAGCCGTCACGGTTGGCAGATCAAGCCTAAATGGGGGAAATTCTCATCTAGACATCATAAGGGGTCATCCTACCAAGTTACAATGAAATCCCTCCATATTAAACATGACCTGCAGACTGTGCTAAAAGTTTTTGGGTTTCGGGCTTGGGCAGCCATCACGGTTGACAGATCATGACCAAAAGGGGACATTCTCATCTAGGCATTATACAGAGGCATCCTACCAAGTTACAATGAAATCCCTTCATAAGCAGACTGTGCTAATGGTTTTCGGGTTTTGGGTTCGGGCAGCCATACCGGTTGAATGACCGCGACCAAAAGAGGACATTCTCATCTAGACATGATCCCAAACCTGCATATGAAATTTCGTGACGATCAGACAAAAACTGCGGGGTGTAGCCCGTGCTAAAGGAAAATGTGAACAGACTCACAGACTAACAGACTTCCGCATGCGTGATGGCAATAGCTTATCTTGACTATGTCAAGTTAAGCTAAAAATGATTGGACCTAATTTCGGTACAAAATGGCCACTGACAGCCATCTTGAATTTTGGACCGCACCCAGAAACACTCATTCTCGTCCCAAGGTGATAACAAAGGTACCCAAGACGTTTTGTGAAGATCGGTTCATAAATACAGACTCTAGCCCGAGCCGTATTGACATGTGTACTTACTGTGTGTAAGTAGCACTGAAAAAATCAAAGTTCATCTAATTTGCATAATTTCTGCACAAGAAAAAAACCTGTATTATATGTGATGTATCCCATGGTACTAAACATTCACACAAAAAATTATTCAAATCAGCGCTTTCATATGGAAGTTCTGTGCAAAAATCTGATTGCACCTAATTTTGTACAAAATGGCTGCCATCGGCCATCTTGAATTTCGGACCGGACCCAAAAACACTTGTTCTCGTCCCACGGTGATACCAAAGGTACCCAAGAAGTTTCGTAAAGATAGGTTCATAAATACGGCCTCTAGCCCGAGCCATATTGGCATTTGCACTTACAGTGCTGAAAGTAACACTAAATACATCAAAGTTAGTCTAATTTGCATAATTTACGCACGAGAAAAAAACCCGTATTATATGTGATGTATCCCATGGTACTAAACATTCAGCGCTTTCATATGGAAGTTCTGCACAAAAATCTGATTGCACCTAATTTTGTACAAAATGGCTGCCAGCGGCCAACTTGAATTTCGGATCGGACCCCAAAACACTCGTTCTCGTCCCACGGTCATAACAAAGGTACCTAAGAAGTTTCGTAAAGATTGGTTCATAAATACAACCTCTAGCCCGAGCTGTATTGAATTGTTGATGGACAGACGGACAACTGGCCATGGCATAAGCTCAAATTTGGCTTCGCCAAAGTTGAGCTAAAAATAATGAAAACTGAAAGGTAATTTTTGTGAATAGCACTGACGGTTTGGGGCCATTACTTTGGGTGAAGGGTTAAGGGGAATTCTTCCTTTGATATTATGCAGTTTAGCTCAAAACTGGAGGCACTGTGAGCAAGCACACAAAGTGATACCCCCGCGCCTGTCAGAACGGAATTACATTGCTTCATGCACATCTTCATATGGAGTTCTTCCATTGTGCAAAGTTTCATGAAAATTCTTCAAACGGTTTAGGAGGAGTTGCGCTTATAAGGATGGACAGATGGACGAACAGACAGGGTGATTCCTATATACCCCCCCAAACTTTGTTTGCGGGGGGTATAATAATGCTGACTGTATAGCGAACAGAAACGTAGGCAATCATTTAATTATGTGTAAAACACTGTATATGTAAAAAGCTATAAAGAATGTTCCACATACCTTTGATCTGTCTTTCAAGGCCATATCCCTCTTTTCTTATTTTCGATGTCCATTCCTGGATCTGAAACAAAGAAACTAGAACTATCACTGAAGGTGATTAATACCCCCACTTCTGGCTTACTAGAATGAACCTCTGAATATTGAGCTTGAAAAACCAATAATAAATCTAAGTTCATGGGAGATAACTTGGTTACAATTGTTGCAGATCAAACATTTTGGAATATGCATATGCCCACTTGTTAGTCATAATGTTTGAGAAATTTGATCAAAATTGGATTCATTTATGAAGGAGGTGTTTCATACACAAAAATCTCATGTGCAAATAAATCTATATTAAATCTGTTGAAGTGGAGATAATCTTGTAAAAATCACCACAGATGGAAAATTTGGAAATATGTGCATGTTCACTCATTAGTGGTCATGTTTAAGAAGTTTCATCAAAATCAAAATCAGTTCAATAATGTAGGAAGAGTTGCACACACAAGAATCACATTTGAAAATCCATAATAAAATCTAAGTTCATGGGAGATAACCTGGTTAAAATTGTCGCAGATGAAAATTTTTACAATATACGCATGTTCACTTGCTAGTCAAAATGTTTGAGACGTTTCATCAAAATTGGTTAGAAGACTAACAGTAACCGCACAGCCACGGATGACCCCGAACTATAGCCTTGATCTGTGACCTTGACTTCCATCGAACAAAAACAAATTTTGTGTGCAACACACCGTCTCTCCATAAGCAACATGTATGCCAAGTTTCAACAAAATCCAATGAAGCATCTCAGAGTTATGGAGCGGAAACAAAAATCTTCCTGATGGACGGAGGGACTGACAGAAATGACAAACACTATATGCCTCCGAAAATCTTTTTCATGGGCATAAAAATGTAGGAGTAGTTGCATGCACAACAATCACATATACAAATCTATATTACATGTAAGTATTCTAAGTTGAAGGGGAGATAACGTAGTAAAAATCATCACAGAGGAAAAATTGGGAAATATGCGCGTGTTCACTCGTTAGTGGCCATGTTTAAAAAGTTTCATCGAAATCGGTTCATTTGAAAATCCATAATGAATCTAAGTTCAGGGGAGATAACCTGGTTAAAATTGTTGCAGTTGGAAAATTTTAGAATATGTGCATGTTCACTTGCTAGTCATAATGTTTGACAAGTTTCATCAAAATCGGTTCAATACTGTTGGAGGAGTTGCACACACAATTCAGAAGGATGGATGGATGTAGTCAGACAAGCAGGGCATCGACAATATAGCCCCCACTTCAGAGAAGTCAGGGTATAAACAGGCCTGGTCTTTTAAGCAGAGCTATAGCTCCCACCCTCCATGGCTCCTGCAAAATCAATTTAAGGAGAGCTGTAATTGCTCTCCTTAACAGCTGTGATAGCTCTGCTTAAAACTTCAATTCCCTTATTAATATCAAAGCACAGATAGCTCTCCTGGAACAGGTTTAGGGGAGCCATAGTAGCTCCCCTGGATTTTTTAAAAGGCCAAGCCTGTATAAATATAGAGCTTCAGAAGGGAGTGCGGTGGCTCAGTGGTAGACTGTTGGACCTCTACTGGAGGTCCCAAGTTCGATCCCCATCTGGGATAACCCGCATTGTGTCCTTGGACAAGACACTTTATCCTGTTGCCTACATGGGGTCATGATGACGCCGTGTACTAAGGTGTACTGCACGTCGATGGTGCACATGTCTTCAACTGCTGTAACCCTGCTTGAGCGGAGCTTGAACAGAGTTAGAATGTTGAGGAGCTGACAGTTGCTCGTCGATGCTTGATGGTTCTCCCTGGGTACTCCGGCATCCTCCACCCGTAAAACTGCCACAGTCACAATTAGCCATGGTGCATAAGTATGTGACCTTAACCCTTTGATACTTTTGTACGTCTTATGATGTATGAAATCAAACAGCGCATTGATACTTTTATATGTATTATGACGTACGAAATCAATCAGCACCTTGATGCTTTGTGGTCATTTGTTTTGTTATTATTTTTCGATTTTTTAAACGTTTTAACCTCAATTCCTATTTTCTGCCATATACTGCTCAGTGACAATCATTGGGCCAAATGTTATAGCAGCTTACCATACTAATATAATCCTGCTGTTAAGAATTCTTAACTGGTTGAGTGCTAGAAGCCACTATAAGAGCTTTCAAAAATGAGGATACCAGAGCAAAAGCCCACAATTCCCTTGCTTATATTTCATATTCAGTCAAACACAAATAATATTTTGTTTATATAAATTTGTTTTATTACAAATTATTGGAGAGTGCCTATCGGCACTCTCCAAAAATTTGTAATAAAACAAGTTTTGAATAACAAATTCAGACCACCAAAAATAATCTAGCCCTGAACCAGATAATCACTAATGTGAAAAATATCTTGTTATTGGTACTTTCCGACGTTTAACGTCGCATTTTGAAAAATGTTGAAAAAACTGAATTCCCAGTGACGTTTGACTGTCAGAATATTGGAAGTCTCAAAGGGTTAAACACCAATAAATAAATAATAAATAGAGGTTCAGAAAACACTATTGAGTAATACTTCTGGATCACCTTTCTAACTACCCAATTTTACTTATACAGTACTGTGATCACAAAGCGTGATAGCAATAGAACTGTTTGGATACATCTAACATATAAATGTGAATGTCTGTATCTCTCTCTCTATCTTTGATCCGGGTGAACTCCTCCATTTCTCGACTGATCGATCTCAAATTTTCTACACGGGGGTAATTCGTCCCTGCGAGTAACATGGGATGGGTGCCGTGCCCGTGTGGGGTGACCTTGACCTTGAAATTGATGACCTTGACCTTTTATTTCGAAAAAAAGCTGGGCCGCTCGGGCTAAAATTTCATATGTACGGTTATATTGACCCATCGATCATTTTGACTTTATTGGGGTGACCGTGCGGGGTGACCTTGACCTTGAAATTGGTGACCTTGACCTTCTATTTCGAAAACGGCTGATATTACCATCTTCTCCCGTGCAACGCCGGGTATCACCTGCTAGTACAATATAAAACATCGTGATTGCTATAGCAATCTCGCAAAAATGAGACAATATTGCAGCAATAATCTGGCATTTCAATGGATGAGGAAGAACCATGAAATGGCATATTCTCCAGGCCCTATAAAGGAGGTGACTATTTGCAGAGTCAATAAAAAAGAAAATGCATTATTATTTCGAACAAAAAAACAAAATGAGACTAATAATGCTAAACCAAAAATTAATTAATCATGACCTCATGCACTATTTCATTTCTAAAAATAGCCATGAGATATTCTAGGACGTTCGACTGACAGAACACATTGTGCTTGTTTATGAGATCCATTTCTAAGTTCAAGAATGAAAATGTTTATGAGATCTATTTCTAAGTTCAAGAATGAAAATGCTCATCTTAGGCCAGGTCCTTGACAATATGCAATGTTTCAATAAGAGTAAAATCCTCGCCCTCTGATTGCATGAGAGCTGGTGTAGTTTCTTTTATGTTTACGGCACCAGTAGCAAATGTTATTGTCCGACATCACAACGCGAAATATATAAAATGACGTCACCCATTTCGTAATTGTTTGATCAATAGAGTGACTGGCAAGCTGCTTCATTTTTCTGGATTTTTCGCACATGCAGGAGACGGTGTTCCAGATAAAGTGTTGTTTAAATTACAAACTGATTTACGATTTGAACTAAAATGGAATGAGTTTATCTGGTTTATTATTTATCCAGTGCCATCATGGGTGCATGAGAGGTTTATTTACTAAACCTGTTATCACAAGTTCAGTAAATAAGCCTCTCATGATGTACATTTTGGGCTATGGATAGTGCCTTATTGGAACATATACATTATTGTGATGAATTGACGGTAACGTGGTCTCAGATTTGCAGCTGGGAGCGTATGTTCAACCATGATGCTTCGTGACTTGTTTGAACATAAGCTCCAAGCCACAAACCTCAGACCATGTAACCGTCAATTCATCACAACAATTTATAGTGTACTTAGGATGGGAATCCTGATTGAACGCAAGATTCTTGCTTGGTTTGTGTAATACAATAATTATTGCACAGCATTTCACTGACTGTACTAAAATAGTGGTCCTGGAGGGAGAACAGTTCACTTGACTTATTATTAGCTTATTATTCTTGAGGACCACTGTTTTGGTATAGTGAAAAGTAAAGATTTGCAATATTTATAATATAGTGCCCAGTGGGAATGGAATGGTTCACGGTTTTTATTGGATTCTATTTTTTAGTGACTATATTGGTATACTTTTATGTAAATTTAGGTTCCTGTAATTATTCTAAATTGTTTTTGAATAGTATTTGATATTAAGACTTTTAAATGTGCTACCCCTAGTTACAACAATACAAATATATATACTTATATATAGAGACTTTTGAATATGAGACTATTTTAAATATGCTACTCCTAACTAAATATATGTTTGCCATTGAACCCAGTTCAATGAACTAGTCCCAAGTGGCATCCTAGTTTTATGTAAACTGTAGCTGTGTTTTTCTCTATTATTAAATCTGCTGTTGTTTGTGCCTTAATTTATGCGGTCTACCAATATACTGGAATCACCCTGATTCTGTTTAACCCTTTCATGCCTCGTCACGCCGGCAGTAAACTGACACTACAAACCTGTCGGCGGTGCTGCACGCCGATGGCATAGTAATGCATCTACTCTCACCACAGTCCATGTGTGCTATCTCTATCAGTTCACAGAAGTAATTTTCATGCCCGAATTTAGAGTTATTTCCCTTAGTTGCTTGGCTACGCTCTCAGCGCAAATTGCACCAGAATCACAGTAATTGCATGGACGAATATCACTCTAATGATAGCGATGTGGAGCAGCATTCTGTGGTACAGTCTGGCTCAAATCAAGCTGACACACATGACACTACTATGAGTGCTGGACGTTCAGATGATGTTGCCAGTAATAATCCAGATGACGGAGAGAGTCCTTCAACGTCTGGAATAGGACTGGCCAGTGGGAGGGGACGCGGCAGAAAAAAAAGTGCTGCTCAGGGACATGGCAGAGGGGGCTTGCGTGGTGGAGGAATTGGTCCAATTTTTCAATTGGAAAAATGCACAAATTTTGTTCCACTGCATATCCCATGTTCTGAAGCTGAGAAGATGAATCTTGACTTACTTGACAATCCAAATGAATGGTATTTTGTACACCTTTATCTAACGGATGATATGATTCCAAAATTAACCCCACTATCCCAAGTCTGGAGGGCCGGTTTGGCTGAGTCGCGAAAGGGTTAAATAAATGCCCTGAACATTCCATTAAAACTTTTAAAAATCATATTAAGGTGCTATGTAAGTAATGGAATTTTGTTTATATTGAAAATTCTCACCTCTGATATTCCTTAAATTCAAATGAAATATACACAAATTGTACATCAAAATGAAGTTTGAGATGTATAGAACACGAAACACATGTGTAATCAACTCATAGAGTTGACCGTAGGCATCACTGGTTCCTGGAAGTCTGCTGCCATATTCGTACCAGAACTGATAATTTTAGAATATTTCATGAGAACAACTTGTGGCCAAATGTGCTTTACATATCCAAGAACAAAGCTAGGATATCAAAATTTTTCAAAACACAGTGACAGAGCTGCATGGGGTAAATTCCAATTTTTAACCATTGCTTTTGTTTACATTTGAATTTACTTTCGATTTCTGGCCGATGCCATCGGACAGAAAAAGCATCGATATACAATGTCTAAAATCAAATAATGAGAAAGAATGCCTTAATACAGTATACTATTATTATATAGAGGCTGCACAGTTGCCATATTCTATGCAAGGTATCATGACAACTGTTGAAATTTCGTAGAATTACGATTTTGTTTTTTGATGGAAATTCGTGGTATCAAGTGATTTGTGAATGTCTGTCGAACATGGAATCCATCTTCAATAACAAATGCAGACTGTGTTGTCCTTTTCCCAAATGCAGTCAAAATCGCTGCATTCGAAAGTGTTTTGAATGCCTAGCTTTGTTCTTTGATATCTGAAACACATTTGGCCAAAGCTGTTCTCGTGAAATATTATTTTATTATCAGTTCTGGTACGAATATGGTTGCAGACTTCCAGGAATCAATGGTGCCTGTTGTCAACTCTATGAGTTGATTACATGTGTTTCATGTTCTATACATCTCAACCTTCATTTTGCTGTATAATTTGTGTATATTTAATTTGAATTTAAGGAATATGAGAGGTGGAAATAGCAAAATAAACAAAACTCTTTTACCAATGTAGGGGAACAGGTCAAAACGTTACACAACCAAAATGTCACATTTCAAAACGGTCATAACATCACATTTTTGGGTCGAAATGTCTCATAATTTTGGTCAAAACGTTACACACTTTTTGGTCAAATCGTCACATATTAATTATTTCAAAGCTGACAACATACCAAATATAAGGTACTCAAGCACTTCACTTTGAATGATCATATTTTAAATGGGGAACGCAACAGTGGTATTTATACATGTACCTTTCAAATATTTTCATGGAAACACCATCTTGTCCCAGAAAATGTTTGAGAAATGTTACACTGTTTCACTGATCCTAGGGGGTGGGGAGGGGGCTTGAAATGAGCGGGGTGATCAATCTATTCACCACGTCAGCACCATTTGGATGTTGTGAGGTGATTTGAACCTCTTGTCCAAGAAAAATATGCTTAACCGTCAAAAGTTTCCATGTTTAGCTCGATGATTCCAGTAAATTCCATCCTGTATTAACTATCAGTTGCAATCGGGTCATTGCAAAAAAGACACTGTGCAAAAATGGTGCCAAGTGAAAATGGCACGAAGTCAGCAAAAATGGCATGAAGTCAGCAAAAATGGCACCAATTGCGCTGGCAAAAACGGCACCATGGGTTAGCGAAAATGGCACCAGTTCGGATATCGAAAATGGCTCCAGTATTTCATTCATTTCATTCTGCCCTTTTCTGTTTTATTTTGAAACTGAGAATTTAAGCTTGCGGATGCATTTTAGGTTCTTTATTAAATTTTGTTGAAAAATGAGCAGTAAAAATGGGAGCATATACCACCCCCCCCCCTCCCCCGCCCCCACCCCACTCTCTTAAATGAATTTCTTGTTGTTTAGCAGTGACTTTTAGGCATTAAAAAATGATAAAAACAACAGTCTACCAACTGGAAAGATAAGTTACTTTATAAAAAGTAAACTAAAATTATTAGAAATTTTTTTACCAGATTTCATTCAATTTAATAAAATGCCAGATAAGTTTGCAGTATTAATTGTTATATACATGTATATCTGTCTCCAATGATTTCGTATTTATTCATTGAAGAAGCTTTACTGCAGCTTTTTCAACAAATAAACGCAAAATTATTACATTTTTTATCAGATTTAATATTATTTAATAAACTGGTATTATCACATGTTCCCAAACATTGGCAAGCCACTTTCCATGTTGATAATGCAAAGATAATTAACCAATGGAATAATAGATGAACTGAGTATAATGCGGGAACCACAGCTTGTTTTCACTGTAATCAGAGGGGTCAAGAAATAGCAACCAATGGCATAAGGCCAGGGAAATATATGGGAACAATAGGACATTTCACCATCAGATAATATC
Organism: Pictodentalium vernedei; assembly: GCA_031216915.1. Classification (NCBI taxonomy): domain Eukaryota; kingdom Metazoa; phylum Mollusca; class Scaphopoda; order Dentaliida; family Dentaliidae; genus Pictodentalium; species Pictodentalium vernedei. The sequence continues at coordinate 493,995,815 of CM062295.1, forward strand.
TAATAATAAAAATTACTCTTCTAACGTTACTTTTTTGTACGAGGCGTAGATTACTTTTCACTAATTCACATGAATCAATAACACAAATTATAGAGATAGAATTTACATGTTTTATTTTTTTTTAAAAACTCAACTAATGAAACTGGTGTAATTGTTTCTGCCTTTTTGGAACAAGCAATGTATAGTCTATATATGATATCTTTTGTTTCAAATATTGATTTCATTGAAATACTGTTGGGTTTCTCCTAATCTTTTTAATTTTTTTCTTCATATTTGTCTCCAAGTCTTTCGGCTGTTGAGCTTCTGTCACCTGAACAAGCTAATTAATCCACTCCTTTCGAAGAGTACTCAATTTCGTTGTACCGGTACTATTAGTTGTATTGTCAGGTGGAAAATCAATGTACACACACTGTCAGAGCATTCTTCAGTTGAATCTATTTTATTTATAAAAGAATCCAGCTCTGTATAAGCTGTTTGTCTGTGTTTATATTCGATATTATTGGAAATATGAGAGATAAGATAAAATAACTTATAAAAAATCGTCAAAATCAGAACGCCAATCTAGTGAAATTTTTGATCGTGTAACATAGTGTTGTTCTTTTGTTTGGTTCCATTTTCAGCAGGGTTACCAGGCTTGGCATTTTCAGGAGAGCAATTTTTTAGCTCTCCTTACTGCCCTCCTGAAAGAAATGAGGAGAGCAAAAAATTGCCCTCCTAAATATTTTGGTCGGGGATGATTGAGATTACATGTATTATGCTCACATCAAATTTTTGTTGTGAAGCAAAAATGTAATTTAACTTCGAAGTCACATAACATAATGTAATTTCATTTTGAAAGTGGTTTAGTGGTAAAAGGTAATGGCTGCAACTGTGTTTGGGTATGTACTTTGTACATACCCAAACACGGTTGCAATCATTTGAAGCAAAATGGGCCACAGAAATTTTTTTTTTTTCTGACAGTTTAAACAACTGACATCACAGTTTGAAGGGTAATTATTCAAGGAATATTGACACTATAATATACTACCATTACTACTATCCTGTCACTTGAAGCATGTGCACCAGGATGTGACTGTGGATTCAAGCAGACCTGTTGTCCAAGAAAGTCATACTACGCCTACCACTACTATCTTCAAACCATCCCCCCCCCCCCCCCCAACTTGGGCGCACACACAGGTCTTGTCAAGTGTGTGTTTAGGTTGTTGAGTGAGACATCTAGATGTCTAAGAGATTTCATTTTACCTTAGTAAAGTTAATAAAATCACTGATGTAATAGTCTGTTGGTTTCAGTTTCAATGAGTTCGTTCAACTGGATACTTAAAACAGGCCTGGCATTTTCAGGAGAGCGATTTATTCTCTTGCCTACTGCTTGCCTTAAAAAAATTGAGGAGGGAGAAAAATAGCCCTCCTGCCCTTAGAAAATAATGATTACCACCACAGCCTATTCCTAAAATCCACAGGTTTTCAGATCTCTGCTATGTTAGTGGGCTCTGCAATATGGCTACACTGCCCCTCCCATACCTCCGGGCCTTTACCAAGGCCTGGAGGTGTGGGAGGGGCAGTGTAGCCATCTCACAGAGACTACCTGGTTAGCAGTACCAAATAAAATGTACAAAGGCCACTAGGCAGAAATCATAAATAGTACAACTTCATTTTCAGCTTTTGTAAGCTTGTGGAGAGCTAATCGTTCCCCTAGGCCATGTCAGGACAGCGATTTTTAGCCATCCTGCATTTTTAAGAATACCAGGCCTGGATTACCAGCGGTTGACGGCACATACGCCTAAGTACATAATGCCCCGGTCCCCATGTGGGTAATTGGTATTAAGTGTCTTGACCAAGAACTCGGCCTCCTGTATCTGCATCTCTGCCAAGTGTGGGCACTGTGTAATAAGACGGCAGGCACGACGATCGACGGTATACTTGCATTCAAACGATGCTAACCCTTCTCGTGTCGAGTTAGTGTGTCTGAGCTCGTTCAGTCCTTCAAGTGAGGGACAAAGGCTATGGTTTGGAAACAAATTGAAAGGTTTGGTTTTTGTTTTCTCATTACAACGAGAACAGTTTCTCGTTATAATTAGATGTTTTCTCATTGTAAAATGAGATAAAAAAAATTCCCTATGTCCTAAATCAGCCACTGTAGGAAATACTTTGCAATGGTAAACCTTGTTACCTTGCTTTCTGAGTGTGTGACCAAAAGTATGTGACATTTTGATCAAAAAGGTGTGCATTGTTTTGACCAAAAGTATGTGATGTTTTAACACAAAAATGTGACGTTTTGACCATTTTGAAATGTGACGTTTTGGTCAGCAGCCCTATAATATAGCACCTTAAATTATCAAAGACTAATATTAGACTACTTTTATCCCTTAGAAATTTCCAATAACACCCCTTGCCCGACTCAAAGCACCATACCTGAGGCCGAAAGGCGCCGGACCGAAAAGCACTGAGCCAAAAAGCAAAGATCCCGTTTGGACCAGTTGTACTAAATAAAGCAAGTCCCTAAGTCCCTAAGTCTCCCCAGATACAAAATACAGCAAGTCCCTCAAAACACACCTCTAATAGCGTCAAAAATTAATGAAAGTGTCAATGACACTGTAGCTCAACTTGTCAAGATAAAGACATGTACATGTATAGTATGTGACACAGCAATGACAAACATCTAGGTAATGACCTGATAACAAAGGTACATATAAAGTATTGTAACGGTCTGTACATAAATACTGACTGTTGCCTGTAACAAATGTATAGGTAAAGTATTGTAAAGGTGGACTACAGTCAGATGCTAAACTGAAAAGAAATCTTTGCGTCCCAGAGTGGGTCTGACTCAACCCCAAAATATTTGTTCTCATAGCACAGTGATAACAAAGGCACCCCAAAACACACTCGTTCCTGTCCCAAGGTGAAAACAAAGGTACCCAAGAAGTTTTGTGTAGATCAGTTCATAAATACGAGCTGTATAGAACTTGTGACAAAAAACTGATTGGACCTAATTTCGGTACAAAATGGCCACTGGCAGCCATCTTGAATTTTGGACCATACCCAGAAACACTCATTCTCGTCCCAAGGTGATAACAAATGTACCCAAGAAGTTTTGTGAAGATCGGTTCATAAATTCAGCCTCTACCCTGAGCCGTATTGACTTGTGTGCTTACATTGTGTAAGTAGCACTGAATAAATCAAAGTTCATCTAATTTGCATAATTTCTGCTTGAAAAAAAAAACCCTTACAATATGTGATGTATTCCATGTTACTAAACATTCATACAAAAATTTATTCAAATCAGAACTTTCATACAGAAGTTCTGTACAAAAGACTGATTGCACTAATTTTGGTACAAAATGGCTGCTGGTGGCCATCTTGAATTTCAGACCACACCCAAAAACACTCGGTCTCATCCCATGGTGATAACAAAGGCACCCAAGAAGTTTCGTAAAGATTGGTTCATAAATATGGCCTCTAGTCTGAGCTGTATAGAAGTTGTGTACAAAAAACTGATTGGACCTAATTTTGGTAGAAAATGGCCACTGGCAGCCATCTTGAATTTTAGACCGCACCCAGAAACACTCGTTCTCGTCCCAAGGTGATAACAAAGGTACCCAAGACATTTCGTGAAGATCAGTTCATAAATACAGACTCTAGTCTGAGCCGTATTGACATGTGTACTTACTATGTGTAAGTCGCACTGAAAAAATCAAAGTTCATCTAATTTGCATAATTTCTGCACGAGAAAAAAACCTGTATTATATGTGATGTATCCCATGGTACTAAACATTCACACAAAAAATTATTCAAATCAGCGCTTTCATATGGAAGTTCTGTGCAAAAATCTGATTGCACCTAATTTTGTACAAAATGGCTGCCATCGGCCATCTTGAATTTCGGACCGGACCCCAAAACACTCGTTCTCGTCCCACGGTGATACCAAAGGTACCCAAGAAGTTTCGTAAAGATCGGTTCATAAATACGGCCTCTAGCCCGAGTCGTATTGGCATTTGCACTTACAGTGCTGAAAGTAACACCAAAAAACATCAAAATTAGTCTAATTTACACAATTTACGCACAAGAAAAAACCCGTATTATATGTGATGTATCCCATGGTACTAAACATTCATACAAAAAATTATTCAAATCATAGCTTTCATATGGAAGTTCTGTACAAAAAACAGATTTCTGCATCGTAGGTACAAAATGGCAGCTGGCAGCCATCTTGAATTTCGGACCGCACCCAAAAACACTCGTTCTCCTCCCACGGTCATAACAAAGGTACGCAAGAAGTTTCGTAAAGATCGGTTCATAAATACGGCCTCTAGCCCGAGCCGTATCCAATTGTTGACGTACGGACAGACGGACGATGGGCCATGACAAAAGCTCAAATTTGGCTTCGCCAAAGTTGAGCTAAAAATGAGAGATTTTATCATAGAACTGCATGTTGACTATTTATTTTTGTTTTTTTCAAATTTAAAAGCAGTAAATGCTTGACAATCTTTTGTTGTTTTAAACAGCAGTTCCCGCGATCTCTGAGTCGTGTGTGTGTAAAATAAAAGAACAACTTTTAAAAGAGAAGCTTTGGAAATGCTATCTGAAAATGTTTTTTGGATACTTACTTGTTTTATTTTTAATCTTTTTTGTTATTTCATTTTTGTTTTGTTTGTTTGTTTGTTTATTTTATCGTGTTTAAAGAAGGTGCGCCGGCTTGAGCACTCTAATATTTTACCTGTTCAAAACAAGCTAGTGCTTAAATTCTGTCTGGCTTTCATCCACAATTAAATCTCTCTGTTCCGACCCTGGCTGCTAAAAGTGCAGAGAAATAAATAGTTTAAGCAAAACTAGCTGATGCAAGTCGTAACGGTGCAAACAAACGCAAACAACGAATAGCAACCTTGCTTTAATTTCATCATGTTTTGTGAATTAAATGATATAATAAATCGAGAAAATAATTTACGAAAATCATCATTGAGAAGTACATGTATGCTTTGAAAATTACAATTTCAGTAAATAATGTAATAAATAATTATAAACAATGAAACTGCAAGCCCAAATTTCCGAAGTGTTTGTTTATAAACAGTCAAAAAGTTCCGATGAAAATGCTCGATATATACTTAATAATTGCACATAATAAACAAATTTGACAGTCCGTTGCAAATTCATGTCTGGGGTTAAATTTTTTGAGTGCTTTGCATGACAAATGATGTGTTTTAAAGGGACTTGCTGTAATTAGTACAAGGTGGGACTTAGGGACTTGCTGTATTTAGTACGGGTGCTGGACCTTTCGTACACGGACAATTTAGGACGTTTCATACACAAAAAGCCTGGACGTTTCGTACACAGATTTCATTTTCGCATTTTCTCTTTATATCTCACTTTTTTTCCTTCTAATTTCAGATTTTGGGTTTAAAAGAAAGAAAGAGGACTATTTTCTTGCATGAAATAATTTTATTTTCCAATATATAAATACATGGTGATTTTAGTTGAAATCTCATACATACTAAATTAAAATAAATTCATTAAACAAAAATAACATGTTTTGTTTTTATGTGTTTGTTGTATTCTGTGTGTGATTTTATTGTATTACATCAATATAATCTATCAATAAAGGGCAAATATCGATAAAATAAAATCAGTTTAGCATAATGCAATGAGGTGATTCGCCGAAAATGTACAGTATCGCTGGAGATAAGTTGTCATAAAAACGCAATAAAATTTTAGCGATATTTGCCCTTCAAAGATAGTACTAGTCTCTGGTTCCATTTCATGGGAATCCCTTGGACTTTCCATTAAATGACACCAAGGATACTGTACATTATGGAACCAGAGACTAGTACTATCTTTGATTGCTAAACTGTTTTACCTACCCTACTGAATAAAGTATAGCACCTGAATTGTAGCAATAACAGGTATCACATTTTCGGCCTCGCCTCCACAACCAGAACATGGGTACTCCATTACGTTGTATTGGGCTATGAAGTGACTGGCTCAGGACAGTTCCATACCCCTGCGCTTGTTGTTTTTCTAAGTCAAAGGTCACTTGTAGACTCCAGTAAAAGCCTGTCACACTCTTTGCAATTTACCGCTGACTAGATTAGTCATCGCATGTAGAAACAAAATAACCTAAAAACATCCCGGCAATATTCAAACTAGTCACTCATCAGTAAAAGCAAACAGTAAATCAAACAATAAATCAAAGAAATCAAGGAAAATTAACCTGTTCAACATGCAATTAAGGGCCTATATAAGTAATGGAATTTTGTTTATTTTGAAATTCTCACCTCTCATATTCCTTACATTCAGATTAAATATACACAAATTATACATCAAAATGAAGGTTGGGATGTATAGAACACGTACAAAATATGTAATCAACTCATAGAGTTGACTGTAGGCACCACTGGTTCCTGGAAGTCTGCTACCGTATTCGCACCAGAACTGATAATAAAATAATATTTCACCAGAACAACTTGTGGCCAAATGTGCTTCATATATCCAAGAACAAAGCTAGGCATTCAAAACACTTTCGAATACAGCGATAGGACTGCATTTTGGAAAAGGACAACACTGTCTGCATTTTTTATTGAAGATGGTCGACAGACATGCGCAAATCGCTCGTTACCACGAATTTCCATCGAAAAACAAAATCGTAATTCTAAGAAATTTCAACAGGTATCATGATACCTTGCATTGAATATGGCAACTGTGCAATCTCTATCTCATAACAGTGTACTGTATGAAGGCGATCTTTTTCATTATTTGATTTTAGACGGCGTTGTTGTTACATGCTTTTTCTGTCCGATGACGTCGACTGGAAATCGAAAGTACACTCATACGTAAACAAAAGCAAAGGCTTTGGAATTTTCCCCAATGCAGCTCTGTCGCCGTGTTTTGAAGAATTTTTATCCCCTAGTTTTGTTCTTGGATATGTAAAGCACATTTGGCCACAAGTTGTTTTCGTGAAATATTATTAAATTATCAGTTCTGGTGGGAATACGGCAGCAGACTTCCAGGAACCTGTGGTGCCTACAGTCGACTCTATGATTTGATTACACATGTGTTTCGTGTTCTATACGTCTCAAGGGAGCGGGTCTTTTCGGCCTCGGGAACATTCGGCCTCGGGAACATTCGGCCTCGGGAACATTCGGCCCCGGGAAAATTCGGCCTGGGAACATTCGGCCTCCGTTTTCAACAAGGGAGACTAGGAGAGACGCGGTTTCATATGAGTTTAAATACCTTTATTACAACTAACAACAAAAATAAATACCGTGTAATATAAAATATACACAATATAAAATACATTTACACTTTATATATACTGGCACACAACCTCAAAAATCTAGATGTAGTTATATCATTCTCTTTGTATTTCTCCGATGCTTCCTCTAACTTCTTGGATACCTTTGGACAAGCAAGTAAGCGAGCAAGATTGATATTGGACTCAAATGAATGAAAAGTTTCAGCGCGCCGAAGGCGCACGGGGAAGATGTGGGATTTAAATCCCTTGCACGACCCGAATAACTTTGCTTTATAATTTTATTTCCTTATGAATACTGAAATCGCAGTTTGTTGGTTGTTTTAGAAAAAGAAACCCAAACAGTCACTGGTTTGGGAGTAGCCTCAGCATGTTATCCATAACGGTTACAAAATTGAAAAAATCCACCGATATGTGTTTCTGAAAGCTGAAGCAATTAATGAAATGAAAGGTTTCAGCGCGTAGAGGGCGCACAGGGACGATGTGGGATTTAAATCCCTTGAGACCCGAACAACTTTATTTGCTTTATAACTTTATTTGAATCCACGAGAGTTTTTTTAAAGCTGGAAGTCATCCATCAACCTATAAGGGAGAGGGATATAGTTACAATCTACATAAAAAGGTTTAAGTGTTCAAAGAAACTGTAAAAGCAGTACATATGATCGCCCAATCAAGTGCGATTAAATCAATCAAGTTTGAGTTGTACTGTAAAAACGCTGTATGAGTATCTCATCAGAGGCCAGAACTTTGATCACTACTTCAGAAGAACTTATAAAAACAAACTTTTAAAGCTGGGTTGTGCCAAACAACACCCAAAGAAGAAGTATATCATTTCGGGTTTGCATGTCGGCATTGGAGCACACATATTGTCATTCTGTTATTCAATACAGTGGATTTTACACAATGGATTTTATATTTCATTATTCATTATATGGATCGGTCTCGTGCTTAATATATTTCGACTTTAGGAATAAAGGTAGGTCATATATATTATTCTTTAAAAAAAATATTCTGGAAAAACACCTAATATACAAAAAACACAACAAAATGAACTAAAAAAATATCTTTTAAAGTTATTTTTCAACTCCCAAAACTCAGAAATGTTTTACCAAAAGTGGGAACATTCGGCCTCAAAAGTGGGAACATTCGAACTCGACTAAGGCCGAATGTTCCCGGAAAAATACCTGGGGCCGAATGTTCCCGAGGCCGAAAAGACCTGGACCCCATCTCAACCTTCATTTTGATGTACATTTTGTGTATATTTAATCTGAATTGAAGGAATATCAGAGGTGAGAATTTTCAAAATAAACAAAATTTCATTACTTATATAGGCCCTTAAACACCAACAGTATCTATAAAAACAGGAATAATTTTACATAAATATTCACGGGAGATATTCATAAATGTAAAAATATTAATTTAATGTAACAAAAAGAATAAATAATTTTATAATACAAGGTCTAAAAGTTAAAACAGATAATTAAACACGTGTACGAAAAGCTCACTTCGTGTACGAAACGTCCAATTTTCTGTACTAAACGTCTTATTTGTGTACGAATCGACGCGTGTACGGAACGTCTTGTGTACGAAACGTCAGCAAACCTTTAGTACGACCCGTTCGGACTGAGCTCCGAGTCCGATATTGATAAGCTGCGGTGCTACTAGAAACCAGAATCGACCGGAATCGACTTTAAAGACCGGAATCGACCGGAATCGACACATATTTTACTGATTTTTCGTCATGTTTTGTACTTTTACCAATGGCATTCTATCTAATAAGTTTCCACGTGCAAGATTTAGTAAATGTCAAAGGATTTCAGGGTACAGGAAGAGCTTAGCAAAGAGTCTTCCTCGTTTAAAAGCTTTTTTCTTTTGATCGAAACATTTTCCAAGGGAAGTAACTTGTCGCGTCATTTTGAACGCGATGTTTTATCATGCATGGCCAATACAACTCAAAATTAATTATTGCTCGAGAAGATGACGATTCGCTAAATTTCTCATTCAAATTGAGCAAATTTTAATCTTGATTAGTTTGCATTTTTGATGCCCGACCCCCTCCCAATCCCCACCCCCCCCCCCCCCCCCCGCCCCCCACACACACATTTCAGTCAGCTTCAAGTTTGATATTCTCGCTTCTCGAGCAATAATTAATTTTGAGTTGTTTTGGCCATGCATGATAAAACATCGAGTTCAAAATGACGCGACAAGTTACTTTCCTTGGAAAATGTTTCGATCAAAAGAAAAAAAGCTTTTAAACGAGGAAGACTCTTTGCTAACCTCTTCCTGTACCCTGAAATCCTTTGACATTTACTAAATCTTGCACGTGGAGACTTATTAGATAGAATGCCATTGGTAAAAGTACAAAACATTGCGAAAAATCAGTAAAATATGAGTCGATTCCGGTTTCTAGTTGGACCCATAAGCTGTATTGTTCTGATATAAGGATTAAGGTAAAGTATTGCTGTAAGTTGTAGATATGGTATTCCGTCTTGAACTGGTATTGAGAGTCTTGGACCCACATGGCGTCGAACACCCCCCCCCCCCCCCCCCCTAATTATAAAAAGTAAAGTTAAAACGCCCTGTGGGGCCAAGTTTGGAATAACAATAGTAACATTTGGGTAAATAGCCACCAATCAATTTGAACATAAAACACTCAAAATAACATGTTGTTTTACCATTTCTTTCGGATTTTTATCCGGAGATTTACCAAAGAGACCCATGTCAAATATTCGACTCTCAGTTTAACCCATCAAATCAACATATTCAAGTTATGACGAATTGTCATTCTGTATTTATCAAAATAACGAAAACTTCCGTGTATACATGCGCAGAGCTACACCTCATCTTGTGCTGGATACACTCAGGGGCAAATTCTAGAAAGGTGAGGATGTGTTCAGAAGAGACTGGTAAAACCATAGATATCGGGTGTTCTATCCGATATCTATGGGTAAAACAAAGGCTATCAATCCCATCATACTGAAGGTATGAAAAGTCATTACTCTGGCCCTGCTATCAAAATAAACCAATCGACAATTATGCTTCTTTAAACTCTAGGTACGGAATAGGGGAAAGGTACTAATAGAATCTGATTACAGAAGCCCAAACTCCAGTGAAGAGAACAACATAAAATTAAACAAATTACTAGACGCAACTGAGAGCACTAAAGCAGACCACATTGTAATTACTGGTGACTTCATTTATCGGTACATTAAATTGGGACACTAGCAGGGACACACTAAAAAGTATAGCCCGAGCTGAGAATATGGTGTAGCTGAGAAATAAAGTTTCGTTTTCTTTCTTATTTATCGTTACATTTCAGTTATTTTGGGTATATAAATCACTGGTAGCCAAATGAATCTAGACAAAGTGAAATGGGTATTTTTAAACGTAAATCTTTATTTATCACTAAAATACTCATCAGACGTGGATACAATTTTACACACGATTAAAATAGGCGCTTGCCATCCTCTTAAACCTAAATTTCGCTGTTTTCCTCAGCGACATTCTTCCTCAGATAGACAGCTAATTGATTTCACACCTTTGTCGCATCTTGTCGACAGCTTCAAGCAGGCTACTACTAAACGAACACAAGAATTTCGCGCCGTCGTACATTTTATAAACCTTATTAATCATCAAAATACTCATCAGAAGTGAATAAAATTTTACAAACGAATAATATATACCCACATATACCTGCATGTGCACCCTCAACCATTTTTAACTTGTATTTCCTATTATTTTCTCTTCTGTTCGTTTATGTTCGTTTGTGTTCGTTAAATAGTAGGACCGCCGATATACACTTGAAAGTGGATCTGGATTGCCGAGCTAGTTAATTAACAGAGGCGAGTATGGATTGTGTCAGAACAAGACTTGCTGGGTTATGAGTTAAGAAACAACAACGACCGGTTAAAGCCATCTTTTATTCTAGATAATCACTTAAAAATGGATAAAACGAGGTTACAGAAAAGTCTTCAAAGTGAAGTAGACAGACATGATATAAAACAAGCGATAAACAGCATAGCACTCGACAACAGTTAAAAATAAAATAGCGTGAAAGAAGTTTATAACACATAACATAAACTAAAAACATAAAATAGAATAGCCATGAAGAATAATCACCAAGACTATTGTTATGATGCTATTGTTAGGATTACTGTTAATTGCCTTTGTTGTGAAAATAATGGAAACACACTAGTTAATTAACCGGCTCGGAAATTCAGCTACACTTGTTAGTGCTTCTCGGAGTTATTTTTTTCGTATTTCTCATAAAATATACTGTTTAAAATATCCGTTTCTTTTTATCTTGATTCGCCTGGCTGTCACTAATATATATACCAAAAATTATTGAAATTGAGCGATAAACAAACGAGAAAACGACACTTTATTACTCGGCTACACCAGATTCTCGGCTACACTTTTTAGTGTCTCTCGGAGCAATTTTATCGTATATTTCACTAAATATACGTTTAAAAACAACCATTCACTTTGTCTAGATTCATTTGTCTACAAATGATTTATATACCAGAAATAACTGAAATCTAACGATAAATAAGAAAGAAAATGAAACTTTATTTCTCAGCTACACCATATTCTCAGCTCGGGCTCGGGCTACACTTTTTAGTGTGTCCCCACTAGCATTGATACAACTGAAATGGTTACGGGTCGTTTCGTACCTTTTCCCTTTCGTACTGGGTCGTTTCGTACTGAGTCGTTTCGTACCTAAAACGGAACGAAACGACTCAGGTAATTTTCACCTCTATTTTTCTAAATTTTTATTCGAAAATTTTAGGCATAGTTTTTAACTTTAAAAAAATCAATACAGCGTATAGATTTTTTAAAGAACATTTTGCCTAAAACGGCAATTTCAGCAAAAACTTTAAATAATCAAAACTGTTCATTCCATAACTTATTCGGCGAATATATATTGAAATTATATTGAAATTATTAGGTGTGTACTTAAAAATTTCGATAGGTCTATATTTTAGGGTAATTTTTAATTATATATTTCTAAACTTCATTTATGTACTTACTTGTAAGAAGAATAGGGTGAATGTACGAACTGTCCTGTGAATAACTCCAGCTCGTTCCACTGAATGAATAATTTGAATTTAGTGTTTAACTTATCTTTCTCCTTTATCGCCCAAGTGCCCCCCCCCCCCCCCCACCCCCCTTTGTATCTCCCACTGCAGTTTTCCGTTGTTGATGATTCCAACATTCGGCGTCATTTCTTGGGATGCTCAACAAACATCGAAAGCTCACCAAGAAAGATTATCAAGAAAACGAAAATCGACACTGTTAAACAAAATGAACTTATTTATTTTCCTACAACTAACTTCAGCTGGTAGTGTATCCTTCAGCTTATTTCAGCTGGACAGTATTTGAGAAACACTGTTGTTGTAAAATTTCGCAAGTGCTATTTCGTTGTTTATTTCTTTTTGTGAAAATTGAAAAAATGGTGAAACTCGGTTGAAATAAAAACATGTATTCACATCGTTCATTTGTTTCTTCTTCTACAGCCCAAAATTACTTCATTTATGTCATCATTGGAGGTTTTACTTTTAAAATTGTTTCTAAGTTCTGCGTGTGTATTTAACTTGTGAAGAATTGAGCGTAGCGCCAAAATTCTTCACAAGTTAAATAAACATCAAACGATTTCAAAAGCCAGTTACCAAGCTTAGGATAGTCCATATGCATCGTCCCCAGAAGACTTTAAACACCCATGATGATTACATGCGCACCATCGACATGCAGTTCGCCTTAGTACACAGCGTCATCGTGCCCCCATGTGGGAAATTGGGGTTAAGTGCCTTGCCCAAGGACACAACGCAGGAGCACGAATCAGTCGCTGAAATGGTCACCCATCCAACTACTAACCGCGCTCGACGTTGCTTAACTTCGGTGATCTGACGAGAACCGGTTACGGCGACGCCACCGCGCCCCCTATTCCTTTTTAGTTGTCATTTAGGTCCGCTCGCTTCTTCCCTCAAAAACTGAGTCGTTTCGTCCCCCTTTTTATGTGAGTCGATTCGTTCCTTTTTATTTAGGTGAGTCGTTTCGTACCTAAAGGGGCACGAAACGACCCAGTACGAAAAGGTAAAGGTACGAAACGACCCGGGGGACGAAAGGGAAAAGGAACGAAACGACTCGTCACCACTGAAATGGGTCGTACTAAATACAGCAAGTCCCTAATAAGTCGCTAAGTCCCCTCATGTACTAATTACAGCAAGTCCCTTTAAAACACATCATTTATCATGTAAAGCACTCACAAAATTTAACCTCAGACATGAATTTGCAAAGGACTGCCAAATTTGTTTATTATGTGCAATTATTAAGTATATATCGAGCATTTTCATCGATAAATTCGGAATTTTTTTGACTGTTTATAAACAAACACAGAAATTAGGGTTGGCAGTTTCGTTATTTATAATTATTTATTACATTATTTACTGAAATTGTAATTTTCAAAGCATGCTTCTCAATGATGATTTTCGTAAATTATTTTCTAGATTTAATTCACAAAACATGATGAAATTAAAGCAAGCGGTGTTTGCGTTTGTTTGACCCGTTACGACTTCTGTCGACTAGTTTGCTTAAACTATTTATTTATTTATTTATTTATTTATTTATTTATTTATTTATTTATTTATTTCTCTGCACTTTTAGCAGCCAGGATTGGAACAGAGAGATTTAATTGTGGATGAAAGCCGGACAGAACTTAAGCACTAGCTTGTTTTTAACAGGTGAAATATCAGAGTGCTCAAGCCGTCGGACCTTCTTTAAACATGATAAAATAAAAAAAAAAATAAAAAAATGAAATAAAAAAATAAAATAAAAAATAAAACAAGTATCAAAAAACATTTTCAGATAGCATTTCAATTTCAAAAGCATCTCTTTTAAAAGTTGTACTTTTATTTTACACACACGCGACTCGGAGATCGCCGGAACTGCTGTTCAAAACAACAAAATATTGTCAAGCATTTACTACTTTTAAATTTAAAAAAAAAACAAACAAATAAAAACAAAAATAAATAGTCAACATGCAGTTCTATGATAAAGTCTCTAATTTTTGACGCTATTAGCGGTGTGTTTGAGGGACTTGCTGTATTTTGTATCCGAGGGGACTTAGGGACTTCGGGACTTATTAGGGACTTGCTGTATTTAGTACAACCGACTGAAACTATATTTATATTAATGGGGAAAAATAAAGTCAGAAGAGTCACATTCCACGCATACACATACATATATGAACATGATAGTACTTGATTAAAACAATTGAAAATATGTCAGAATTCTATACAATTTACCATTCAAGTGGGAAGATTAGTCCTCTCCAGAGGACGAAACTTCCCGAGGACGAAACCTCCCACTAACTAGGGGACGAAACTTCCCGGGGACGAAACTACCCTGACCCTTCCTCGATACCATACAAGAGAACCCCCTGCACCAGCACGTTGCCAACCCAACACGACACAGATAAGAATGCCGTACGATTCGGCACCCGGGTTTTCAGATGGTTCACTAAGTCCTGTTAGGTACCCTCCGTGGTGTGAACCATTAACAGGAATTTTCAATAATTCCCGGCTAAACCTAATCACGCATCTAATCTAGAAATCGAGAGATTCACCTTTTCCGCTTGTTTTTTATGCACCAGCAAAACCATCTTGCATATAGAGTTGGTAGGCTTTTAAATCTATATTAAGCATACAACTGATAGAAAACTGTGCGTAACAATTCTTCCAACTGTACTCTTTCACACTGGCATGAATGTTCTATGGTTAATGTCAATGTCAGGGCAGGTCAGGCGGTCGGGCAGGCGGCAGACAGGTGGGCTTTGGGTAGGTTGGCGGGAGGGAGGGCATGCAGGCAGGCAGATATTTCTAAGAACTTCCGGCAATAACTCTTTCACATTGGAATTTGGAATGAATGAAGTATGGTAAATTTCGAAGTCAGAACGGGCTGGTGGGCTGGTGGGCAGGCAGGCAGACAGGCATGCATGCATGTCTGACAACTGTTCTGACTGTACTTTTTCACACTGGCATGACTGGTGTGTGGTTAAAGTCAAAGTCAGGGCGAGCTTGCTGTCAGGCAGGCGGGCACGCAGACATACAGACCGCATTTCATTTTATTCCAGCCTCAGTTAATGGAAATCCATATCTGCTTCTCTAAAACCATGTATACGGGGATAAGTTAGAAATCAACAGTGTCATAGCAAAATGTTTTAGGAAATAGTGCCCACGCACATTTATGAATTCTGTTTCAACAAAAAGCTGTAAAAGAAGGTAAAATAATATTTTGAAAATTAAGAGTTTTTCCGCCAATACTCTCAAATAGCTTCGGATATGGAAAGGGTTACACGAGTCACAGTGATATTCAAATCATTTGTGGAAGTGATAAAATGAAAACAATTGTCTGGAGAATGAAAACTGGTCAGCTATAAAGGATAGTTTAAATAAATAAAGCTTCTCAGTTTCCAAAGACCTGTCATCAATCACAGCTTGACAGTGTTTCTGATAACAGACCTGAAGTTATATTGAATCTTGGTTATTTGAATGAACCTGTACAATTTGAGGGTACTCCAATTCAAGGCCCCAAAACTGGGTGAGGGTTAAAACTTTGAATAAAACATACCACAGCAAAGTTGTTCTTGGGTGAAAGCCCTATCTTCTCATGGGTAACGTTTTGAGAAAATATTGCTCTAGTGCTGAGAAATCACATGTGAAAATTGGCGAAAATGACAATTACTCTGACAGAACCCTTATGGCCATGGTAGCAAAGGAAGAATACCAACAAGCACGAAATAAAGTAAACAAGATTAAAGACGACAACCGGAGAGTGCGAAATAGCAGACTTATTAGGACGATAAGAACGACAGTGGGGTCGAGTTCGAGCGTATTTTGGAAATGGGTGAACAAACGTAACGAAGGGAATAACCCACAGAGCATTAAAGTAGATGGCAGAGTTACAGAAGAGCGAGATCAAATCGCATTGGAACTAGTCAAGCACTGGGAAAAGGTAAACGATAAGCGATGGGGCATGGGGAACGCACCCGAGTGTCCGAATCAGGTCGAGGAAAAGCTATCGAACTTCGTGTGCAGCGAAATCAAAACTGAGGAGGTGCGAAGGGTGATCTCAAAATTAAGGAACGGAAAAGCGGGAGGGGTGGACGAAATTCCTAACGAGTTTATCAAAAAAGGGGGAGAGGAACTCTTGGAAAGCCTAACTGCCCTATTCAATTTAGCCATAGAAAATCAAGAGGTCCCAAAGGAGTGGAGGGAAAGTAAAGTGACATTTATTCACAAAAAGGGGGAAAAAGACGTCTTGGATAACTATCGAGGGATCTCTGTCAGCAGCAACATTGGAAAAGTATTTTGTAAAGCCATGTATGGGAGATTAGAGGAGGTGATCGAAGAGAAGGGTTTTTTGGGAGAAATCCAGAATGGCTTCAGGAAGGGAAGGAGAGTCACTGACCATCTTTTCACGCTATCCCAAATGATAGAATCCGTGAAAGCAAAAAAGAAAAAGATGTTCATGGCCTTTTTGGATGTTAAAAAGGCATATGATAGAGTATGGAGGGAGGGTATGTGAGGCAAGCTGGAGGCTCTGGGCTTGGGGGGCGAGTTTGTTGGGATTATGAAAGCATTATATAAAGATGTACAGAGTGAACTTAGCCTGGGAAACATTACAACAAAACGTGTGCCTATGGAGATAGGCCTAAAACAGGGGTGTATCCTTTCGCCAATTCTTTTTGCATTGTACATCAAAGGTTTAGGAGATGAACTCCTGCATAGCGACGAGGGGGTTGCAGTTGGTGACTTGAAGATCCCAGGGCTATTTTTTGCAGACGATATGGTGCTAGTGTCAGAAAGCGAAGAGGGGCTAGCGAAGATGCTGGGAATTGTTGGGAAATATGGGAGCAAATGGAGACTCGAACTTAATGAAAGCAAGAGCAAAGTTATACCCGTGGGCCGCAAAGTGGACCCCACTCGAAGGTGGAAAGTGGGGGAGTTCTGCATTCCGGAAGGTAGCAGTAGACTTCTTAGTGTAGGAGAGACTAGTGACTATGAGTACCTGGGGGTAAATATAAACATCACAGGAAGAGGCATCTACCGAAACCACACAAATAAATTGATTCTGAAGGGGAAGCGAATTCTTAACCAAATGAAACTTATAGGGAGGAACAGTTTCAATAAGGTTTTCGTGGGGAAAACCATTTGGAAAATGGTGGGTCTGCCAAGTATAACATACATTACGGAAGTTGTACCCCTAAACCACACAGCTGTTAAGAGCTTGGGAATCCTGCAGAACGATGCAGGCCGATGGATAACAGGCTCGAGTAATGCCGCGGCGCTAGAAGCGATCAGGGGTGAGCTTGGGTGGATGAGGATCAAGGACAGGATAGACCTATTGAAACTCGGTTATCTTAATTATTTGGTAAATCTCCCCGATAGCCGATGGTGTAAAGTAATGTTCCGGAGAACTTTCAACTCAAATATCAAGACAGGATGGATGGTCCAAGTGAGGGAGCTAGTAGAAAACTACTCATTGGAGATCTCGGACCTTGACGTTGGGGGCAAACCAGGGCAAAAAGATCGTCAGAGAAAGGGTCATGGAGGATTGTAACCGAAATTGGCGAGAGAGGGTCAAATCAAAGAGATCTTTGGGTGGCCTGCGTGATAAAGAGAAGCCTATTTTTGAAGAGTACCTTGATGGCACCTTTGGGGGGGGGGGGGGGTCAATGTTGTTCAAGCTGAGGTCGCGGTCCCTGGAGCTGAGGGGGAAAATTGGGAAAAACAGTGAAAAGGAGTGCCAGATGTGTAACTTGGGCGTGGTGGAGACCCTGGAACACTTTCTTATAGAATGCCCAAAATACCAGTCTAAAAGAACAAGATTCACGGGGAATATAATGGGGAAGTGGGATGGGAGCATGAAGGACATGTGGTTAGGGGGCGACTCAAAGGAGAGGGTTAATCTACTAATCGAAGAGATTGGGAAGAATGGGGCAAGGGATGTCATCAAGCAGTTCGTCTCCGAGTGTTGGGAGGAGAGAAGAAGCGCGGGAATAGGGAGGCAGTTGGTAGAACATGGATAACCAAGGCCTTCTCATACGAGAACCGCGACGAATCAGCGGCCGACCGAAGTGTTATTATTATTATTATAGAAACTCTCAAATCTGCCAAGAGTTAAACTTTTAATAATAACATATAAAACAAAAGTTGTCATACTTTGATTGCTGCATGCAGCCACAGAAAGCGTTCAGCACGCAATCAATTAGAAATGGGTGATATTATCACTTGAACATACCAAATTCTGAAAAATTAGGGTTTGTTTTGCATTGAACCTATCTTTATGCAGCCAGAATGGGCATTAGGTTAACTTTACAACAAAACTTACAACAGCCAAGATGCTCGGTAGGTAACTGTGAAAACGGGGATGTAAATCATTTTTCGATAATCCATTCGAAAGTGGCAGAAAAGTTAACTCAAAATGAGCCAATTTTATGAAGAATTTGAGGGTACTTCAATTCAAGGCCCGGAAACTGGGTGAAGGTTAAAACTTTGAATAAAACATATAACAGCAAAATTGTTCTTGGATGAATGCCCTATTTTTCCATTGGAAACGTCTTAGGAAAATATGGCTCCAGTGCTGAGAAATCGCATGTGAAAATTGGCGAAAATGACAATTACTCCGACAGTGCTCTTATAGGAACTCTCAAATTTGTCAAGAGTTAAACTTTTAATAATAACATATAGAACAAAAGTTGCCATACTATGACCGCTTCATGCCGCCATAGATAGCATTCAGCGCTGAATCATTTAGGAATGGAGTAAATTGGCACTTAAACTTACCAAATTCTGAAAAATGGGAGTTTTTGTCGATGCCACGTACGTTTACGCAACCATAATGGGCATAAGGTCAAACTTTACAACCAAACTTACAGCAGCAGATATGCTCGGTAGTCAATTATGAATATGAACATGCAAATCATTTTTCGATATTCCATTCGAAAGTGTGAGAAAAGTGAACTCAAATTGAGCGAATTTTATGAAGAATTTGAGGGTACTCCAATTTAAGGCCTGAAAACTGGGTGAAGGTTAAAACTTTGAATATAACATATGACAGCAAAATTGTTCTTGGATGAATGCCCAATCTTTTCATGGGGCATGTTTTGAGAAAATGTGGCTGCTGTGCTGAGAAATCGCATGTGAAAGTTCGCCATTTTAGCCAAAAATGCATCTTCGGGGGAACTTTGTGGTAAAATAGGGTCAACGTGGTTAATACCGTATATGCAGGCAGATGCAGTTGGTCATGCTCCAGACATTAGGAAAGTTTCAGCCAAATCGTCCAGAGGGTTTTTGAAAATTGGGGCAAAAGGTGACATTTTGACTACATTTTACACGGCTTTGGCAGAAACGAAAAATTTCAGAAATGCCATGACCCAGGTGAGAAACTTCGCATTAAGCTCTACAGATGTTCTGAATTTCAGAAAAATCGTACAAGCCGTTTTCGCGCAGTCAGGCGGACAAAAATCAATGAAATAAAGATAAAAAACTAGATTTTTTTATTTCAAGAAATCGAGAGATTCACCTATTTTGCTTGCTTTTTGAGGCACCAGCAAAATCAGCTTGCTTACATAGATGGGAAGTATTTCAGGCTACTCCGTTCGTAACTGATAGAAAACTGTGTAAAACAGTGTCTAACAATTCTTCTGACATTACTGTTAGTGACACAAACATAAACGATGTAGGGTTAATGCTGAAGTCAAAAGTAAATTGCAAAAGTCTCTGTACACATGTGTGGTCCCATGTCAGCTCAATAGTCAATTATATATACCGATAAGCAAATGATTTTCCGATATTCCATTCAAAATAGTGGCCAAAGGGAACTCAATGTGCGCGTATTTCGCAAAGAATATGAGGGTACTTCACTCCGAAGCCCTATCCTCTCAAAGTCTATGTTTTGAGAAAATATGGCTCCAGTGCTGAGGAATCGCATGTAAATGTTAGTTAATTTCTGCCAAAAATGTGCTTTGTTTAGACTTTTGTGGCAAATAAGAGGTTTATGCGGGGGATACCGCGTATGTTCCGAGATGCGTTACGTTATGCTGCAGATATTAGGAGAGTGTCAGACCAATCCCTCTGAGGGTTTATGAGAATTATGCTAAAAGGGCTCATTTTGATAGATTTTAGCATTCTGATGGTACCTGTATAGGAACTCTCAAATTTGCAAAGGGTTAAACCTTCCATAATAACATATTGAACAAAAGTTGTAATACATTGATTGCTGCACGCAGGCATATAAAACATTCAGTGCTAAACCAATTAGGATTGGAGAAAATTTTCACTTCAACTGACCGGCACCTATCATTATGCAACCAGGACGGGCATTGGGTTAAACCTTACACTGAGATATAAAACAAAAGTTGTCATACTTTGACTGCTGCATGCGGCCACAGAAAGCATTCAGCGCTCAATCAATTAGAAATGGGGGAAATTGTCACTTGAACATACCAAATTCTGAAAAAATGAGCTTTTCTGGGTGGCACATATCTTTATGCAGCCAAAATGGGCATAGGGTTAAACTTTACAACAAAACTTACAACAGCAAATATGCTCGATCGTTAACTGTGAAAACGGGCATGCAAATCATTTTTCGATATTCTATTCGAAAGTGGTAGAAAAGTTAACTCAAAATGAGCCGATTTTATGAAGAATTTGAGGGTACTCCAGTTCAAGGCCTGGAAACTGGGTGAAGGTTAAAACTTTGAATAAAACATATAACAGCAAAAGTGTTCTTGGATGAATTCCCTATCTTTCCATGGCAAACGTTTTGAGAAAATATGGCTCCAGTGCTGAGAAATCGCATGTGAAAATTGGCGAAAGTGACAATTATTCTGACAGTACCCTTATAGGTACTCTCATATCTGCCAAGGGTTAAACTTTTAATAATTACATATAGAACAAAAGTTGTCATACTATGACCGCTTCATGACGCCATGGAAAGCATTCAGCGCTGAATCATTTAGGAATAGAGCAAATTGTCACTTAATCTTACCAAATTCTGAAAAAATTGGAGGTTTTTTGGATGGCATGTACTTTTACGCAACCGTAATGGGCATAGGGTTAAACTTTACAACCAAACTTATAACAGCAAATATGCTCAGTAGTCAATTATGAATACGAACATGCAAATCATTTTTCGATATTCCATTCGAAAGTGTGAGAAAAGTGAACTCAAATTGAGCGAATTTTATGAAGAATTTGAGGGTACTCCAATTTAAGGCCTGAAAACTGGGTGAAGGTTAAAACTTTGAATATAACATATAACAGCAGAATTGTTCTTGGATGAATTCCCAATCTTCCCATGTTAAACGTTTTGAGAAAATATGGCTGCAGTGCTGAGAAGTCGCATGTGAAATGTGGCCAATTTTGCGAAAAATGCATCTTCTGGGGAATTTTGTGGCAAAAAAGGGCTAATGTGGATAATACCGCCTATGTAACTAGATTCAGTAACTGATGCTTCAAACATTAGGAAAGTTTCTGCCAAATCGTCCTGAGATTTTTTGAGAATTTTGGCAAAACGTGACATTTAGACTACATTTTGCACGACTTTGGCAGAAAACGAAAAACTACAGATATGCCATGACTCAATGAAGAAACATCACATGAGGCTCTACAGATGTGCCGAATTTCAGCAAAATCGTTCAAGCCGTTTTCGTACAATCCGGCCGACAAAAATCAGTGAAATAAAAAGAAAAAAAAGAAGAAAAATAAGAATAACAATAGATTCACCTATTACAAATAGGTGAACCTGATAAGAAAAAAGAAAAAAAGAAGAAAAATAAGAATAACAATAGATTCACCTATTAGAAATAGGTGAATCTAATAAAGGCAACAGATTGGAGCTTCATTGATAAATGTGATAGCGAAAAATCATGGGACAAGTTCTACGACACGATTGAGACCACCATCAAGAAACATATACCTTCTTCAACACCTAAAGCTACCAAATCATTTCCATGGGCAAATAAGGGCGTGGTACATCTCATCAAAGAAAAACGGAAAACTTTCAAGCAATGCAGAAAATCTCACATCGCTCATGACTACCAACTGTATAAGAGAGACAGGATTCAGGCAAATGCAGCTATTAAAGACAGCAAAAAGTCATTTGAACGAAAAATAGCGACCGAATGCTCCACTAACCTCAATGCTTTTTGGAAATATGCCAAAAGTAAATGCAATCTGTGATTAGATGTTGCTGACCTCAAGGATAGAACTCAAAATAAAGTGGCAACAACTGATGAAGAGAAAGCTGTGGTGCTGAACCAATTTTTCTCTAATGTTTTTACAAAGGAAAACCTTGAATCAATACCAACTTTGGAGGACAAAAAAAATGGCACATACCAATCAGATGTCATATTAACTCCATCTGCTGTGGAAAAGAAGCTACACTGTTTGAACCCAAACAAAAGTCAAGGCCCTGGTAAAATACCTGCTAGGCTGCTTTTAAAAGGAAACATCCCACGAAATTAGTAAACAACTTTGCAAACTCTTCAATAAATCGCTACAAAAAGGAATAGTGCCAAAAACCTGGAGAACAGCTAATGTTACATGCATCTTCAAAAAGGGATCTCGTCATGAACCAGGTAATTACCGGCCAGTAAGTTTAACCTGTATTGTACGCAAAATCTTGGAATCTTTTGTTAGAGATGCTATTAAGCCTCACATGGAAGACAACAACATGTTCATAGACTGCCAACATTGACTTCAGAGCACGGAAAATCATGCAAATCCCAACTACTAGAATACCTGGAGTATGTCTCTTCAATGCTAGACAACAACCGCCCTGTGGATGCAATCTACCTTGACTTTATAAAAAGACCTTTCACACTGTCTCACATACTAGACTAATAGGAAAACTACAATCCTATGGGATATCCGGAAATGTGCTTATTTGGAATAACAACTTCCTATCAAACAGAACCCAAAGGGTAATAGTAAACAATAAACAATCAAGTTGGAAAGAAGTCACAAGTGGAGTACCACGAGGAAGTGTTATTGGTCCTAATCTTTTCCTCATCTTTATAAATGATCTCCCGGACAACTTGAACAGCCTGTCTAAGATATTTGCTGATGATATCAAGATTATGGGAAACCCACAGGACGAGGACCTACAACAAGCGGTTAATGCAGCATGTGTGCGGTCCAACAAATGGCAACTGCATTTCAACTCCAGCAAAATTCACATTCTTCTCTTTGTAGAGAACAATACCAAAAACAAATACCGCATGGCCGATACATCAGACAATCCAGAAATACTAATCACAGAACAATCAAAAGCAAGATAAATACTGGGGGGAATTTAACATACCTTCGTAAATTTGGATCAATTCATCTTCTTAAAGCTTTACCCAACACTTATCAGGACGATACTAGACTACAACGGCACAGTTTGGAGTCCATACCGGATCAGACAGTCAATGGCAAAAAGAGAAAGTGCAAAGAGCAACAAAACTTGTATCTGCGATTAGAAACTCGTCATATCCTCAGAGACTAGAAAAATTACAATTGATGTCACTTCAATACAGACGATTCAGAGGAGACCTAATAGAAACATACAAAATATGAATGTTTTTTACAAAATGGACTCAAGCATATTATTCACTCAGTCAAAACTGAAAACTACAAGAGAACACTCATCAAAAGGCATAAATCTTGCAATAAATTCAGCAAAACAACAAAAACCTCAGAAAGAACTTCTTCACTCAACGAATATGTAAAGCTTGGAACAAGCTCCCTAACTACATCACAGAAGCAGACAACTTAAATAAATTCAAATCGCTGATTGATATACACTTCGGAGAGAGGATGTTCACAACCGAATACTGACTAATGTGCATACAAGCAATCCGCCAACACAAAATATAGTTCTTAAATAAAACCGGAAATAGCTTAAAGCTTAAAAACCGAGAAATGATGATGATGATGATGATGATGGTGATGATGATGAGGGGTGGACGCGTTCATGCAAAAGTTAAACAGATGTTAGAGGACTTCTTCAAGACGTGAGTTCATGTCCAAAATTTCTCAGACCAAACATTTGATTCCAATCAGGAAGGCATAAATCTTGCAATAAATCGCTTCATCTCAATTCTTCTGTCAGCATCTAGAAAAACAATGAAATATAAGCCATCCAAGTCAATGCACAAACTAATTGGAAACAAACACTCTAAAAGATGTCATACATTACCCCAATCTTGCAGAGTCCTATCAAGAACAGTAAAAGCTTTGGCACGGCAAGTAACAAGTAATCCAAGTGATAGGAATTTGAGAGTGAAATACTATTCCTTCTACAAACAATTGAAAAGAAACATTAATTCAAATAAAAAGATACATAAACAAGAAATTGTCAATAAAATTGCATCAGATTTTAATAAAGACCCAAAATGCTATTGGAATCTCATTTCAAATCTACAGGCTAAATCTATAAAAGATCATTCCAATAACATTGATGCTAATACATGAGCCAACCACTTCAATAAATTACTTAATCCTGGAAATCGTTCTAATGATGACCACAGTATCTCAATGCCCCAGCTGCATGCGGAAATACCCGTATTTCAATGAATTATCCTTTGAAATACAAGAGGATGAAATTCAGAAAGCTATAAATAAATTGTCAAACAACAAGAGCAGTGGTTTTGATTCTATATCAAATGAGATGCCCAAATGTAGTGTTTCTATTATAAAACCTCTTTTAAAGAAAATGTTTAACCGAATTCTGACGTCTGGAAAATATCCAGACATATGGGTCTCATCCCTAATGAAACCTATTTATAAAAGTGGTAGTGTTCATGACCCAGCCAATTACAGAGGCATGTATATTATGAGCTGGGTAGGAAAATTATTTGGTGCAGTGCTTAATAACATGCTAGTTAATTTTAGATCAGATGCCAAGTCAGTTAATGAAAATTGGATTTGAAAAGGGTCACCGACATTCAGATCATGTATTTACTCTAAAATCTCCTATTGATAAATATGTAATGAAAAAGAAAAATGCAAAAGCTGATCTCCTTTATGTATGTTTTATTGATTTCAAATAAGCATTTGAAAGTATTTGGTATGAAAGATTACGGTACAAAATGTATAAAAACAACATAAGTCTGATGTTCTTGCAAGTTGTTAAAAATAGGTATGCCAGTGCTTGGACAGTAGTTAAATTAGAAAAATGATTTAACAGACTTTATACCCTGTACATCAGGTGTCCGTCAAGGCTGCAATCTCAGTCCTTCTTTGTTTAATCTATACGTTGATGATATTCCAGATATTTTCAATGTTGTTCATAAATTTGATTCACCCTTCGATAAACATATCAATTGTCTTCTTTGTGCTAATGATATGGTTCTGATTATTACATCATCACGTGGACTTGAGAACTGTCTAGATTCGTTTGAGAACTATTGTGCCCAATGGAAATTTTGTGTAAACCCAAAGGTAATAAAAATAAGTAAGGTGGCCAAGCGAGTTCTGAATCATTCATAATTAATGGTTCAAAACTTGAATGTGTTCAGGAATATAATTATTTTGTGTAACCATTTCATCAGTGGGATCTATCTCCAAAGGAATAATAAACTTGAAAAATAAAACAAATAGGGCAGTATTTGTCTTGAAACGGTGTATTTCTAACAACAATTTGCATACGAAAGTGAGTTTAGTTTTATTTGAGAAAACAATTGTCCCCATTCTAACACATGGTTGTGAAGTTTGGGGTGCTTACTTTAATAATATTGTTGATTGTCTCAATCCATCTTCTCTTACCAATCAGCATGACAAAGATATATTTGAGAAGACAACTGTAAAGTTTTATAAAAATATTCTTGGGGTTTACTCAAATGCCAGCAAGTTAGCTATACAGGGTGAGTAGGGAAAATTTCCTCTTTCGTTCAATATTTTCAAACAGATTAATTTAAGGTCCAATACAATACCACATGAATGTCTCCTCTACCAAGCATATTTATCAAGTCATGATTCTATGTGAAAAGGGGCAAACTTGCTGGCTCCTTGCAATTAAAAATATTTTAATCAGGTGTGGCCACGAAGAAACCTGGTATAACCAACATTCCAACTGTTCCAGAAAGGTGGAAAATGATATTCTTATAAATTTCAAGAATGCTTTACCATCCAATGGAAATATCAATTTAAAAATTCTCAGAAACTGGGAAGAACATATGCAGTGGGAAAATATGACTTTGAATTCGAAAACTACTGGTCATTCGAAAACAGACGAACTCTAATAAGATTAGAGTCAGTGCTGACTCTCTCCATATTGAAACTGGCCTTCATAAAAGGTCGAAACCTACAGTAAAAGATAAACGGACATGTGATCATTGCACCTCTGACATAGAAGACGAGGAACACTTAATATTACATTGTAGTAAATACTCAACAGCCAGAAAAAACATGTTCAACCCACTAACTAAATTTATTACTTCACTTGATTGTCTTTCTAACGATAACGTGATGAGAATTTTATTATCATGCACAGATGCTGATATCTGTAGCGTGGTTGAAAGATTCTTATCATATTTAAACCAATCTGGAGGGTTTATATGACTGAAATCTTTCAGCTTGTACACTCTTAAATACTACAACCCCACAATATACTCAGTTAAATAAAAAATTATGAAAGGGTCTGATCACTGCTATCAAACTTCTTTACAGTTATACATCAATATAGAATACGGTTATCTGTATCTGAAAATATGTTCTGTGTTATATCAGTATATCATCTTTTCATAGCACACACACCATCACCAACACATTTTTTTTATCTCATTTTTCAGGAACATCATCTTTCATCACTTCATCCTTCATCACTTCATGACTGTACAGATCAACAATTTGTATATGTACTATGAAGGTAACTTAACAAATAACTATTATTAATTGTTTTTAATTGAAATTGTTTTCCATCCAAACAACTTTTTTCATCATATACCATACAACTGTTTATTTAAATATTACCTTATTCCCCAATTCATTCGATTTTCCACCATTAGTGTTGGGTTTTCAAAAAGAGAAAAAATACAACCCAATAATATACGAAAATGCATACCGAATGCAGCAAAATTATCTCCCTGATAACCTCATTGACCTCTTAATGTAGACTTATTATCTGAAGCTCAGTTACATGACAACTAATATTAATAATCACTCATTCTCCATACAATCACCCATTTATTATCATCAAAGTATTTCCATCGTCATAATCATAATCAGTTAAATTGTATATGTTTTGTCACAGCAAAATGTAACTTTATTGTTTGTTACGAGCTCGAAATAAATGTTCAAAATTCAGGTTCAGTTTACAAGCTCTCAACATTCCAGTCTAATTCTTAAACGAATTCCTTACAGAATTGGACTGGTGGCCTGAGAGCTTAGTCAATTTAGTCTGCCACTAGCACAGAAACCAGCTGTGTACATTGTATCCCCTGAAGAGCTGATCTAATATTTTTTTAAATTTTGACAAGTCGTCTGCTTCTTGGTTGTGCCTGTGCAGAGTGTTCCAGTTTTTGCATATTCTTTGGGATAAGAAGTTTTTTCTCTGGTTCTTGTTAATCTTTTGTATGCTGAGTTGTGATGAATGGCCTCATGTTTTCTTTGTTTGTCCAGTTGAGTAGTATATTCCTGTCTATGTTGTAGTAACCATTCATCATTGTTTAAGTTCAATTAGGTCTCCTCCTGTACTAGATTAACATGAGGTGTAGGGTTTTAGCTGGTGTGTTAGATTTCTGATTATTGGTACACGTTTTGTTGCTCGTGACTTTGTATCCTTTCATTGAATGCCCGCAATAAAAGTGGAGTTACCACAAAAGAGCCACACACAGAGTTGCTAGAAATTTAGAAAGGCCAGGATAAACTGCTGCAAGAATTAATTGATTTTATTACTTTCCAAAGTGTGATTTACTGAGATTTTCGGGTTTGATTATAAACGATAACTTCACAAATGAATTATGCAATCAACAATTATATCATGTATCCCTGCGCGCAAATGAAGACGCTTTGCCGTGGGTATAATGGGGACCCTTTACCTAACATGAAAAGCAGACGACACTTGCCAAAAAAATTCTTGAATAACTATTACTTTCATTTTTGTCTCAAAAACATAAGTTATGAGAGACAAAAAATGAAAAAATAATGAAAATTAATTGGCGAGTTTTGAGAATAGCGCTAGCCGTTTTTGGTCGTTACTTTAGGTAAAGGGGGCGCGGTGGCTCAGTAGGTTGAGGTGCAGGCTGTAAGCCGAGAGGCCCTCGGTTCATTTCCCACCTGCGGCAACCGCGTTGTGTCCTTGGGCAAGACACTTCACCCCCATTGCCCACGTGGGGGCACGGTGACGCTGTATACTAAGGCGTACTGCACGTCGATGGTGCACTTGTCTTCAACCAATTCTAACCCTGCTTGTGTGGAGTTAGTATGTTGGGGAGCTGGCAGTTGCTCGCCGTTGCTCGGTGGTTCTCTCCGGGTACTCCGGCTTCCTCCACCCGTAAAACTGTCGCGGTCATGATAAGCCATTGTGCAGAATTATGTGACCTTAAACACCAATGAATACATAAATAACTTAAATAATATAATTATCGTTAATAATGAAAAGTCATAAACAGAGTAATCGCTTGACTGGACTGGTTACGTGAAATAATTCATTCGAGGCGAGGGGCTATATTGTAAACCACTCGTGTACATTCGCGCACTCGTGTTTGTACAACGTCCCTCAACTCTACTGAATTATTTCACGTAACCAGTCCAGTCAAGCGATTACTCTCTATATCTAAACAATAGAGAAGATGAAAACCGGAGATTATGGAAAGTGAGCAATGCGATAATATAAAATACAATCTAAGAAATGTGATCAACACTTGTTCTGTCCAGTGTGTGAAGGTAAAGCCATGAAAAGTGCAACACAAGACAAAGATATCGAAGAAAGATGATTAACGAGTTGCAGATCCAGAAAAACAAATGGAAAAGGCTCACACTCTTGGGGTCAAGAAGTTAATTGCAGAAAACACCAAATAGCCCAAGAACATTAGGTTTCACTAGGGAAAAAAATCGGAGAAAGCTGATTTTTTCAGGGAATGTCGAGTACATGTCACTGAACGATTAGACAAAAGTCCCCTAAAATCCCAGTTGAGCTTTTTTTTCTACAGCCTTTTTTCGAAAACGCGTTTGAAAAAAATCAAAAAAAATCGCACGAACTTTGTAACCTCGAATTGATCCAACTGTATTTTTTGTTTACGCGTATTTCGAGCTACATAATGTCTAATATACATTTACCTAGAGGAAAATGTGCATTCTGTGACAATTTCTGCGAAAAATTATTGAAAATTCACAAAAAAGTATCGGATTTACGCAAAAAATGACGATTTTCCTAACGGATTTGCCCAAAGGGTCGTAGTACAGAACGGGATGTTAGTTGGACAGACGATAAAAAATCCACCACCATTTGAAGACTTTTATCGTTGCTTACAAAATAGACATTATGGAAGACCCCCTCTGCTTCTGGCCGAGTTCCCCTTTTGGCATAAAATTCACCAGCATGAGAGCTCAACTATTTTCGGGCTTGGGACCGAACAGACACGTCTGTGTCTGGCAGCATTAGATCAATAAATAATATTTACAGAATGTACAAAAATCAATAAATAATATTTACAGAATGTACAAATCAATCAACATGGATTAAGTTACAATGACTATTATCAACGCTATATACAGAAATGACATGACCTATATACATATTATTCATCGAACTCAGAAATTTCCGACAGGACAGTGTTTCTGTGGTTGTTACAAGAATCCGAACTGCAATTACACAAACCTGAGCAAGAGAGTCCTGCCTTCTTACACCCACACCTTTTTGTACAAGCACTCTTGCAACCACAACTGATCAGATTCAGTAGGTTATCGGGGGCACATGGCTTTGTGGCTGCAGTCGGTACAAGAAGTCCATTGTCTAGCGACCACCCCCAATCCGTCGGAGGAAGCGAAGTGCTCAGCCATTGTTGGACCTGGAGATAACATCTGTAGACATGTTGTTGTGCAGCATCGCTGCTTGGTGGGAGTGAGGCTAGGTCGATGGGTTTATTCAGTTCAGATTTTGCTACATAACGCTTGTAAGTGACATATCTATATTGGTCGAGAGAGGAAACAGTTTCACTCCCGTATAAGATCAGGAGAAGTTGTTCCCCGGCAGCGGCTACTGCACTTGGTGTACTGTCATCCGCCAAAATTGTGTTGACATACTGTTGTGAGTCGCTAGTAACATCGGAGACAATTGTACTGAATACTTTCTTCTTACCAACTCGAAAGAGTGCAGAAGTAGTGTCACAACCACTTATAGAATGTGCTACAAGGAGGTTGCTTCTATGATCACCCATTTTGGTTGCTATTTCACTAACTGAAACTAGTAAGTGTGGGGTAATGGAATACATCATGTGAATATTACATCCCGGTTGAACTCGAGAGGTAAGAATGACTAACAAGTCTGTGTCTGTTCCCACAACGACAACATTGTTGTCATCCTGAGCGATGTCAAGTGCAGTTTCGGCTATCAGTACTACAGCATCAGCCTCGGCCTGCTTGGACTGAATATTGATAGCAGATAGCTCCTGTATTAGAAGATCGATCAGTTGGGTTTTGTTCTTGGCATTTGCAAGGAAATCGGATTGGGGTGTGGTGGCTGGTAACTCGGGTGAGATATTGATATCAATGGAATACCTGTCTTTAGATCTACGGGCTTGTTCCATGCCCTTTGTCGACATTGTACAAGCATAACCATCAAAAACAACCACGACGTTCGCCCCAAAATGTCTCACTAGATAATTGGAATATGATGTACATATGTCCTTATATGACGACTGTTTAGGCCATACAACTGCCCCCAATAAAAATCCACCATCTACAACAAACAGAGAATGTTCTGGGATTTTAGTTTGCTCGGAACCGTATGTTTTGAGGATCTTACCGAGCGTGCTTTTCTGTGTCTTCCTCATTCCAGCAGAATCAAACAATGCTGGTGGTTTCGGGGCGAGTTCATATTTGAGATACTCTTCCATCTCTGCTTGTGACTGAATAACACATGTGATCCGGTTGAACAGAATTGTGGGGTCAATCACTACCTTACTTCCACGGACTTTGATGCTATTTGCCATCGATGCGAAAGACTTCACAGTGTCAACACGTCGTAGTTTGATGCTGTTGAACGTTTTGCTTACAACATTCGATACGCAACATTCACCAATTTTGCGAACTTGGTCACAGTTCACAGTTTCGTCGGCCACAAGCCCGGTCGCTATAGAGACTAATTGTAGTGGATCTCTATTCTGAAAGGGGGAATGCACTCTGAGCCAGTTCAATAATTTGGTGATATCATTGGCATCAGTCAATTGTGAACTTTGACGGAGATCCCGATGTTGTTCGCCATGACCAGTGTGAACATGAACAAAATTTTCGAGAGCATTACATATCGGAAGGCAAAGAGGTAGTCCATGTACCTATTTCGCAACAGTGCTATCGGTTATTCCCCTGCCATGTGTGAGACCACCAGGGAGCTTGAACATTCTCATTAAACACTGCTCTATGGTCTGATCAGAATATATCCCGTCCCAGAATTTATCTGAGCGCCTTATGGTAAAGTAACCTTTCTCAGCGAACAACTTCAAATCATCCTGTTGCATTATTTCTGTTAGCTCATTCATCTGCTGCAAATAGAGATGAGAACTTTTTGCGTATGCAAAATGACCACCTGCGTGAAATACTGGAATCATATTGCGAACACAATATGTGTGGAGTTCCCAGTCGCCTGTGCGCTCTGCTCTTAAGAACAACTGGAGAAGACCTATTTGCTCGTAGTATTGTACCCAAAGCTTTCCTGTGCGTCCTACGGACGCATTCTGGAGCAGTTCGTGTAATTTTGACAGTAGATGGTTGACACTTTCTTGATTGACAGCGTCAGCTGTTGTACAGTCACCTCTGGCAAGTCCACAGAATATTTCATTGACTTCTGTGCAGTCTATGTTATCTAGTGTTCGGCTTTCTTCAAACACAAGTTTTGTAATGGCAATTTGTGTTAGCAAATGGGCACGAACTGCTCTTGAATATGCATGACCACTGATCAAATGATGGATTGACCCACCAGCATAAACAGTCCCCCAAAGTTCATCCAAGCCGCTACCAGCCATGATCGAACCAATTGCCCCTAAATATGACATAATCATATGGAAGCCGCCGAGTCTAACGAAAACTTTTGTCAACTTATCTGACGAAGACACAATCTCCACTGCTTTGATATAAAGTGGTTGGTCAAACGTCACTGGACAAACGTTCAGTCCCTGTTTCTCACATTCAGTTTGTGCAAACATGAGAGCAGTGTAAATTGTGCTCGGGTTGGATGGATCAAAATTAATAAAGGGAAGTATCTCGACATCACTTGTTTCATAATCATCTGATGATGTGACAATGTGCATATATCCAGCCCAAGATGGGCAAGGTACTCTCAGTACATGCGTCAAAGACCAAAGACTGTCGACTGTTTTTGCGAGTTTCAAATTTTTCGGATCAGATTCACCCAAAGTTGATAAATCCTTCATCACAATTTCGTCAAGACCCGATTTGCTTGGTTTACTGTAACCTTTCAAAGGGATGTACCCGAATTCACCAGAGCCAATATTCGAATGATCACCAGTTAGTCGTTTTATCGGAGACTCTTCTGTGTGATCTCTGCTTGGAGTTATACAGGCGATGCCTCCCATACTATGGAAAGTATTCTTGCCATCTAGCGTGCGCACATTACAATCGGCGTTATCGAAAACGAATTGTGTGAAGTTCGCAAGTCTAGGCGACGGACCTTTGCTTATCATGACAGAATGAACGTATTGTTGAACTTCCCGGTAGCTAGAAGAGAACATTAGTCCATTCAGAATGTCGATCAATTCCCGAGATGCGAATTTCCTATGTATGTAAACTGCTACCGACAATAATACTGGTGACAAGAATGAACGGGCCGACAAGAACTTATTAGAGACTGACCTATGACTGTCACGCGTCTCTAGTTGGCTTGGATGTTTTGCCCACGCTGCGACGGAGCAACAATCCCTTGTAACAAGGTTTGGAGTGTATCGGGTAGTAGATCACTAGATACAGATAACGAATCGGGTTTGGGATAAACGTCACACTCGTAAATGGCTGACCGAATATCATCGCGGACTATAGCCGATGCTTTCTTGACGATGCGCATACGTTCATCAGTTTCATTGGTACATTTGTCTGAGTACCACGAATTATATAGTATTTTGTCTGATGAATCTCTGAATGTGACAACATTTTTTAGGGACCTCAGTGTTGTAATAGAGATTCTACTACCGAAATGCTCAAGCAGTTTGGTTTTAAGATGTTTAATTGTGTAACCGACTTCGTCACCAAGATACGATTCAAACGTCTCTGCCAATTCGCTCAAGGAAAACTGACACTCATCGCTGTTCTCCATAAAGGTACACAATTCATGGAATGCAAGTGCTTTCTTGTCTGCAACAGGCCTACCCCGTGAAAGAGTTCGCTCAGGCTTATCTCTGACAAATCCTGTCCAGCAATCATGGTGATACCGACCTTCCTCGGCCACTAGATCGATAGCATGACCGATCCGAGTAAGTACAGACTCACCCCATTCATCACTACGTTTCAAACAACGGGTTCTGATACTATCAACAAAAGTCAATGTTTCAACGGTGTGGACTTCTCTTCTACGTTGAACGGGTATATGAGTTTGTTTGTCGGCGGATTCTCCACAGAACAGACAATGGAGTTTAAAATTGAAAGCATCTTGATCAGAGCGCAATTTTTTTGTCATAGATGGACCAGCTTCGTCAGATTCAGCTGCATCTAGAGACATTCTCTTACTTTTTCTTACAGAACTTTCCCGTGTATAATTCTTGTAGCAGAATTTGTGAATTTTCTCACCAACTGTGGGTTTCTTCGAACCGGCAAAAAGATTATCGCCAAGCTCGACGCTTACAGCAACCAACTTTTCTATACCCCGCTCACCAAGTGTAGTTATTCCGGACGAGCCGGTCAACTCATCGTTACATTTGATACATTTATCCATTGCCAAAGTCACAACAGAAAAAAGATGATAGACACAATAAACTCAAGTACAATACCACAGAACAGATATCAATGTGCGGACCTGCTTCGTTGTCACCGTAAGGTATCAACAGGTAACGCTAAGTGATATGCCAACAACATAACTGATCAGTTCTACAAATAACACAAGACTCTAATAATCAACAACAGGCAAAATTACATATATATCTATCAAGGGATCATTGGTTTCAATATCTAGGCATCAAATGCGGAGTGTCCAATACTGAACAGAGCAAATTGTGCAATGGACAGACCTGGAATGCGGAATTAAACAGCGTTTCCTGATGAAAGTCGTTCAAGGCTATTTTGCATCAAATTAAAGAGCGTTGTCTGTACATAAAGACCTGGAATGCGGAATTAAACAGCGTTTCCTGATGAAAGTGGTTCAAGGCTATTTTGCATCAAATTAAAGAGCGTTGTCTGAACAATACAAATTTGTTTATGAGTACACATCAAGGGCGTGCACACATTACATGCCAATGCATCTTGAGTGTAGGCGAACACCACATTATGTGACTTAATCGAACATGGAAATTGAAACAATGATGCTATAATACGGTATTTGAATGAGAAAAGTCGATGCCGTTTGAATTTGAGTTTAGGGGGTATGGTTAATATTTCACACGTTTCACCAGTTCATTATGGAATAAATGACTATTGTTATATATCATTATAAAGCCACTGCTTTTCTGCAATTTTTGATATATAATTTAACTCCCAAAGTAGTCGTGGATTTGATTTAATGGACGTTGTGTACCGTTCTGTGTATGAAAACAATAATTTTTTTTTCGTAATTTTGTACATTTTCGTGAATATTTCACCATTGAGTGTGAGGATTGGTACAAAGTTGGCATTTTCTGTTGGGGATATGTATTCTCAATATAATTCAGCACGATATTTATGATTCTCACCCTACTAAGGCGAATAAGAATGAGAAATATGGAGCTGGGTCGAATTTTTTTTAAATTTTTTTTTTCATCAAAAAAACGCTATAACTAAAAAAGCTCAACTCGGATTCGCGGGGACTTTTCACACTTTATCCGCAATGTGTGTCCCGGAAACATATAAAAAAATCAGCTTTCTCCGATTTTTTTCCTTACTTTCTCATTTTTATGTCTAATGTGCCTGGACTAAAAGAAGAGTCAACACAAAATGTAGCTGTGTAAAGTATTGACTCGAGTATTGCTGAAATACGAGATACCGATTGTAGAAAATAAACATCATTGCCTGCAACCGCACCGAAAGTAATACCGAAAATATCTAACAAAGAAAGAAAGATGATATAAATATGATTAAGGAATGATGTACTATAAGGAAAACGGACACAGAAAGCTTCAGTAAAGTTATAAGACTTAGGAGGAATAAAGAGGAAGAATCTCCAAAATGTTGGGCACTTAAAGTTGCGTTTAATGATGAACGCTCTAAGATAGGATTCCTGAAAAAACTAAGAAACCTCTCCCATGTAGAAAATAAATAATTGCGCCTAAGCACATTAAGCACATGATATAACGAAGAAAGAAAGAGAAGTGGAGGAAAAATTGAAATCAGGAAACTGAATGAGGAAAATCTATCAGGGGAATGAGAAAAAAAGGAACTCCAGAAACTGAATGAGAAAAAATCTATCAGGAGTGAGAAAAAAATGAACTCAACAAACTGAATGAGGAAAATCTATCAGAGTAATATTACTACTCTCACAGCGGTCCATCCAAGGAAAATAGAGTGTAAAGATGAAGGCCAAATAAATTACACCAAAAGTAGAAAGAAGAATGTATGTAGAAATGTAAATGAGTTGGAGAAAAGCTGTGGTGGCAAATCTGCTGTACAAAAGTCTAAGGAAGAGGCTTTTAAAAAGTATATTAGAAGTCTACCTAGCATCGCGAGTGAATTTCCAGATATCATGAAATGAAGCATGGCCAATGCTGTTTTTTTAACTGGTAGAGTGCTGGAAGCCCATTTTTGGGCTTCATTCTGAAGTGCAGTACCCAAACTTAAAGGCTTTATATTCTGTGGATGTGCTTTATATTATCTTTGAAGTAAAATTACTTAATCTGTATGAATTTTCCTAGTTACAATTTATGGGAGAGTGCCTTTGGGCACTCTCCCATAAATTGTAACAAGGTAAAGACCTGTGAACAAATTTTAACGGTCAAAAATAATTTAGCACTCAACCAGTTAAGTTCAAGGAGAGGGTCGCTAACTCATATCTCCCAAAAAACCGAAATTTTCGACAAAATGTTAAAAATGGCAGTAAATCGAAAAAATAAAAACACAGTTATCTCATCATTTTTCAGCTCAACAACATTCTAGAATTTCGAGAAAATCGGGCGTATTTAATTTTTTTAACATTGACCTCCTACGACATCATGGGTCACTTCGGACTCAAGCATTCAGAATTTTCGAGGACGACAACACATTTTTAGATATGAGTTTTACTGAAGATTACATTTACCAAATTTCAAATGGATCAGCCTTAATATGGGGGTAAAAACGAAAGATTAAGAAAACAAAAACCCGTCAAACGCGCATCGCTTGCACAGCAGACCGAATGTGAACAAAATAAAGACATTGTTGATTTCAAATGACCAAAAATCGTTATGTGAAATTTCTACGCTTCTCCACTTATAATTATGGAGGCATGTTGGTAATAAAATAAGACTTTTTAATGAAAAGTGTTCAAAATGACCTCAAATATGAAGTGATACCCCCGACGGTATTTACGTCATATAATGACATATATCCAGTATTTGGAATATAATATATATAGAATATAACCATAGTAGCTTGGTGTACCAGATGTTCACCACGAGTGGTGAACATTTGGTACACCAAGCTCCTTTGGGTATATTTTATTTTTACCATGATCGTCAGAATGTCCTCGATTCATAAGTCGCTATTATTTTTTCTCGACTTTACCGAGCAGCAGACGGACAGATGTGCGAATCCGTTTTTGTTTACATAAGCAGGGTGGGTGGTACTTCCGCTGTCAATTTTATCGCCGAAACGAAATGGAAAAAGAAACGCGCAAATCAGGAGGCCTTTTTCATTTTTAATAACATAGTATTTCGAGTTATGGATGCTTTATTAACATGAGACAACGCATGTAAAGTAATAAATAATTGCCGCTCTCATTTCACTCTTCGCGAGTCGACGAGCGATAAATTTAGACAAGTTTGCATTCAAGTCGAGGTCACCAAAGGTCAACTTGGATGTAGTTTCACTGTAGGTGTAAATTTAAACTACTGACATCCCATTGCCGGTGTGTTCACCACAGACACCCGTGTTCATCACGGTTGGTGTGTAAAGCTAAAATTTATGTCATAAGCTTTTTATATATAGTAGAATAGGTAACCATGGTATAAAATATATTACGTACTAAAAAGTCACTTTAACTAAAATGATCTAAAATGTCGGACCCCCACGTTGTGTCCTTGGGCAAGGCACTTACCCCGATTGTCCACATGGGGGCACGATGCCGCCGTGTACTAAGGCGTACTGCACGTCGCTGGTGCGCATGTCTTCAACCAATCTAACCCTGTCTGTGCTGCAATACGGAGTTACGATGTTGGGGGGCTGGCAGAAGCTCGTCGTTGCTCGGTAGCTCTCTCCGGGTATTCCGACTTCCTCCACCCGTAAAACTGTCAACGACACGATATGACCTTGGCTGTTAAAGTGTCGTTAAAACCTAATAAATATAAATATATAAATATCTAAAATTTAACTTAATTTCCACTTTATCCAGTGAAATGTAATTTTGAGCTATGTTTTGTTATTATTGACGTTTTTTTGCTGTAACTTCGTGGGTTTTGAATACAGCAAGGAAAAACTTCAATATTACACATCTTCTTTGATCGTTGCATGTGCATGGGAATTTTTTTGCCTCTATATTTTTGCCTCTATATTTTGTAGCTAGCACTGCAGGATTATCGCAATCTCCTATCTATCAAAAAACTGAAATTGGTGTAAAAACGTCGAAAATGGCCGAACATCAGAAAGACAAAAAATTATGGGGCTTTTTATTTCTTTAGCTCTTCAACATACTAAAATTTCGTCCAAACAGGATAAACATTCATTTTGCGGACACTGATGTCAAACCTTCCAAATTTCGGTATAAGGGACTTCTTTTTTTCGTTGGAGAAAAACAGGTTGCATTCTTGGATATGGTTTCTAAGGGTAATTGTATTTTCAAAATTTCAGAAGTGAAGACCTTTTCTATATTTGAAAAATCGAAAAAGTTTCAGAAAGACGTTTTCACGTCAATATCGTCAAAATTATAACGTCGCCAACAAAGGAATTATAACAAATTGCTAGAACAGTTACGCAGTAAATAGCCTGTGGAGTTTTATAGCAATAGCTTAACCCTTTACCCAACGTAACGGTCAAAAACCGGCCAGCGCTATTCACAAAAATCGCCAATTAATTTTCATTATTTTTTGTCTCAAAAACATAGGTTATGACTCCTCTTTGGAACGAGCTCGTCGAGCTCGTTCCAAAGAGGGATCATAACTATGTTTTTGAGACAAAAATGAAAAAAATTAGTTTTGGAAAAATTTTGTTCGCAAGTGTCGTCTGCTTTTCATGTTAGGTAAAGGGTTAAGTAAGTAAGAGTCAATACTTGTCATATTTTTAGCTTCAAAATATGCCAAAATTTGGAAATAAGTTCTAAATGTAAAGAGACGTAAAAACATAAAAAATGGCGATAAAAAAAAATTAAAAAAATTACATGTCCTCTCTTAATTTGGACACTGTACCACACCCCAACAAAAGTTCATAAAAAATGGAGGAACTTTGCTTTTTAGGACTATGACATTCTGTGACGTCACCGAGCAGTTCTGCCTAACCATTCATAAGTTGGAATTAGTATTGTTTTATGTTTCTATTTATGTTGATTTTGTTTGTACACAGCAATCTGCCTTTGTCTGGTGTATTTACTAAATAAATCTTATCTTACGTCTGTTTACATTCTGGTAATTCGTTTTTTGAGGAGATTGTATTTCCAAAATTTCAGAAAGCATTCGCTTAAAATGACCTTGAAGTTAAAATTTTTAGAAGACAACGCAAAATTCGTCTTATTCCAAGCATGGTTCGAAATTCGAAAAAGTAAGACGCTCTTTTCATCTAACATGGGCCACACATCAGCATACCAAATTTCGTGTATGGCGGACAAAGTGAAGTGATAGAAAACGTGGCAAGAGAAAAAAACGGCTTACAATTACAGTATACCATTTCAACTTCGTAGTATGGTTATGAACTGCATTTATACAATCGCCGATACAAGCCTGGAAATAACCAATCTGCCATTTGCTGAATAAGGTCCCCAGAGAGTGAATTTGCTGATGCTGTCCAATGCAGTGGACTAGAATCCCCCAGTTTATCCTCTGGTACCTCTTTCTGTTTAGGCCTGAGACCCTGATTCAGATTGAGGTTCACACCAAATTCACCATTTGGAGACCTCATTCTGCACATGACAGTTTGCTTATTTCCAGGCTTGCGCCGATATTCTACCAAACAAGACTAATAATAATAATAATAATAATAATAATAATAATAATAATAATAATAATAATAATAATAATAAAGATAATAATACTTTATTGTCTTTCATTCCCGTATTGTGCATTGTTTGGAGGGTTAAAATGTTCATATTCTGTGAATGTGCTTTCATATTATCTTTGAAGAGAAATTATGCAGTCTGTTGGTCTAATAACATCAAAACCTTCAAATTTTACATGTTAATTACGTATGGGTTATAAAGTGTTCTGCATTGGTATAAACAATGAGCCAATCTTGATTTTATTTTAAAATTCAGTTAGATTTGAAATCGGCCTGATGGATCGATTTGATTTGAGCCGTCATGATTCGGAAATCATTTAACTCTTTGCCTGCTGATGGCAGATATTCCTGCCCAGGACAGGATTTCTCTTGCCACTGGAATAAGTATAATTAGACCATATTTAATTAAATTTTCCACCTGTAAACTGAAGGGAATTTATCAATGATAATTTTTTAGGTAAATTTAGATGAATTTCTCATCAAATCTAGTCATGGCTGCTTCTGAGCAGCCATGACTAGATTTGGTGAAAAATATCTTGAAAATACTCAGCGGGTTAAGAATTAATCCTCAAGATGTTCTCAAAATCCTACCCAGGGCCGCCTCATGAACTCTTCTTCTATGATCAGCCCCCCCCCCCCCCCCCCCCCCCCCCCTATACTGGGAGTTCATGAGGGTTCCTCTTCTGAAGCCACTTTGATTCTATTCTGGAATATTCTTCTTTTTTAATAAAAATACATGTAATAATTCTTTATTGTCTTCCATTCCCGCACATGGGTATATGCAAACTCACAATGTAAACATATGCACAACAATAAACACAAATAGACCAAAATACAACCATACAATAGAACTTTTAAAATGGGAATATATGTTCCTGGTACTAACATCATCTTGAGTCTTTTTTAACTTTTTGCAGTTGCCTTTGCATCCACGTGTTTTTTGAACGAATTATGGACATACCGCATGACTTTAGGTGTTATATTACTAATGAACTGGAAAATAAAATAAATGCTGCAAATGACAGATCAGATATATTTATCACAGCCTTCAACCTACCTCTCATATATTTCTTTATAAAATGGCTATGCACAGAGAGGGGGGGGGGGGGAGGTGGGCGGCGGGGGGGGGGGGGGGGGGGGGGTTCTCACCCCCAATCCTATGGTTGGAAATTCGGAGGACAATTCATGAGTAGTTGGAAATTCCACCTATCTGGATTTTAGAGCTTCTTTGGTAATGCTGATGTCTCCTTTACTTCCCAAAATTCTAACTCAGTTTCAAATCGGCAAAACTTCCAACTGATACTATTTACAACTACAGTGTACCCATTATCGAGCTTCATAAGTATGCATGATGACAATCGGTACGAGATTTCAATAGTACGTTTACTTATAGTAATAAAAAAAATCCTCGAAATGCACTTCAAGAACATCGCATCATGTAAAATCGTTATTCTGAGTTAATTCCATCATTCACAGTTACAAAATGATGAAACATCGAAAATTGATCATTCTTGCATAAGATCTGATTTAATGTTAGGAGCGTGTGAATTGATCAAAGTTCTCAGCTTGAACATTTTTTTAGGACATATTCAATTCCCAGAATAATACCAAATAATAACCTGATAATTCTATACCATAAATGTGTTGGCATTTCAGATACTAGAATCAATTTTATACCCCCTTTTATGGCTTAACTTTTAATTTTTTTCTCGGAAGAGAATTTCCAACTAGGGGAGGGACTGGGTGGGGGGGGGGGTCCCCCTCCCGGTCCCTCCCCTTGTTGGAAATTCACTACCCTACACCCCCCAATCGGAAACCTCCAGCCACGTCCCTGGCTAGGTACAATACTATAATTGCCACCACAGAGGCTTTACCCCATAACAGAAGATATGCACCAACACAGGGAGAAATTAACTTTAAAGAATACCAAATATTCACCAATTTGGACAGACAAGAAAAAAGAGAGGAGTGGTTATTTCTATAAAAGAAGAACTGAAGCAAACACATACATACATGATCTTAACTAGCATTGGCGATGGAGGGGGGGGGGGGGGCGGTGGCGTCGCGGTAACCGGTTCTCGTCAGATGACCGAAGTTAAGCAACGTCGAGCGCGGTTAGTAGTTGGATGGGTGACCATTTCAGCGACTGATTCGTGCTCCCGCGTTGTGTCCTTGGGCAAGGCACTTAAGCCCGATTGCCTACATGGGGGCACGATAGGCTGTGTACTAAGGCGTACTGCACGTCGATGGTGCGCATGTCTTCAACCAATCTAACCCTGCCTGTGCCGCGGTGCAGAGTTCAGAGTTACGATGTTGGAGAGCTGACAGCTGCTCGTCGTTGCTCGGTGGTTCTCTCCGGGTACTTCGGCTTCCACCACCTGTAAAACTGTCACCGACATGATATGACCCTGGCTGTTAATGTGTCGTT
This sequence comes from Pictodentalium vernedei, assembly GCA_031216915.1. Taxonomy (NCBI): domain Eukaryota; kingdom Metazoa; phylum Mollusca; class Scaphopoda; order Dentaliida; family Dentaliidae; genus Pictodentalium; species Pictodentalium vernedei. The sequence goes on from CM062295.1 coordinate 494,038,221, forward strand.
AAACCCTAATAAAAAAAACAAACAAAAAAAACAAAAAAAACAACTGGCATTGGCAATTATCTCTGTCCGTTCAATTGTAGGTATATCTTCTACAGGTGAGCCTGAAAATTTTCCATCAAAACGTTTGATAGGGGGTGGGGGTGGGGTGGGGATGGGGGTGGTTTGGTAGCTGTAGCTGGTAATTATAGTCGTATTAGTTAAAAACAATGGAAGTGGTGGACGCAGGACAGTGATAGGTGCCAGTATAGCAGATTGTTGTTGCTGATGTTCAAAGACAAATCAAAAGCCAGAGTCATATAGTATCGGACATTTTTACGGTTACACGATAACGGAGTACCCGAGGAGAACCACCGAGCAGCTGTGAGCAACTGTTAGACCCTCCAACTTTCTAGCCCGGTACAACCAGATTTAAAAGCAGTTGAAGGCAAGTGCACCATTGACATGCAGCACCCTTTAGTCCACAGCGCCACCGTACCCCATCGTTGGATGTCGTGATTAAGTATCTTGCCCAAGGATAGAACACAGATCATGCCGCGGTCAGGATCCAGATGTCGACCTTTTTGGTTTAAAGTCCAATGTTCTAACCAATGAACAATCGCGCTAACCAGTATAGTAGTGGTAGTAGTAGCCAGTAGTAATGATAGCAAGTAATAGTGTTAGCTGAAGAAACTAGCAATGCGAAACAACACCACAGCAGCAGTTGTATTAGATCTGAAGTGGCAGTAATGATGATTTTGGGGATCTGGTTCGACAACAGTTATGGTATCTTGTCAGTCCGGCATGTTAGTTACCATAACCACTTTTGTTACATCTCACCGCTTTTGTTACAACAATGCCAGCTTTCAGGCCCGAGCAAATTAGAAATTTAACAATCTTAAAAAGGGTTACCTAAATCCTAAATTTTTTTGGCAATACTTTCCTGATTTTTGACCAAGAGAACCGATTGCCCGCGTGGGGGCACGGTGGCGCTGTGCACTAAGGCCTACTTAACGTCGATGGTGCATTTGTTTTCAACCAATGCTAACCCTACTTGTGTGGAGTCAGAACGTTGGAGAGTCTGAAGCTTGCTCACCCCTGCTCGGTGGTTCTCACCGAGTACTCCGGCTTCCTCCACCCGTAAAACTTTCCATCACGAAGTGACCCCGGCTGTCGGAAGTGTCGTTAAACCCCAATAAATAAATTAACCCTTTACCCAACACAGACGATTTCAAAATTTATTATTTTAAATACCATTTTTGAAATTTTTTCAAAAAATTTCAACAAAACCATATCATGTGACCCCTCTTTGGAACGAGCTCGGCGAGCTCGTTCCAAAGAGGGGTCACATGATATGGTTTTGTTGAAATTTTTCGAAAAATATTATTTTTTCAGCTAATGAAATTGCATATTACGCGGGCGGATGCGGGCGATTCGTTGGGTAAAGGGTTAACGCGCAAGAGAAATGTAAGGTAATGCAAATATGTTTACCACTGTCAGTGCAAGTGAGTTACATATATCATCCTTGTGGACTACAGCTTTTTCATGAATTTTGTTCTTGGGCCGATGAGGAGCTTTAATGTAAGACACTGTTGGAAAGGGCTGGGGAGGGGGTGGGGTGGGGTGGGGTGGGAGGGTAAATCTAATTCCAATTTGTCCCGCCTGTCCTGACTGAAGAAATATTCCAACTACGCCATCAAGGCATGCTTTCGAAGAATTTATTTATTTATTTATTGGTATTTTAGGTCACATATTTCTGCACAATGGCTAATCATAACCACGGCAGTTTTACGGGTGGAGGAAGCCGGAGTACCCGGAGAGAACCACCGAGCAATGGCGAGCAACTGCCAGCTCACCAACATACTAACTCCAAACAAGCAGGGTTAGCATTGGTTGAAGACAGGTGCACTATCGACGTCGATGGTGCATTTGTCTTCAACCAATGCTAACACTACTTGTGTGGAGTCAGAACGTTGGAGAGTCTGAAACTTGCTCGCCCCTGCTCGGTGGTTCTCACCGGGTACTCCGGCTTCCTCCACCCGTAAAACTTTCCGTCACGAAGTGACCCCGGCTGTCGAAAGTGTCGTTAAACCCCAATAAATAAATTAATGAGCAAGAGAAATGCAAATATGTTTACCACTGTCAGTGCAATTGAGTTACATCATCATGATTTTTGTCCTTGGGCCGATGAGGAGCTTTTAATGTAAGACACTGTTGGAAAAGGCTCGGGGGGGGGGGGGGGGTGGTAAATCTGATTACAATTTGTCCCGCCTGAAGAAATATTCCAACTACGCCATCAAGACATGCCTTCGAAGAATTTATTTATTTATTTATTTATTTATTGGTGTTTAAGATCACATATTTCTGCACAATGGCTAATCGTGATCACGACAGTTTTACGGGTGGAGGAAACCTGAGTACCCGGAGAGAACCACCGAACATTGGCGAGCAACTGTCAGCCCCCCAACATACTAACTCCAAACACGCAGGGTTAGCATTGGTTGAAGACAGGTGCACCATCGACGTGCAGTATGCCTTAGTACACAACGCCACCGTGCCCCCACGTGGGCAGTGGGGGTGGGGGGGGGGGGGGTGAGGTGTCTTGTCCGAGGACACAATGCGATTGCCGCAGGTGGGGTTCGAACCGAGGACCTCTCGACTTGCAGCCTGCGCCTCTACCTACTGAGCCACTGCGCATCCGCCTTCGAACATGCCTTGGTTACGTAGTTGAAACATTTGTCAATGCGGAATAATTTAATCATTTGTCCCGCCTCTGCGTTTGATTGGTTGAAAGCATACAGCGTGAACGTCGTCAAAATCGTATAAACCAAATCACGTAATGATTTGGAATGTCAACACGTTCGCACACATCCGATCCAACTTTGAAGACCCTGGAAGCCCCGCCCACTCAATCCAATTGTCACCGCGAGGGCGTGACGGCAGACTGATAGATGGATAACAAGCTTGTAAACAAAGATCAATGATCGATTTTTCATCGCCTCCAGACAGCGAGAATATAATGGTAATTTCTCGGGAATAATTGACTTTAATAAAATATACCGAAGTGGGGGACGAATAAAAGATCACACATCCAAACATGATTTTGGTGGAACTTAAAAAAAATGTTTCTAATGATACTGTTACGTGACTTGCTAAATACCTGTCCTCTGCGATCGAAAATCAAAACAACAAACAATTTGACAATGATTGGCGTGACCTGTTTGTGGCACACTTTCCTGAGTTTGACTGTTGTCTTTTGCGAAAATTAAAAGTTTTTCGGTCACGTACACATAGTTTTTAAATTTTAATATTACAGCCGGATTAAATTATAAGAAATAACTGTTGTTTTCCTTCGGTTTATGCGATATAAACCGAAAATGTTCAGCACAAGCTTCATAACTCGCGCAGCGAGTTATGAAGCTTGTGCTGAAAATTTTCGGTTTATATCGCATAAACCGAAGGAAAACAACAGGTATTTCTTAATTATAGAAAAAAAAATGAGAGGGCAGGGGGCGGGGTTAAACCCATTTTGTCTCGACTGTTATGACTCAAGTCACGACTGAAGAAATATTCCAACTCAGTATATCTTCAAAGTAATGATTTTGGTAATGTTGTTGGAATATTTGCGAATGGGAACTATTGTTAAAAACTCAGGAAATACGTTTGTGGAAAAATACATGAAGTAGTCGTGATGCATGGACTTCCCAACTTCTTATTATTTAGCACGTACCGGACTCACAACTGATCATGCTGGGATCCCAGCATCCACAGTCAGCCAAAGTCCTCCATTTGCAGAGATCGATTGGGTATGTGACATAAGTCAAACAATCACATTTAGTTCCGTAAGAAAGATCATGTCTACCTGCAAGAGCGAAGTGAAATCTGTGACTCTAATCCAGATGAAAATGTCTCGACTGGAAAATTGAGAGGGGGATCACCCTCTACACTCCATTGTAACGCCCCCGTCAACATTGTTTTACATCACAGGTGCACACCTTAAACGTACCATCATCATAAAGCAGATCATGGTTCTGGAAGAGTTAACACATGAATACCCAGAGCAGTTCGAGTATATGTTTTTTTTCTAAGGTCTTGTAATGTTGGCGAACAAAAATACGTCGCCTAACCTCTTTTAAGGCGAACAATATGACCGTGAGCTCAACTTACACTGGCCTGAACTTTTGTAATGCAGCTCATTATGGTTCTGTTTCAAAATTAATCACTTTTGTTAAAATCCGAGTTCACCACTCACCACTTCTCGAACACACTTCGGCAGCTTCAGTGTGTTACTCTGCAAAAATATGCTTGGGATGCAGTAAATAAATGAATTGATTGACGGAAATTATTTCTCATTGTCTCACCTGAAGTTGCAGCGGCAAGACATTGGGCATCTCTCTGTCCGGAAAATGCTTGCAGTCGCAACTGGGGCTAAGATCACAGGAACCGCCTCAAATCATTTAATATGAGAAAAACTACTTCCACTTTATTTTAGTAATAAACAGAAGGCATGACCCACGCGAAACCGTAAGTGAAAGGATGGCTCGCTTCAACCTTGGAAAAGTTTACCTTTCGTCCAAATCCAGATAGATATGTTCTACGTTTTCACTTATCTCGTTTTAATATTGCTATGCTTTCATTTCCCAAGAGATGGTATCCGATATTAAAGTAGCCTATAGGTAAACTCAAGTAGCCTCGTGTGTACATTCGTTGACCTACTTCGATGTGCTTCATTCTGGAAGTTGTACGAAATGCCATGCTCCCAATTTAGATGTTCCAGAACTGAAATTTACTTCCATTCTCCGACCAATTAGATCTTGCATTAGTAGTGCGTAATGTGGATTTCACTCCTCGTTTGGAGGACCCGGGAAGTGACTCATGCCACGTAACCCAGTGGGGCCATGTTTGGTTGTCATGGTAGCCCTCGTGAGCGGCCATGTTGTGATGTTCTTACCATAGTGATACGTGGTGTCACGTGTCAGTGCGCACGCGAAACGCGAGTTGTTAGGGTGGTACGTGTTTCCGTTGTCCATTTTGTATATTGGAGATCGCCACCTTGGATTCTATGGTAGCACGTGGTTGACGCGGGCCTGAAAGGCCTACAGTAGAAAAAGGGATATGTTCGGAGATTATGTTCGAATTCAATTACCACAAACAACCCGACGATTCCTCTATGTTGGGCTTATAAGAATAGCACTTAGTGATATAAGACGCGTTCGATTGTATAAGAGTGAATATAACTACCCAAATAGACCCGACAATTTCCCCCAAATCACCCAAAAAACCCATGCAAAACCGCCGAAATAGACTTGGCGAAGTCCCCATTTTGGGCTTATAACAGTAGTGCTATAAGACACGTCCCCTTGTATAGGAGTACTGCTTCGAATTTTCCCAGAATCCCATTTTTCTGCCTGTTAAAGACGCTATTCCAACTACTCTAACCCTAGCCGTTTATCTCGTCCTACCAACACTTGACTACTCCTTGTTACGACCTCTGCCCTCGCCCAAGTCTGATAATCAATCACAATCAGACTGCTCGATTTCCCATAATCTCTACCTACCCATACAGAGTTATCTCCTTTGTGTACAACGAAGGCTTACATGTTTCTCAATATTTATTTATTTATTTAGTGGTGTTTAAGGTCACATACTTATGCACAATGGCTAATCGTGACCGTGACAGTTTTACGGGTGGAGGAAGCCGGAGTACCCGGAGAGAACCACCGAGAAACGACGAGCAGCTGTCAGCTCTCCAACATCGTAACTCTGAACTCTGCACCGCAGCACAGGCAGGGTTAGATTGGTGGAAGATATGCGCACCATCGACGCGCAGTACGCCTCAGTACACAGCGTCATCGTGCCCCCATGTAGGCAATCGGGGTGAAGTGTCTTGCCCAAGGACACAACGCGGTTGCCTAATGGTCCTCATAACCTCAAAATTCAATGAGGGTATGAGGGATAATAAATGAGGACTCATTGAGGGCTTTTACATAGCCCTCATGGCCTCATACGACAAAAAAGGGATCCCATAGCCAAGGGCGTTTTCCAAAATGGGATTCCATGGGATATGGCCATTGATATAGTCTTTCATTATACAGAAGGGAGATAACTCTGCATACAGATTATGGGAAATTAAGCAATCTGATTGGTTAGTTATGTTCTATAAATAGGGTCTAGATAAATGAAACAACAAGAGTACTTGGAATAGGGTCAGAACTAACAAGAATAGACCAGAATTGCTAAATATAGCAATAATAAGGTAAACTGTTCCAACTAATAGGCTCTTCTACACTACTGGAGTATACTCTAGAACATGGCCAGATAAACGATAACCATTACATATATAGATAGAAGCAGAGAATTCTGGGTAAATTTGTCCTATAGCACTACGTGCTATTCTAAAAAGGGAAAAACGTCATGGGATAGGGATCCAAAAAGGGATTCTGGGAGAATTCTAAGCCAGAACATTACTCCTGTTCAATCGAACGCACCCCTTATACCCCTTAGTACTATGGCACTACGTGCTAAACCGATAAAATGGGGAAATAAAGTCAATTATCGGAGAATCAGGGCCAAATAAATAATTGTCGGGTTGTTTGTGGTAATTATCCAGGGAAGTCGTTCCAGAAAATACTCTTCTACAATCGAACATACCCCTAAAACATACCCCTGTCCTATTGTAGGCTTTAGGTAACATAGCAATCACGTGCTACCATAGAAACCAAGATGGCGGCTTCCAGTATACAAAATGGACGACGGAAGCTCGTATCACCCTAACAACACGCGCTGCGCATGCGCACTCACACCACATATCACTATGGAGATGACGTCACAACATGGCCGCTCACGCGGGTTACTATGACAACACAACATGGCGCCACTACATCACGTGACATCACGTCACTTCCGAGGTCCCCCAACCTCCACCTCAAAACCACATTACATACTACTCTCGAACGACTCGAATCCCGTCGAGCAAATAAGCTTTTTAGAGCATTAACTCGAAAGAGTGACTCCACATTCTGCTCTATACGACTCATTTCGGAGAAAAGGCCAGCTGTTTTTCAAAAAGGGATTCTGTAAGTGGGATACCTAGAAACAAGGTTGATGATTTTCCTCAACCCTTTACCAAACATGAAAAGCAGACGATACTTGCAAAAAATATTCTTGAATAACTATTTTTTTTCATTTTTTGTCTCAAAAACATAGGTTATGACCCTCACTGGAACGAACTCGACGAGCTCGTTCCAACGAGGAGTCATATCCTATGTTTTTGAGACAAAAAATGAAAAAATAACGAAAATTAATTGGCGATTTTTGAGAATAGCGCTGGCCGTTTTTGGCCGTTACGTTGAGTAAAGGGTTAATGAGCTTCGATATGAAAAAGAGCTCGAAGTGGCAGCCATCATCGGACATTTAGAGTTTGGATGGGCTGCTATACTTAAATAATGGACTCACACAAAAACTAATTCCTTATTGTCAGAATCCTGAGATAATGTCTATTACTCGACCGTTTTCAAAAACCTGAGTTTGAAGTCATATCAGCTTCTCAGGCTTCAACGCACTAATTTTTATCTTCCATTACATTAGATAAGCTTAAGTTTAAAGTTCGTTTGCTAAAGGTTAAGGTCACTTTCAGCATCAACAGCTATTCCACGATTGGCAGCACAAACAATGCTTACTGAGATGTAACATTGTTAACAGTGAGTCCCTGACTGCGATAGCCGCATGCAATACTGGATAAATCACTTGAGCGAATCCATTTTGAATCTGTAGGGTGGGTTGGTTATAATTTAATCCATCAGCCCTTTGGGCTGTTGGATTAAATTATTACTCACCCTCTTCAATTATTGGTTGCACACTGTCCATTTATTTATGTATCTATTTACACCGAACAGCGGCGAGCAACCGCCAGACTCCGCACGAGCAGGGTTAGCATTGGTTGAAGACATGGGCACAATCGACGTTCAGTACGCCTTAGTTCACAGCGCCATCGTGCCCCCACGTGGGCAATCGAGATTAAGTGCCTTGCCCAAGGCACACAAAGCAGTACCCTTGCAGGGCTTCGAACCATGGGACTTTCGGTTTGAAGTCCAATGCCGTTACCGCTGAACCACAGCGCCCCCTCACCAACCTCGATGCCAGTGATTCCATCTGGGTGTGAGGCATAAGAGATAAATCATAAATGTTTTTTTGGCCTATGCTGCAAATGTCCCCACAATTACGGTGGCGCCCATCCTCTCGATATAAACGCTTTTCGAAATCTTCGTGGAAGATTTTCTCACGAAAGAATTTAATTACTCTCTCTCTCTCTTATTTTCCTCCTCGGAGACTCACTGGCAATACTGACCCAGGGATTTTTCAGAAAAGTGACCCACATTCTCCAAACATACACCCAACACACACCTGCTTCCCACACACACTTTCTATCGCACACACTCTTACAAACACGCCCATACACATTAACCCAAGCCTACCCACCCGCACACACACAACTCCCCGCCGAATACTACCCACAAAAACCTAGTTGGTATTCCGTATGATCACTGGAGAAGACTCTTTGAAAAATGTTTGTTGAGTGTTTCTCCACCAGTATTACAGGGGCGGCGGAAAATCGATAAAAATGAAGGGGCACAAATTTTCAAGGCTACCAAGGTTCGGCCCAGTGGGAGAAAAGTTACAATCGTCTATCGGTAAATGTATCATGCCAAACGAATATCTCTCATTGCGGTATGGTCACTGTCCTGTCAATTTTTTTCTACTTTAACCATCTTCCAACCCGAAGTCTACCTTCGGGTTGGAAGACAGTTGAAGAAGAAACGGACCGAAGCGAGCGGGGGTGGGTTCTTTGGCCAAATGTTGTTTGGATTTGCAAATAATATTTTACAAGAATATATAGACACGTTTGCATGCGTCAGTTTTAACTGATTATGTAACCGCGCAACATGCCTGTGGAAAAAAAGGAGTCATGTGCGCCACCCCAGCCCCACCCTCTGGTTTCGCCGCCTCTGCAGTATTACCGTACCAAGCATAAGTTTCATAGATCGTTCAACCTTTTTGCACTCACCCTTTCTCACACCTTATCCCCTTTAAGATGTTATTTCGCTTTTCGTCATTTCTTTGTTGATACATCTGCACAGACGATTCCAATTAAACACATTGTCGTCTGCCCACTGGTAAAAGGAACAGAAACCACGAGGGAACATCGGGTAATGAGAATTTATTACTGGGCTGTTACGCAAATGATTTTGACAACCTGTGAAATGCTCCCGAAATAACTCCTATAATTGAGGTTATAGTATTACCGATAATAACACTTGAACTTCCGAGCTCTCCTTTATTGTTTATCGTACAGTTCCAGTACTCGGTCCAGGCGGCGACAAGCACATTCAAACCGAGAGGCTCACGGTTCGATCCCCACCAGAGGTAACTGCGTTGTGTCCTTGGGTAATGCACTTAATCCCGATTGCCTACGTGGGGGCACTGGAGCGCTGTGTACATAGGGGTATTACAGGTCGATGGTGCACCCGTCTTCAACCAATGCGAACCCTGCTTGTGTGGAGTTAGTACGTTGGGGAGTCTGACAGTTGCTCGCCGTTGCTCGGTGGTTCTCTCCGGGTACTCCGGCTTCATCCACCCGTAAAACTGGCTGTCGAAAGTGTCGTTAACCCTTTACCCAACGTAACGACAAAAACCGGCCAGCGCTATTCTCAAAAATCTATTAATTTTCATTATTTTTTCATTTTTTGTCTCAAAACATAGCTTATGACCCCTCGTTGGAACGTGCTCTGCTTTTCATGTTAGGTAAAGGGTTAAACTCCAATAAATAAATAAATAGATAGACAAATAAATAAATAAATAATTACAACAGCTGGACACAAACCCCAAGTTAAAACACATGGCCCAAGGTCGTCATTTGGAAAACCCAGCTACCTAGGGTATTCAACAGTTTATACCATGATTACCTATTCTACTATAAATGAAAAGCCTATGACATAACTTTTCGCTTTACACACCAACCGTGATGAACACGCCAGTAATGGGATTTCAATAGTTAAAATGTACACCTACAATAGAACTACACCTCTGTTGACCTTTGGTAACGTCGACCTGACTGTAAACTTGTCTAAATTTATCGCACGTCGCCTCGCGAAGAGTGAAATGGAAGTGGCAATTATTTATTACGTTTTTAAATGGGTGTACCTCATCAGATGCCCAAAATTAACAAACATGCATTGACTCATGTTAATAAAGCATGCATAACTCGAAATAGAATGTTATTATGTTATTAAAACGAAAAAGGCTCAGTTTCTTTTTTTCATTTCGTTTCGGCAAAATTGACATCGGAAGTACCGCCCACCGATGCCCGGGTAAACAAAAACAGATTCGCTCGTATGTACGTCTGCTGTTCCGTAAAATCTAGAAAAAATAATTGCGACTCTTAATAATCTGACGGTCATGGTATAAATAAAATATACCCAAAGTACCTTGGTGTACCAAATGTTCACCACTCGTGGTGAACATTTGGTACACCAAGCTACTATGGGTATATTCTATATATAACTAGAACTATCACTGAAGGTGATTAATACCCCCGCTTTGGGTTTTTAGAGGAATGCACTTCTGATCATGTAGGCGAAGGCCATAAGGAAATGTATACATAAAGATCATTTTTTGTTGTTGAAATTTGTATTTGCATGTGGCCTTCCACAGAACAGCACTGAATACTTAAAGAGCCCACACATATATGGTTTACATTTGGAAAAACACATTTACAATGTGCAACATGTATTAAAAATCGGTTCATTAATGTAGGAGGAGTTGCACACACAAGAATCCCATTTGAAAACCCATAATAAATCCAAGTTAAAGGGAGATAACCTGGTTAAAATTGTCGCAGATCAAAAATTTGGGAATATGCGTATGTTCACTTAGTTGTGATAATGTTTGAAAGGTTTCGTCAAAATTGATTGATAAATGTAGGAGGAGTTGCGCACACAAGAATTTCATGCAGAAACCCATATTAAATCAAAGTTCAAGAGAGATAACCTGGTTAAAATTGTCGCAGATCAAAAAGTTTGGAATATGCACATGTTCACTTAGTAGAGATGATGTTTGAAAGGTTTCATCAAAATCGGTTCATTAATGTAGGAGGAGTTGCGCACACAAGAATTTGTTCGAACGGAAAGACATAATAAATCTAAGTCAAAGGGAGATAACCTGGTTAAAATTGTCGCAGATCAAAAGTCTTGGAATATGCGCATGTTCACTTAGTAGTGATGATGTCTGAAAAGTTTTGTCCAAATTGATTGATAAATGTAGGAGGAGTTGCACGCACAAGAATTTCATGCAGAAACCCATATTAAATCTAAGTTAAAGGGAGATAACCTAGTTAAAATTGTCGCAGATCAAAAAGTTTGGAATATGCGCATGTTCACTTAGTAGTGATGTGTCTGTAAACTTTCGTCCAAATTGATTGATAAATGTAGGAGGAGTTGCGCACACAAGAATTTCATGCAGAAACCCATATTAAATCAAAGTTCAAGAGAGATAACCTGGTTAAAATTGTCGCAGATCAAAAAGTTTGGAATATGCACATGCTCACTTAGTAGAGATGATGTTTGAAAGGTTTCATCAAAATCGGTTCATTAATGTAGGAGGAGTTGCGCACACAAGAATTTGTTCGAACGGAAAGACATAATAAATCTAAGTCAAAGGGAGATAACCTGGTTAAAATTGTCGCAGATCAAAAATCTTGGAATATGCGCATGTTCACTTAGTAGTGATGATGTCTGAAAAGTTTTGTCCAAATTGATTGATAAATGTAGGAGGAGTTGCGCACACAAGAATTTCATGTAGAAACCCATATTAAATCAAAGTTCAAGAGAGATAACCTGGTTAAAATTGTCGCAGATTAAAAAGTTTGGAATATGCACATGTTCACTTAGTAGAGATGATGTTTGAAAGGTTTCATCAAAATCGGTTCATTAATGTAGGAGGAGTTGCGCACACAAGAATTTGTTCGATGGAAAGACACAATAAATCTAAGTCAAAGGGAGATAACCTGGTTAAAATTGCCGCAGATCAAAAATCTTGGAATATGCGCATGTTCACTTAGTAGTGATGATGTCTGAAAAGTTTTGTCCACATTGATTGATAAATGTAGGAGGAGTTGCGCATACAAGAATTTCATATAGAAACCCATATTAAATCAAAGTTCAAGAGAGATAACCTGGTTAAAATTGTCGCAGATCAAAAAGTTTGGAATATGCACATGTTCACTTAGTAGAGATGAAGGTTTCATCAAAATCGGTTCATTAATGTAGGAGGAGTTGCGCACACAAGAATTTGTCCGGACGGAAAGACGTACGGACGGACGGACGGACGTACGGACGGACGTACGGACGTACAGGGCGATTCCTATATAGCCCCCACTTCTTCGAAGCGGGGGTATAATAAAATCGTGATCGTTTTGCTTGTTGAAAAATGATTTCAAAGATTCAATGCAACTCGAAAGCACATAGTTCATAATATTTGAATTTTCCTTGCAGGTTGACATGCCTTCGCCGAACTCTCACCAAGAGGCCCTATAACCAGCAACTATGGCTAATTAACACTATAGAGCTTAAACTTGAAATCAGGCACATGGTTTAAAAACTTGAATCTATTCCCCTAAAGCTGCTTGAATACCAAAGATCGTAAGATGCTGATTGGTGGATATGATTAAGAAGATTTTAAAATAATATAATATTAATGTATTAATTTGAATTTGACCCCCACCCCTACCCCCTGCTGTATACCAAATATAATAAAGAATATGACTGGGGGATCTAAAGAAGTTTTTAAAGAATATACCACATATTGCACTAAGTTAAAATTTGGGTGCACATGGGGAATTCAAATAGGAACCCGGGGACTTGATTTGAGCAAACTTGAATGTGACCCTCCATGGATGCTCACTATCAAATATCAAGGGATTCTTACGGGTGGATCCGAATAGGTTAAAACTAGGTTCACATACGAAGCCCAAATATGGATCCATGGGCTTGATTTTAACAAACTTGAATCTAATCCCACCCCCCCCCCCCCTCACACCCCACAAGGATGCTGTCTGTATACCAAATATAAGAAGATTCCCACTCGTGGATCTGAAAAGAAGATTTTTCAAGAATATTCTTAATATTGCACTAAGTTAGAATTGAGCTTACTAAGTAAGAAACCTAAATATGGTCCAAGGGTCCTGAAATGAACTCCCTAGAATCTGCCCCTCATAGGGATGCTGTATACCAAAATACCAAATATAAAAAAGATTCTGATTGATTGTTCTGAACTGGAAGATCTTGAAAGACTATTTCTCATGTTGCACTAAGTTAAAATTCGGGGTGACATAAGAAACCCAAATATTGACCCAGAGACTTGATTTACAGATATTTGAATTTGGCCCTCAAAAGGATGCTGTATACCAAATATCAGAAGACTCCGACTAGTGGATATGAAAAGAGAATTCCTAAAGAATATTACCCACAATGCACCAAGTTAAAATTCGTGCTCACATAAGAAGCCCAATTATGGACCCGTGGACTTGATATGAACAAACTTGAATCTGACCCTCATAAAGAAGCTGTAACCAAATAGCAAAAGATTCTGACTGGTGGCTCTGAAGAAAAAGGTTTTTGAAGAATATTCATCATATTGCGCTAAATTAAAATCTGGGCTCACAGAATATATGGATCCAGGGACAATTTAAACCAACTTGAATCTGGCCCTTATAAGGGCCAAATATCAGAAGATTCCGAATGGTGGATCTAAAGAAGAAGATTATTAAAGATTATTCCCGGTATGGCACTAAATTGTTAAACTTTGGGCTCTCATTCATGGGGAGCCCAAATTGGAACCCATGGCCTTGATTTAAACGAACTTCAATCTGACCTCCACAAGGATGCTGTGTACCGAATGTCAAAAGATTCTGACTGGTGAATCTGAAGAAAAAGATTTTTAAAGAATTTTTTTTATATTTTACTAAGTCAAAAGTCTCTCTCACATAAGAAAACCAAATTTGGACGCAGAGACTCGATTTGAAAAAATATTGAATCTGTCCCTCAAAGGATGCTGTATACCAAATATCAGAAAATAATAAAATTCGAGCTGACATAAGAGGCCAAATCAGGATTCAGGGCAGGCATGTCATCCGGTACCTGTACCGGTACCGGTTCCGCCGGTTCCCACATGCGCCAACCGGTACCGGTACTGAAGCTTTTGTCCCGCCGTTACCGGGACCAAATTATTTTCTGCGGAAATTTCTGAAAGACTGATAATCGTGTATGGCACATTTGTACGACATACTTTGAACTTATTTGTAAATAAATGAATAAACATATCAACACACTCTAAAGGTGCATGTTCTGTCTACACAGCGACCTCGATAAGGTCGGCCATTTTGACTTTTCAAACGTGGCATCAAAGACAATGAAAGCGCCGACATCGGTTACTTCAAAGAAATTATTCAGTGGCGACAACAAAGTAATCATAAAGCACGATTTTCGTGCTTTATGATTAATTTGATGTCGCCGCAGAATAATTGTACGATGCCATGTTTGTCTTTGCCTACCTCAGGGACTGGGTCGGTTTAAATGCGAATTTCTTCCATCTTATTATGATATGTCACCCAATTGTTGATTATTACCGGTACTGGTTGCGGCGGGTCAGGCCCTGCCCCGTACCAGTACCGGTTATGTTGGTACCGGCGGTACTTTGACATGCCTGATTGAGGGACGTAACTTTAATAAACCTGAATGTGGCCTTCACATGGCGTTTATCACAGTAATGATGTCGTATACCAAATATCAAAAGATTTTGGTTGATAGTTCTGAAGAAGAACATTTTTAAAGAATATTCCTCATATTGCACTAAATTAAAATTCGGGTGCCAATATGGAGCCCAAATATTAACCCAGGAGCCCTGATCTGACCCCTACATGGATGCTGTTTTCCAAACATCAAAATACTCTGACTGGCGGTTCTGAAGGAGATTATAAAAGAATATTCCTCCTACTGCACTAAGTTAAAATTCTCGAATCGGAATCCCAAATATTAACCCAAGGTCTTCATTAGAACAATTTGAATCTGGCTCCTATAAGGATGCTGTATAATAAATATTAAAAGATTCTGACTAGTGGTTCTGAAGAAGACGGTTTTTAAAGAATATTCATTATATTGCACTAAGTTAAAATTCGGGATCCAATAGGGAGCCCAAATATAAACTCAGGGACTTGAGTTCAACGAAGCTGAATCCGACCTCTATAAGCATGCTGAATACCAGATATCAAAAGATTCTGACTAGTGCCCCCCCCCCCCCCCCCCACACCCCCAATGTATCCCCAGAAGGCCGGTTTCAACATTTGGACAAACCTGGAAATCTTCCTTACAATCAAGTGACGTCATGTATCAAACAGGAAGGCAGAGGTTCAGGAGAATAAGAGTTTAAAATGTTTCTCCATAATTCCCAGTGTTAAAATCTTGCGGTCTCTCAACACCCTTAAATATGAAACATGATCGCAGAGCAAACCTGTGAATCAATCCTTCAAAGATGTTGAATGTCAAATTTGTCAAATTTGAAAGCTCTTGGAGTAGTAGTTTCGGATAGGATGATTTTTTTAATGTTTTCCCCATCATACACAGTTTAAGAATGGGGACATCACTACAGTTGCCTCACAAAGAGGTGGGGGTATAAGGGGTGTAACTCCCCCAATCCTTTTTCCAGTCGTGACAGTTTTAGCTGGATTGGCGGATTAGATATTGATTCACTCTTGCTGGTAATCATGTACATTCTAACAGAGGGGACCAGATTTTCTTCTTGGACTAGCAAAATTAATGGAGGTCTCTGGCTGATTGAGGATGTTGGAATACCAGCATGACCAGTTGTGAATCTGGGACTTGCTAATTAACCCTTCACCTAACATAAAAAAAACAGACGACACTTGAAAAACAAATTTTTGAATAACTAATCTTTTTCATTTTTTGTCTCAAAGACATAGGTTATGACCCCTCAATGGAACGAGCTGGAATGAGACAAAAAATGAACTACAGGCTCTAAAGGGCCCGTAATCGCTCACCTGGAACTACATATAAAAATGTGATTTCCCATAGGCTTTCCATGGTAACTATGAGCAGCAGTTGTGGCAATTTTTACAACATTACATCAACATTACATGAGAATCATTGGTAGGTGTCCAGGTCCTCAATCATGTGAAGTTTCAAAACATTTGACTTCGTAATTTCAGAAGGGACGATTTTTGCAAAATCCACCAATCAGAATCAGAGAATGTCCCTGGTGGCCATATTTTCCAACAAACAGGAACAAAAAGAAGATCATTTGAAGAGGGGCTCCTATGGACAATTCCTGCGAAGTTTGGTTCACGTGGGCTCAGTAGTTCCAGAGAAGAAGATGAAAATGTGATTTCCCATAGGGTTTCTGTAGTAACTATAAGCCACAATTACAGCCATGATTGCAACCCGATCATCATTAAATGAGGATCGTTGGTTGAGAGTGTCTAAGTCACCAACCATGCAAAGTTTCAAAACATTTGGCCATATGGTTTCAGAGGAGAAGATTTTTCAAAATCCACCAATCAGAATCGAAAAATGCTTCTGGCAGCCATATTTTCTATGCACGGTAACAAAAAAGGAACATTTGTAGAAGACCTCCCATAGACTATCCCTGCTAGGTTTAGTTCGCATCGGCTCAGTAGTTCCAGAGAAGAAGATGAAAATGTGATTTCCCATAGGGTTTCTATAGTAATTATAAGCCGCAATTGAAGCCATGTTTGCACACCGATCAACATTAAATGACGATTGTTGGTAGAGGAGGTCCCAGTCATCACCCATGCTAAGTTTCAAAACATTTGGCCCTGTGGTTTCATGGGAGAAGATTTTTGAAAATCCACCAATCGGAATCAAAGAATGCCTCTGGCGGTCATGTTTTTCAACCCACGGGAACAAAATGAGGATCGTGTGTAGAGTTTGGTTCACGTCGGCTCAGTAGTTCCAGAGAAGAAGATGAAAATGTGATTTCCCATAGGGTTTCTATAGTAACTTTAAGGCGCAATTGCGGCCATGCTTGGAACCCGATCAAGGCCGGGAGCGGTTAAATTGTCCATTTTACTGGTTAACCGGTTAATTAAAATCGGTTAACCGGTTAAAATCCGTTAATTTCGGTTAATAGTAAATTCAAGCTAAAACCAGAAAAAATAAGAGATGATTAGATATCTATCTTCTATAAGAGCCAGAGTTTTATTTCACAAATTTCCGCTATCTACTTTTTACTTTTACAAAGTTCACTCGAACATAGAACCTAATATCGCATAAGTATCGCATTATAAACTGTAGTGCCGTACATTTTCGTGTAGAAAAGTGGACTGTCACTCTATACTAGTCTACACTCTATAGTCCATTTTCGCGTAGAAAAATTGTAGCCGATACCGTTTCTTTCAGCAGAGAAATGCGGCGCTGCTCATAAACCAACCCAAATGCTGAAAAAGTCTTTCTGAAGATGCCGACGTCGCTTGCACGTTCAGATAACGTTTTGCTAACTGGCTCATGCAAAGGAAATCGAGCTTCGCGTTCCTTCCACCATTGGTACGGGCAGTTATCTTTTCTGCAACCTCTCTCAGAAATGTAATCTGAGAGTTTGCGTTCTACAATCTGAGCCGGCGACCCCGGCGTTGATTCGGCGTCTGAATCATCATTCTGATCCTGTTCTAGCAACTTGGCCAGGAAGGATTTGGCTGGCTGATCAGCAGCGACAGGAGCATCAGCGACAGTAGCTGGTTGCTGTAAATTTAGCAGCTCTCGATGGACGGTGACTTTTATTTCATCTTGGACAGTACGACTCGTAAACTTTAGTTTCTTGAATCGCGGGTCGAGGAATGACGCGATCGTATGGACGCTCATGGAGGCAAGAAATTCTTCGTCGTCCATTGAGAGGTATTCAACAATGTTTGAGATTAGGCTTTTACGAAAAATCTCACCATCTTTACAAAGTTTATCCTGGTTCCTCAATCCTTCTACGACCGCGAACACGACAGAGTAGACGGTTGAACTGGTAACTCGCTTATCGGCTTGCCATTGGTCAGTGGTTTTGCGCAGAGGATCACGTAACCTTATTACGTCACTGACTAGCTCGATTTCTTGAGGCGTGAAGAAGTATTTCTTCTTATCTTCAGTCGTGCATGGATTTTGACAGCTAGATCCACTGCCGTGTGCAGACACATGAAACTCTGTAGCATTATGACTGTTGAATTCGTTTGGGGACGTCAAGCTGCAACTGGCGGTTTACTTTAGCCATTTCAGGCAGAAGCTGGTCACGAAAGTTTCGTACTTCTCTACTGAAATTCTCGGATTTTCGACCATGATTGATGACGTCACGTACCTTGAGAATGACGTCTTCAACACTCCCACGTCTTTCTTTCATGGCGTCATTTATAGCCAATTGGAGAATGTGAGCCAGGCACCCGTGTCGTACTTTACCAGATCAATAAGTCTCAAGGCAGAATTCATATTCGCCGCGGTATCATGTGTACAACAAAATACTTCTATCAGCTAATCCTCGAGTATTTCACTGACGACTTTCGCGATGTTAGTCCCAGTGTGTCTGCCGTCTATGCTTGGAGATGCGAGGTTGAACCTTTGTGGAACCCAGTCATCATCGATGAAATGGATCATAATGGAAAAAAAAATCCTTCCATTTGACTATTGGTCCCCCCATCACAGATCATAGATAACTCTTTGTTTTTTCAGCAAGGCCATCAATGACTTTTTACGGGGCTCGTACTGGATCATCAGATGTGCTTTCACAGTTTTATGGCAGGGCGGCTGGAAGTTGGGCTCCATGTAGAGTAGTAATTCTCGCATGCCCTGGTCCTCGCAGAACGATAATGGTTGTAAATCGCGCACCGCACAGTTGACGACCATCTTGGTGGGTTGGCCTGCTCGGGCTGAAGAACATGGTCGAGTTGAAGAAGCAGAAGCCCATTGGGTTATTTACCCTTGAGCAGCAATCCCAACTGCTGCCTTCTGGTTTACGGTACTAGTTGCGATTTGTCTGCCTGACGCATCACGACATGACATGTCGATGTCAACGGTCTTGGGGGCTCTGCAGATGTTCCGGGAATTTGAATAGATGTGCGATCCGGGGCAGGGGCACACAACGAATGACATTTTTGCAAATGGTCCAGAAAAGCTCCGTAGCTTATTCTTATTGCAATGATTGCAAGTTGCTGTCTTACCATTGGGATCTTTCCTCAAGTTTTCCCAGATCCAGGAAGGCA
The DNA here is from genome assembly GCA_031216915.1 of Pictodentalium vernedei. Lineage (NCBI taxonomy): Eukaryota > Metazoa > Mollusca > Scaphopoda > Dentaliida > Dentaliidae > Pictodentalium > Pictodentalium vernedei. The sequence goes on from CM062295.1 coordinate 494,057,518, forward strand.
CCATCACTCGAACCGATTGTGCAAAAAGTACTAAAAACGTGTTTACTCAAACACATCCCGCGAATGAAACTGAAACTGAAAGTAAAAGTTGACCTTGGCCTTATGACATTAATTCTCAGAAACGAGGACAGGTGACACTAGGGAGATCATTAGATGAATTTAGATCAACAGTCTGTATACGACATTATATGTCCCGGTTTCCCGGAGCGCAAGGAGGAACTGCATGGATTATTGGATAAGCTATTCTTGCCCTCCCCTTTCGAAAAAGTCCTTATCTTTCGGACAAGAGAATAGACGGGGAGATGGTTACATAATTATGTATCTGCAACGGGAACCCTGGAAATGGGTGTAGAATAAAAGCTCAAACGGGATGAACGGGGGAAATCGAATTTGCACACGAAGAGTATATGACTAACATGAGCAAATGACACCAAGTCACCAATCAGAATAAAGACGAGATCAAACGGTTCTGAACAGCTCTGTTTAACCACACCACCCCACAAACACACAAATATTCAGGAACACCCATTTTGGAGATTTTGCCCTTTACACACCTGATGATGAATGATCATCGACATAGAGAACACCCATCGCCAGTCGCTAGAACCAACCGAAATTAACCGGTTAAAGGAAATTAACCGGTTGACCGATGAGTGAAACCGGTTAACTGGTTAACCTCTCCCAGCCCTGGACCCGATCAATATTAAATGAGGATCGTTGGTAGAGGGGGTCTCAGTCATCATTTATGTGAAGTTTCCAAACATTTGGCCTGGCGGTTTCATAGGAGAAGATTTTAGAAAATCTACCAACCAGAATCAAAGAATGCCTCTGGAAGCCATGTTTTTCATCCAACGGGAACAAAATGAGGATCGTTTGTAGAGGACCTCCCATAGACCATTCCTGCCAAGTTTGGTTCACAGCGGCTCAGAGAAGAAGATGAAAATGTGAAAAGTTTACGGACGACGTACGCCGGACGACGACGGACGTCAAGTGATGTGAAAAGCTCACATGGCCTTTTAGGCCAGGTGAGCTAAAAAATAATGAAAATTAATTTGCGATTTTGAGAATAGCGCTGGCCGGTTTTCACCATTACGTAGATTGAAGGGTTAAATAAGAAGTTGGAAATCTCATGCATCACGACTACAAAAACGTATTGTTAAAACTACAAGCCCAAATGTTAAATATTCCAACTACTGTATCAAGGCATCAACGAAGGCATGACTTGATGATGTAGTTGGAATATTTTTTAGTTTTGAGTAATGACAGTCTGCACAAACTGGGTCTATCCCCTCCCCATATTGGTTATGTTCGCGACACACCGGTCTCCATATGGGGCCCCTTATAAAATAGATCAAATTGTTTTTACCATTCTGATTGTACACTCCTAAGGACGTCCCATTCGCAAAATATCAGTTACTTGTGCTATGCAGATTTGTAGTTTTTGTTGTATATTCATACTGTGAGGGTTCGTCAGTGCAAATCGGCCGATACCTTTTTAAAGAAATATTCCATCTTACAACTTACAAATGAAAACTCTAGTTAGAAAACCCAGGAAATGTGTGGGTGGTTAAATACACAAAGTAGTCGTGATGCATGGGCTTCCCCAACTTCTCATTTAATTAGCACGTAAGGGACTCAAACTTGGACATGCTGGGACCCCAGCTTCCCCAATCAGCTACACAACGACGCTTGCATGAAGTCAACTGCGTGTGTGGCGTTAGTCAAAAAAGCAAATCTGGTCCCGTTAGAAAGTACATGAGTAGTATGTCATGTACCCGGACAGGTGACCTCGGAAGTGGCGTCATGTCACGTGACCTAGTTACGCCATGTGTGTTGTCATCGTAGCCCGCGTGAGTGGCCATGATGTTACATCATTACCACAGTGATACCTGGTGTCAGTGCGCACGCTTTACGTGTTTAAGACGACCATTTTGTATACTGGAGGCCGCCATCTTCGATTCTATGGTGGGACGTGGTTGCTATATAGCTCCAAACCCACTAATAGAACGTGGGAGTGTTTGGAGGGTATGTTCGAGCGAAGAGGAGTATATCTAATTACCACAAGCAACCCGACAGTGTTCCCAAACCTCCAGATTCCTCGGATTCTTCCAGAATCATCATTATAAGAGTAACATACAGTGCTATTGGCTTCTTATTGGGAGGGGAAGGGTGCGTTCTGGGGGTAAGTTTCGATTGAAACAGAGTAAAACTAATTACCACAAACAAAGGAACATCTATTTTTACTAGTTCAGATTCCTTCGGCATCCCTTGCATTTATCTACATATCTATAAGCTATGTTATTGTTTCTGTCCTCCCGATCTTGATTCCGGAGTACACTCCAGTAGAGCAGAAGAACCTGTCAGATGGAATAGTTTTGCTTATTGTTACTATTTTTGATTTTATTGTCTGTTCTGAACATGGTTTTACTTCTTTTCTATGATTCGGGGTACTCGAGCGGAATGGAAGAGCCTTTCATTGGAACGTGTTGCACTCAATTCTTCTTGGTCACTAGTTACCGCTAGCTGTTCCAGTTTCTATTCTAACTACTCTCATCCAACCATTCTTGGACCTGTTCTGCCTATGTTATGACTTCATCTTTCTTAGACTACCTGTTCCGATTTGCCCATATATGTTTGTGTGCTGGTGTACAATGTGCGCCGAAAAGACGCAGCAGATGGACATACACGACAAAAAAGGGATTCTCGAAGTATAATCGGATACCAGAAAAGTATTCCCGGAACGTGGGGTAAAGGGATTGGTAGAATGTGTCTGTGTGATAGTACACATCGCTTGCAGCCCATGGTCATCTGCTGGATGTGTCGTTATGTGCTTGTTTCAAGTTGTTTGCTTATGATCGTGTGTACATGCGGATATTTGAGGATACCAACGACATCGTGACAAAAAAGTGTCCACACAATTGTTTTTTTTGTTTTTTTTTTGACTCCTGTGGTCTCAACCCCCCCCCCCCCCCCCCCACCTCCAAAAAGAAAAAAAAAAAAAAAAAAACCCAAAAACAACAAACATTCGGGCTAATACGAATACGCCTTGGAAAACCGAAAATTGATGTTCGACGACCTGATGGTAAAACAAAAATCATTGAAAGTGGAAGGTGATGAAGATGAAGAAGAAGACTAGGAGAGAAAATAAAAATGGACTCGTCACTAGAGAAATAAGTATAACCCTTTACCCAACGAATTGTTCGCATCCGCCCGCGTAATATGCAAATTCAGCAGTTGAAAAAATATTATTTTTCAAAAAATTTCAACAAAACCATATCATGTGACCCCTCGTTGGAACGATCCCGTCTTGCTCGTTCCAACGAGGGGTCACATGATATGGTTTTGTTGACATTTTTTGAAAAAATGATATTTAAAATAATACATTTTGATATCGTCTGCGTTGGGTAAAGGGATAAAAGGGTTAATCTCGGCTTCCAACTCATTTGTGTTCTGAACTCCCAAGAGTAAAGATGTCTGTGTCAACAGCAGCACTCGGATTTATTTATTTATTGGTGTTTAAGGTCACATACTTCTGCACAATGGCTAATCATGACCACGACAGTTTTACGGCGGAGGAGGCCGGAGTACCCAGAGAGAACCACCGAGCAACGGCGAGCAACTGTCAGCTCCCCAACATACTAACTCCACACAAGCAGGGTTAGCATCGGTTGAAGACAACGTGCAGTAATCCTTAGTACACAACGCTACCGTGCCCCCAAGTGGGCAATGGGGGTGAAGTGTCTTGCCCAAGGACACAACGCGGTCAGTACTCAGATTCAAAGATGACTTACAGAAGCAGATATTCAAGAATGTTGCCGGATGAATTCTTATGTCCCAATAATTGCCAAGCTGATCTCACGGTCGATGGCGCCAAGAGAAGAAACCTAAACCAGCGCGTAGGTGTTGTGATAAAGAAGCACAGATGTATGGAGAGGCCTTATGGTACGCGTGGATTGTTAACCAAAGACGAGATAAGGGAACGAACAGTCAAACTCGTTAACCCTTTACCTAACACGAAAGGCAGAAGACACTTCCAAATAAAATTCTTGAATTACTTTTTTTCTCCATTTTTTGCGTCCAAAACATAGCTTATGATACCTTATTGGGACGAGCTGAACGAGCTCGTTCCAATGAGGAGCCGTAAGCTATGTTTTTGAGATAAAAATCGAAAAAATAATGAAATTGATTGAAAATTGAAAATGATTGATGATGATTGAAATTATTGAAAATGATTGATGATTTTTGTGAATAGCACTGGTCGGTTTTGGCGTTACGTTGGGTAAAGGGTTAAAAAGAAGAATAAAGACGAGATGAACTTACCTGCCTACATAGTATCAGAAAACCAGAGAATGGATCAGACTGAAGTTACTACACAGAAAACTGAAGTTATCACTCACATTGCAAACAACAGAATGAAAGAGATGACAAAGGCATGCTGTTCCGAATATCATAACGTGGTTTATCATTGCAGAAAGAAAATGAAGCTGCGGAAAGTCCAACGGTACCCCCCCTCCCCCCACCTACGTAGCTTCACGCTCCTCCCCCTCCTCACTCCCAAAACCCTTATAATTGCAGGCCCTTACCGATAGACTATAAATGGCTGACAAAAGCAATTGAAATGTTAAGTTGTTGAAACAGGCAGCCAAGTACGTAATAGAGTCTCGACTCAGGGAGTACATAGGGCTGGACTCTGTTGACTTTCCCTACGAAAGCTCTTGAATGCATGGCAAGTTAAAGGGTGAGGGATATGACGTTTATAGAACTTCTCGTCTAGTGCAAGAGAGAGGCTAGTCCGAGAATATAATGACTCAATTGAAGCGGCCACTAGCTAGAATGAACGCTTGGGTTTTCAGAAAGATATATTCGTTTTGTCTTGTTGTCAGTGTAGGTTTACCATACAAGAGATCGGTATCGAATGATATATCAAAATCTCGAAGAGAATCGAGTAGTGTAATCTTGGGGTCAGAGTATCGAGGGCACACCAGGAAATAGTGATGAGCATTTTCACAGGGATTACCACACATACACTTTGGAGTGGCCAGAATATAGTTTTGGAACTTGTCATTATTTAGGTCACTGCAGTTATTACGCCATTTTGAATGTAAAATGTTGGCCTCTCTTTTACCCACACGGAAGTAAAGAGGTGGTTTGGGGCTCAAGTTCAATTGGGCATAGGTTTGTTTGAACTCTTGAAGGACTGAAGTTGCCACACAGAGGTATGAATATACAAGGATGGATTAAGATCAACCCAAGAATGATGTTGCAACCCAGAAGAAAGATGCCAACTGCACACAAGCAAATAAACGAAATATCAAAGCAAAGCTACCGGCGTTCAACGAGCGAACATGTTTTTTCAAGAACCCAACTAGAGTAAATCAACAAGAAGTTCTGGTGGAGCCCAAGAAGAAGTCTTTGATCAGTTGGTTATCAGACTCTCAAAGAGGGAGGCCACCGCTTTTGAAAGCAGGAGTGTAGCCAGCAAATGTTTTTGGAGGGGTGGGGGTGGGGGCGGGGGGGGGGGGTCGCCCACAATGCAGCTCAACGATGAGAATGTCTGGAACTAAAAAGACTGAAAACTTGGCCAGAGACCAAGCCTTGGCCAAAGGTCAAGTTGCAGGAGATTATGGGAGGGGGTGACCCCCTCCCATAATCTCCTCCAACTTAACCTTTGGCCATCGGTGGTGGCACGGTGGGGGGGGGGGGTGTGCTTCCCTTGAAATAAATTTCAATATTTGATATCGGCAGTGGTCAAAGATTTCTTGTTGAGTGAAAGTGAATCAAATTCAATGTAGGCATGTATTAGATTACTCTGGGAACTTTTGGGATTCGGGTGGGGGGTGTCGTACAACCCCCGCGACCCTCCCTGGCTACACCTTTGGAATGATGCAATCTGCGAAGTGAATGCATTAACTTTGAACTTAATAAAGTGACTGTATACTGTGAACAATGTATCAGAGAACAGAACAAAAACAAGAGGCTCTAAATAGCCTGTAATCGCTCACCTTGCAGAACAGAAGATGGACATGTGATTTCCCATAGGGTTTCTATGGTAACTATAAGCCCGCATTGCCGCCATGTTTGCAACCCGATCAACATTACATGAGGATCGTTGGTAGAGGGTGTCCTAGTCATCAAAACATTTAGCATTGTAGTTTCAGAAGAGAAGATTTTTCAAAATCGACCAATCAGAATCAAAGAATGGCTCTGGCGGCCATGTTTTTCATCCGACGGGAACAAAATGAGGTTCGTTTGTAGAGGACCTCCCATAGACCATTCCGGCCAAGTTTGGTTCACATCGTCTCATTAGTTCCAGAGAAGAAGATAAAAATGTGCTTTCTATGGTAACTATACTCGCCACAATTGCGGCGATGTTTGCAACCCGATCAACATTAAATGAGGATCGTTGGTAGCGGGTGTCCCAGTCACCAACCATGTGAAGTTTCAAATCATTTGGCCTTGTAGTTTCTAAGAAGTAGATTTTTGAAAATTCACCTATCAGAATCAAAGAATGCCTCTGGCGGCCATGTTTTTCATCCGGCGGGAACGAAATGAGGATTGTTTGTAAAGGGCCTTCCACAGATCATTCCGGCCAAGTTTGGTTCACATCGGCTCAGCAGTTCCAGAGAAGAAGATAAAAATGTGAAAAGTTTACGAACGACAGACGACGGACGACGGCTCTCCAAGTGATGGCAATAGCTGACATGGCCCTTTGGGCCAGGTCAGCTAATGAATGGAATGTTATATATTTTTATGTTGTTTTTCATCAACAAAAATCACCGAATGTAGAAGGTATCCTCCAACAGGTATCCTCTAAAGGATATCCTCCGGTTGGTATCTTCAAAAGAAGGGCAAGGCAGTGCTTAAAATTGTATAATACCCAGTACAATGTTGCAATAGAATTTAAGTTGGGGATAACAGGAAGACGGCCAGTCTGGCTATTTTATTCCCCATCATTCATCCTTATTATTGTGTATATGTTTACTGGCAAATAAAGAACCAATCAATCAATTAATTCTCCAATAGTACATCACCATGTCATAGCCTCATAGGTGCCCATCTACTGCATGGGATGTGTGCACACAAGCACATATCGGCATATTCAGATCCACATCCAGTACATGCCCATGGCCCTTATGCGATGCAATGTGCACACCAACTTCCTGTCTTTTTTCGGAACAGACAAGACCAGACCTGTTCGTAAGCACAGCCAACGAAATACCCCACAATGTGCAGGCCAACCCAAAATAAAGATTGCTATCAAGTCGATTTTTAAAAATATATTAGCACATTGTATAAGTGCTTCATTTTGATACTCAGAAAAGGAAAGGAAAATAAAGTGTCAACATACGGTGGCACAAAAAGATACCCCACTTATTTAACAATACAAGCCTGGCTGTAGGTGATACAGTTTTTGGGTATATACAAATACTAAGTCCATAAAGGGCAATAACTCTTGAACGTCACCTGCATTTCACTATGGGTATACAGCAATAGAATACACTGCCATACCAAATATCAAGTCACTCAACCAAGTACTTTACAAGTTATTCATGACTGAATTTCGAGACGGACGGACGGACAAGGTGATTCCTATATACCTCCGGTGAGGTTATAAAGAAGCAAAAAATAGTAACCAAAAGGTAGACTATTCCAACTGACTGGTTCTTTTACTCTACTGGAGAATACTACGGATCAAACGAATATGAAACAAAAACATAGCTTTGAAATATACAGATAGAAGCGGGATTTTTCGAAGGAATCCGAACTAGTAACCAGAGACTCTAAAGGGCCTGTAATCGCTCACCTGGCAGAACTACATATAACAAGAGGCCCCACGGGGCCAGAAACGCTCATCTTGAACAGAACAAAATATAAACAGAGTCCAAGAATGAGTCTACACTAAGTAATCCATTTCCATAGGATACACTGTCAATCCTTGATTCCCACAGGAGTGACAAAAATAATCCGGGCATCATGCCTTTTCTTCAGTTGATCATAATGTAAAATGTAGAGCTCCCCTATGAAGGCACTTGATACAACCTATGTGGATTAATCTTAGTTACACACCTCTAGAGGGTACTGAATACAAAATTTGTAATTTTTCAGCAGCATGGCCAATTCCGGCTCCCATAGGGAGCCCAAATATTAACCCAGGCTCTCGATTTGAACACAGTTGAATCTGACTTCCCTAGAGATGTTGTGTACCAAATATGAAGGCATTCTGACTGTTCGATCTGAAGAAGAAAAATTTTAAAGAAATTTCTCCTTCTTGCACTAAGTTAAAATTTGGGTTACCATAGCGAGCCCAAATATTAACCTATGGATCCGATTTGAACCAACTTGAATATGACACCCCTAGAGATATTGTATACCAAATATGAAAGCATTCTGACTAGTGGATTTGGAGAAGAGGATTTTTGAAGAAATCCCCTCATATTGCATTAAGTTAATTTTCAGGTTCCTATATGGAGCCCAAATATTAACCCAGGCACTCGAATTGAACAAACTTGAATCTGCCCCCCCCCCCCCCCCCCGAGAGATGTTGTATACCAAATATGAAAGCATACCGACTGGTGGATCTGAAGAAGATTTTTAAATAAATTTCCTCATATCGCACTAAGTAAAAATTTGGGCTCCCATAGCGAGCTCAAATATATACGTAGGGATCTGATTTGAGCAAACTTGAATCTGACCCCCCCCCCCCTCCCCTCTAGAGATGTTACATCAAATATGAAAGCATTCTGACTGGTGGATCTGAAGAAGAAGATTTTTTAAAATTATCCTCCATATTGAACAAAGTTAAAATTTGGGCTTGAGCCCAATTATTAACCTAGGGACTTAGTTTGAACAATCTTGAATCTGACCCTCATAACAATGATGTATACCAAACATTACAAGATTTTGGCTGGTGGTTCTAAAGAAGATTTTTAAAGAATATTTCCCATATTACCTACCCTATGTTAAAAATTCGGGCTCCTATATTGAGCCCAAATATGAACGAATGGGCTTTATTTTAACAAACTGGTATCTGATCCCCCTATGAATGTTGTACACCGAATATCAAAAGATTCTGATGATTGGTTCTGGAGAAAAGATTTTTAAAAATTTGTGCTAATATGCTGACTCATTATTTTTTCGATGCCCATTACAGAACACCCTAACATAACCGATGGCAATTTTTTTTACCATTCAATTCTACTGGTACTAAGGATACTTCATACCAAAATAACAGCTCTCTGTTCCGTGTGGTTTGGGAAATATGGGCGTTTGAAAATATTTCTATTTTTAGCTCCCAGGGGTCCCATGGGGATGCAGGAATTTTCTTTTTTGCATGAGTCAAGTACTTATGACCCAATAATACCTCATATTAAATTTGGTTCAAACCAGACAATGGGTTCAGAAAATAGAAATTTAATCTAACCCCTCCCATTAGAAAGCCAAATATTGCTTCACGAACTTTGTTTGAACAAACTTGATTCCACACCTCAAAAGGAAGCTCCGAAGCAAATATCAAGTCATTGTACACGCTGGTTCATAAGAAGAAGATTTTAAAAATATTTTGGAGCATTTTCCCCCACTCCCCCCCCCCCCCCCCCCCTATGGGGCTGGGCATGCTGAGTTGAACAAAACTGCAATGCCCCTTCGGGACCATTACTCACACAATCGTTCACTTGAATTGGCCTAGTGGCTTTGGAGGAGAAGACCAAAACATGGTGTTGACGGACGTGGGACGGACGGACGGACGGACGACGGCGGAGAGCGATCGGATTAGCTCAGCTTGACTTTGTCAGGATGAGTTAAAAATGTGATTTCCCATAGGGTTTCCATGGTAACAATGAGCCACAATTGTGGCCATGTTTGCAACATTACACCAACATTATAGGAGGATCATTGGTAGAAGGTGTCCCAGCCCTCAATCATGTGAAGTTTCAAAACATTTGACATTGTAGTTTCAGAGAAGTGTTTTAAAAATTGACCAATCAGAATCAAAAAATGCCTCTGGCGGCCACGTTTTTCATCCAACAGGAATAAAATGAGTAACAGTTGTAGAGAACCTCTCATAAACCATGCCTGCTAAGTTTGGTTCACATTGGCTCAGTAGTTCCAGAGAAGAAGATGAAAATGTGATTTTGCATAGGGTTTCTATAGTAACTATAAACCATAATTGCAGCCACATTTGCAAACCGATCAAGATTAAATGAGGATCATTGGTAGAGGGTACCAGTCATCAAGCATGTGAAGTTTCGAAACATTTGGCCTTGTGGTTTTCAGAGGAGAAGATTTTTGAAAATCCACCAATCAGAATCAAAGAATGACTCTGGCGGCCATGTTGTCCATCCAACGGGAACAAAATGAGGAATGCTTGTAGAGGACATCCCGTAGACCATTCCCGTCACATTTGGTTCACATCGGCTCTGTGGTTCCAGAGAAGCAGATGGAAATGTTATTTCCCAAAGGGTTTCTATAGCAACTACAAACCACAACTGCAGCCATGTTTGCAACACCATCAACATTAAATGAGGATCGTTGGTAGAGGGTGTGCCTGTCATCAGGCACGTGAATTTTCACAATATTTGGCATTTAGTTTCAAAGGAGATTTCTTGAAAATCCACACATTTATGAATTCTGTTTAAAAAGAAAATCAGTAAAAGAAGGTTGGAGAATATTTTGAAAATTACAATTTTTTCAGACACTACTCTCTTTCAAATTGCTTTAGATAGGTAAAGAGTTACAGGAAACACAACATTTTATTCAAGTAATTTGTCACTTCTTAAATGATATCATAATTGACTGGTCAGCTCTATACAAAATAAACTAGAGGGGTGTCATTTGTGTGCAAAGCACACTATAGTATATCCCCGCATTGGGCGCATTCGCATTTGTGATTATTGTCGGGGCCGAATCAAAAATCCAAAACCTTTATTCACATCTACAGACGCTATTGATTAACATGAACACACTTTTAGTGTTTTGAATTGAACCCCCTAGGAGTTTTCCTCTGGAAACCACTCCTCTAACGACAAAAATGGTGCCCCTTGCACCCCTAGGGGGCAAATAAAAAATCCAAAACGTTTATGCACATCTACAGACCCTATTGATTAACATGAACACACTTTCAGTGTTTCGAATTGAAACCCCTAGGAGTTTTTCTCTGGAAACCATTCCTCTAACGACAAAAATGGTGCCCCTTGCGCTTCTCGGGGCCGAATAAAAAATCCAAAGCCTTTATGCACATCTACAGACCCTATGAATGAACATGAACACACTTTCAATGTTTTGAATTGAAACCCCTAGGAGTTTTGTCGCCGGAAACCATTCCTCTATCGACAAAAGTGGTGCCCCTTGCACCCCTCGGGGCCGAATCAAAAATCCAAAACCTTTATGCACATCTACAGACCCTATTGTTTAACATGAACACACTTTTAGTGTTTCGAATTGAAACCCCTAGGAGTTTTTGTCTGGAAACCATTCCTCTAACGACAAAAATGGTGCCCCTTGCGCCCCTCGGGGTCGAATCAAAAATCCAAAACGTTTATGCACATCTACAGACCCAACTAATGAACATAAAGACACTTTCAGTGTTTCGAATTGAATCCCCTAGGAGTTTTTCGCCGGAAACCATTCCTCTAATGACAAAACTGGTGCCCCTTATGCCCCCGAGGGCCGAATCAAAAATCCAAAACCTTTATGCACATCTACAGACCCTATGAATGAACATGAACACACTTTCAATGTTTTGAATTGAAATTGAAACCCCTAGGAGTTTTTCGCCGGAAACCATTCCTCTAACGACAAAACTGGTGCCCCTTGCGCCCCTCAGGGCCGATCAAAAATCCAAAGCCTTTATGCACATCTACAGACCCTATGAATGAACATGAACACACTTTCAATGTTTCGAATTGAAACCCCTAGGAGTTTTTCGCCGGAAACTATTCCTCTAACGACAAAAGTGGTGCCCCTTGCACCCCTCGGGGCCGAATCAAAAATCCAAAACCCTTATGCACATCTACAGACCCTATTGATTAACATGAACACACTTTTAGTGTTTCGAATTGAAACCCCTAGGAGATTTTGTCTGGAAACCATTCCTCTAACGACAAAAATGGTGCCCCTTGCGCCCCCGACGGCCGAATCAAAAATCCAAAACCTTTATGCACATCTACAGACCCTACTAATGGACATGAACACACTTTCAGTGTTTCGAATTGAAACCCCTAGGAGTTTTTCGCCGGAAACCATTCCTCTAATGACAAAACTGGTGCCCTTTATGCCCCCGAGGGCCGAATAAAAAATCCAAAACCTTTATGAACATCTACAGCCCTATGAATGAACATGAACACACTTTCAATGTTTTGAATTGAAACTGAAACCCCTAGGAGTTTTTCGCCGGAAACCATTCCTCTAACGACAAAACTGGTGCCACTTACGCCCCCGAGGGCCGAATCAAAAATCCAAAACCTTTATGCACATCTACAGACCCTATGAATGAACATGAACACACTTTCAATGTTTCGACTTGAAACCCCTAGGAGTTTTTCGCCGGAAACCATTCCTCTAACGACAAAAGTGGTGCCCCTTACGCCCCCGAGGGCCGAATCAAAAATCCAAAACCTTCATGCACATCTACAAACCCTATTGATTAACATGAACACACTTTTAGTGTTTCGAATTGAAACCCCTAGGAGTTTTTCTCCGGAAACCATTCCTCTATCGACAAAAATGGTGCCCCTTACGCCCCCGACGTCCGAATCAAAAATCCAAAACCTTTATGCTCATCTACAAACCCTATGAATGAACATGAACACACTTTCAATGTTTCGAATTGAAACCCCTAGGAGTTTTTCGCCGGAAACCATTCCTCTAACGACAAAAGTGGTGCCCCTTACGCCCCCGAGGGCCGAATCAAAAATCCAAAACCTTTATGCACATCTGCAAACCCTATTGATTAACATGAACACACTTTTAGTGTTTCGAATTGAAACCCCTAGGAGTTTTTCTCCGGAAACCATTCCTCTAACGACAAAAATGGTGCCCCTTGCGCCCCCGACGGCCGAATCAAAATCCAAAACCTTTATGCACATCTACAGACCCTATGAATGAATATGAACACACTTTCAATGTTTCGAATTGAAACCCCTAGGAGTTTTTCGCCGAAAACCATTCCTCTAACGACAAAAGTGGTGCCCCTTACGCCCCCGAGGGCCGAATTAAAAATCCAAAACCTTTATGCACATATACAGACCCTATGAATGAACATGAACACACTTTCAATGTTTCGAATTGAAACCCCTAGGAGTTTTTCGCCGGAAACCGTTCCTCTAACGACAAAAGTGGTGCCACTTACGCCCCCCAGGGCCGAATCAAAAATCCAAAACCTTTATGCACATCTACAGACCCTATGAATAAACATGAACACACTTCCAATGTTTCGAATTGAAACCCCTAGTAGTTTTTCACCGGAAACCATTCCCGGACGGACGGACGGACGGACGGACGGACGGACGGACGGACGGACGGACGGACGAAGACGACCAATATATCCCCGCATTTTTTCAAATGCGGGGATAACAAAAACCTCCATGCCTTCCAAACACCTGTCATCAATCATCAGTATTTCTGATAAGAATCTTGAGAGTAATATTAACTTAATTATTGCTGCAAACATATTCACAGTAAAAGGCAAAATAAGTTGTAGGATAACCGCTATAATCTATGTATCCTTCTCTTCCTGCACTGATAAGACCAGAAGCTGACATCATTTTATTGAAAGCTCTCACTGATATATACACTGTATACACAATATTTTTGTGGATTTTCCCAGTTCTCGGTGAAGAAAACGGGAACCAACCCTTACCAGATTCTCAGAAAACAAGTATTTTGCTGACAGTAACGATCTTCGTGCAAACAGGAGAGGCATTGGGTTAAGCATTGGCGGTCATGTATTTCTATCCTCTCATAGACCATTCCTGTCAAGTTTTGGTTCACATCAGCTCAATAATTCCAGAGAAGGTAAAAATGGTATTTCCCATAGGGTGTCTGTGGTAACAATAAGCCGCAACCTGCGGCCATTTTTGCACCCCAATCAACATCAAACAAGGATCGTTGGTAGAGAGGGTCCCAGTCATTGACCATGTGACGTTTCAAAACATGTGGCCTTGTGGTTTCAGCGGGGAAGATTTTTTTTAAAATCCAGCAATCAGAATCAGAGACTGCCTTTGGTGGCCATGTTTTCCGACCAACGGGAACAAAAAAGGATCGTTTATAGAAGACCTCCCATAGGCCATTCCTGCGAAGTTTGGTTCACGTCGGCTCAGAAGTTCCAGAGAAGAAGATGGAAAGGTGATTTCCCATAGTGTTTCTATAGTAACTATAAGCCGCAATTGCGGCCATGTTTGCAACCCGATCAACATTAAATGAGAATCGTGGGTAGAGGATGCCCCAGTCATCAACCATGCAAAGTTTCAAAACATTTTGCCCGGTGGTTTCAGAGGAGATTTTTCAAAATCCACCCATCAGAATCAAAGAATCCGTCTGGCAGCCATGTTTTTCGATGCATGGTAATAAAAGGAGGAGTGTTTGTAGAGGACCTCCCATAGACTATTCCTGTAAAGGTTGATTTACGTCGGCCCAGCAGTTCCAGAGAAAAAGATGAAAATGTGATTTTCCCACAGGGTTTCTATAGTAACTATAAGACTAAATTGCGTCCATGTTTAAAACCTCATCAACATTAAATGAGGACCATTGGTAGAGGGGGTCCAAGTCATCATTTATGTGAAGTATCAAAACATTTGGCCTTGCATTTTCTGAGGAGAAGATTTTGAAAATGCACCAACCAGAATCAAAGAATGCCTCTGGCGGCCATGTTTTTCATCCGACGGGAACAAAATGAGGACCGTTTGTAGGTGACCTCCCATAGATCATTTCTGCAAGTTTGGTTCACAACGGCCCAGCGGTTTCAAAGGAGAAGATGAATATGTGAAAAGTTTCCAGACGTCGCCAAGTGATAGCAAAAGCTCACATGGCCTTTTAGGCCAGGTGAGCTTAAAATAGATGTCGGGTTGTCTGTGGTAATTAGATTTAGTCTTGTTCAGTCGAATATACCCTCATAACATCCCCTTCCAATGATAAGCCTTTTCGGCCTTTTGAATGCTACTCCTATAATGAGGACTCGGAAGATCTGAGGATTCTGAAGTTTTGGAGAAATTGTCGGGTTGTTTGCGGTAATTAAACACACTCCTCTTAAATCGATCATACCCTCCGAACATACTCCCTGATCTATTTGAGGGTTTTGGGTCACATAGCAACTAGGGGCCACCACAGAAACCGAGATGGCGCCTCCAGCATACGAAACAGACAACGAAACAGGACGTTTCACCCTAACCTCGCATATATACTATTCAAAAAAAGTAGGGGATATCCAAACTGATGTTAATATTTTCGGAAAATGGTATTGGATACGCGTGATTGGACACATCAATATGTTAACAAGTTTAGTGTGAATCATGAATGTCACCGGCTCACGAAATGTTCGTGCAGGTTTTTCGAACGAGCGCCACGTTAATGTGTATGGGGTACGTTTTGAAATTTTCATTTGTACTGGACGGGCTTTTTCGGAGGTCTCGTCGTTCTTTTCTTGGTATAAACTCGTTCATCAATAGTTTCTGCTCGAAACGTAACTTTTGAGGTATGCGAAGACTGACACGTGACGAACGTTTACGTGCCGTTGACATGTCGGAAGCTGGCAACAGACTGCAGTGGCTCAAATTACTCAATCGGTGATTAGCAGGTTGTGGTCATGCTACCGTCAGACGGGTAATGTTGATGACAGACGTCGGTCAGGTCGTCCAAGGGCGACAACTGCTGACCAGGATCGTTTCATCCGAACAACAGCATTACGTAACCGCCATAAAAGTGCCTCAGAAATTGGACAGCAGCTGCACCGAGCGACAGATGTGCGAGTCAGTGGTCAGGCTATCTGAAATCGCCAACACAGCTGGAATTTGTACTTTCGACGACCTCGAATAAATCCACGTTTGACTAAACGTCACATCGTAGCAAGGCGAAATTGGTGTGGAGCACGACAACGCTGGGACAATTGTCGGTGGAGCAAAGTCATGTTTTCTGATGAATCGAGGTTCACTCTCGACTTCCACGACAGGCGAAACAGAGTGTGGCAGCGACTGAACGAACGATACCATGACGTAACCGTTAGGCGGCACGATCGTTTTTGTGGTGGATCGGTTATGGTATGGGGAGGGATAACCATGACAAGCAGAACAGCATTATACATGCCATCCAAGGCCGTGCCACAGGGCAGTACTACGGTGACAACATGTTAGCAGCTCATGTGGTGCCATTTGCGCGACCTAACGGCAGCCGATTCATTTCCAAGATGACAATGCGGTAGCACACAGGGCCCGTGTCGCTACAGAGTTAGTCCAGGAGAGAACATCGCGGAACCAGGGGGCACAGGGGACACGTGCCCCTCCACTTTTTTCCACACACATGTTGGACGATTACACAATGATTTAAAATGGGCGTACGCAAACATGTCAATATACAGGCATTCCTGTAATATATTATTTGCAAATCCAAGCAACATTTGGCAAAAGAATCCTACCTTCGGTCCGTTTCATCCACTTCACCCATCTTCCAACCCGAAGGGTAGCCTTCGTGTTGGAAGATGATTGAAGTAGAAGAAATGGACAGGACAGTGACCACACCGCGGCATGCTCATCTGAACGAGAGACTATAGTATGCCATGTACATTTACTGATATGCGATTGTAACTTTTTTTTCCACTGGGCCGTACTATGGTAGCCTTAAAACGTTGTGTTGATCCACTTTTATCGAGCTTCAAAAACAATAACACGGTAATGGCGCCGAAACGAATAGACCTTTTCATCGATGCGGCATCGGAAATTCGATCGCATTTGCGCAGAGGGGGTCTGTGCGAGTGCGATCGAGTTTGATAACCTCCTCTGTGCGAATGAGATCACGATTCCGATTCCGCATAGATGAAAAGGTCTATTCGTTTCGGCGCCATTACCGGGTTATTGTTTTTACTGTTTTATATTTATACATAAACATGGACGATTTCGAAACATTCGTTGACGCTTCGCGAGTATTCCAATAATGACAATTAAAGGATAAAACATAGTTTGGATCAATAAACTCTGCCCAAATGTAAGGAAATACGTGTACTATCGATTGCAGCCGGTAATATGGCCGAAAGCTTGACATATATTCCTATTTTCGAGTTTTGAGTTCCCACAAACATTTGATGGGAACTTTTTCTACACAATTGAATGGGAAGAATCTGAACGTAGAGGGGTTGCCACTACGTTCAGATCGCTGAACAATCAAATAAGGTGATAAGACACAACTTTTTGACGAACTGTTTGTAGTTCCAGACGAACAACTTTTCGGTTATCTCCCAATTTTTTGTTGTCTTTATGCGCAAGTCTGAACAACAACAAAATTGAAAATTACAACATTTTTTAGATTTTGGACGACATCGAAAATATTTTGGATTTTTAAAAAATACTTTCTCCAGTGTTAAAATATGAGTGCTCAGTAATCCCAAATATGACTGACTGCTCAGTAATCCCAAATATGACAACAGGGGCCAGATTTGAACACACCTGTAAACATCTTTTCAAATATGTAAAATATCAAACACGGAAGCATTTGTAGCAGTTGTTGTGGAAAAGAAGACGTTGAATGTTTTCTCTTTTACTCTTAGTGTTAAAAAGTGGAGTCCAATGACACTCCTAAGTTTGAAGCCAGGGGCTCGATTTGAACCCATGTATTCTAGTCATAATCTGATCATTTATTCTATTATATTTTATTTGACAGAGCTTACAAAGTTCTGTCAAATGAGATTTATAGATGAAACGCCTATATTGGATGCGCTGATGCCAAATAGGTCTATTAACGTGGGGAAAATTGGGTTATTATCATGCTAAATTTATCACCATATTACCAGGTTTTTTTTTATTCAATTCATTTTTATTCAATTCACAGGCGATTACTCTATAACCTATATGTCATTAACAGGTCAAATTTCTACTGAAGGCATGGTAAATGGTTTTGTGTTTGGAAGTTATATTCATTTAAACCCTTTACCTAATATAAAAAGCAGACGACACTTGCAAACAAAATTCTTGAATAACTAATTTTTTAAATTTTTTGTCTCAAAAAACATAGGTTATGACGCCTCATTGGAACGAGATCGACGAGCTCGTTCCAAAGAGGGGTCATAACCTATGTTTTTGAGACAAAAAATGAAAATTATTTGGCGATTTTTGATAATAGCGCTGGCCGGTTTTGGATTACGTTGGGTAAAGGGTTAACAGAGTTATTCAAATAAGAGATATGCAATTACGCGGGATCCCCTGTATAAGAAAAACATACGACAAACTAAAAAAGTGTTACTTATTTTATTCGACTGTAGACACGCCGTTATGAAAGTTACTCCAGTACAAAAATTGTTTTTTGGAGTATTAATTCTATCACAAATGGCGTTTTTATCTCCAAAATATACACATTATTCTTATTATAAAATTCACATATCGTTTGAACAAAATAATACAAACACATGAAAAAGTATTCAAATACACTATTCATTTTATATCACAACCTTTCTGTTACACAAGCAAGCCAGATTTGGTGAACATGTAATGTGTGTTTGAAGGTTGGCAATTTTATGCAGTTGAAAAACCTTTACTTAACACACTTAGAAAATCATCTCAAATACCTGTCTGTAAATTTTTGAATTTTTCAAAATGTAGCTTACGACCACTCAATGACACGCGCTCTACAGGCTCGTACCAATGAGCGGTCCTTAGCTATGGCTTAGAAGACAAAAAATGAAAATGGTAAAAATGTTTTGGTGGCTCATATACATATGAAGACATATTTTCTATTATTTTCGGACTGCAGCGTTGAGGAACTTCGCAAGCTTCACGGTATATTAACTTTGTAATTTATTTACTGGGGTTTAACGACACTTTCGACAGCCAGAGTCACCTTGTTTCGGGCAGTTTTACGGGTGGGGGAAGCCGGAGTACCCAGAGAGAACCATCGAGCAAAGGCCAGCAACTGCCAGATTTCCCAACGTACCAACTCCACACATTGGCACACAAGCAGGATTAGCATTGGATGAAGACAAGTGCACCATCGACGTGTAGTACGCCTTAGTACACTGCACCACCGTGTCCCCATATGGGCAATCGGGACGAAGTAACTTTCCCAAGGACAAAACTTTGTAATACTGTTACCGATAAAACACTCTAACCCATTATCTATAATGGAGAAATCTCCATTCAAATTTTATGTTTTCAATTTTGTCTCAAAAACGTAGCTTGTGACCCCTCATTGGAACGAGCTCAACGAGCTCGTTCCAATGAGGGGTCATAAACTAAGTTCACGTAATGTGATGTCCATTTACAAATTTTCCTCCAAAATTTATGCAGATGTTCTTTCGCGTTCCCATTATAGATATTCCAATCAAAAGGTTTTAATTCGCCTAAAAAACATCAAGACATCAACAGAATTGGCGGAATTAAGCCGTGCAATAATAAAGCTACAGACGTGCATGCCAAGATTTCATTCATAATTATTTAGAAAATAAACATGTCTAAAAGAATTGGTAATGACATTAAAGATTCGGCGAAAGCAAGTCGCGAGTGAGATATATTTCTTGAATTGATTCAAAGAAAATGAATGTTTATGGTATATCTTTTAGACTGAATCGTCTGGAATATTTCAGTTGGTCGGAAAACCGAACCGTGTGTTTCATCGATGTACGCATCATTTCACAAACTCCAGACATTTTCCTCTAGATGGGTATAAAATACAGAATCTGACTTTTTACATTGTTTTCCCAATCGGTTGACTATGACATTTTGACTATCCCCTTTTAAAAATAAGAAAACAGATTTTACCATCTTTTGATGTTATGTAACTTTTTTCTGTTCGCTATACAAACAGTGTGCGCAAAGTGACATATAATACAGACCAGAGGTGGCGGAACCAGGGGGAGGGGGTGACACGTGCCCCTCCACTTTTTTCCACAGACATGATGCGCGGTTACACAATGATTTAAAATGGGCACACGCAAACGAGTCAATATACAGGCATTTCTGTAATATATTATTTGCAAATCTAAGCAACATTTGGCAAAAGAATCCCACCTTCGCTCGCTTCGGCCCGTTTCTTCTACTTCACCCTAGCCTTCAGGTTGGAAGATGATTGAAGTAGAAGAAATGGACAGGACAGTTACCACACCTCGACATGCTCATCTAAACGAGAGACTACAGTATGTCACTGTACATTTACTGATTTACGATTGTAACTTTTCTCCCACTGGTCCGAACTATGATAGCCTTGAAAATTTGTGCCCCTCCACTTTCATCCAGCTTCCGCTGCCTCTGACACAAACACTGTCCTTTCCATTAACCCTTTGAATCCTAGCGGCCTTTTTTCCGGTCAGTTACATGACCCACCATAACGTCATTATATAGGATGGATGTTCAGTAAATGTGAGGGGTAGGCAAATCAATATTTTCAACGTGCAGCCCCGAGGCTGCACGTTGAAAATATTGATTGGTCTACCCCCAAAATAATGCATATGGACTCTTCTAATTGCTGCCATTGAACTGACATGAAAGATACCACTAGAGTTCAAAGGGTTAATATAAACGTCTAGGCGGTGACATTTGCTGTTTTTTCTGTGGAGAATAAAAACTGGCACATTACTGTAAAAATACATGCGCTAAACACAGAGCCAAAGCGAACATTTAGTGTTGGTAGGTGTGATACTGATATTCTTAAAGACAGATTATCTGTGAACTAGTTGCTTCCAATCAGCTTTCCACAAAAAGCCATGTTTCCCTTTGTTGCTTTTAATAAACGAAAACAACAGACAGCTTCGGGAACTGTCTTTTGTTTTCATTTATTAGAAGTATCAAAAGGAAACTCTGCTTCTTTTTCTACTGATGCCTTTGGATATGACATAGGTGTTTTCTCAACAAATACTTGCTTCTTAATAGGACCTTCCACGTGTGTCTAATAATTTCAGGGGCGATAACTTTATCGAAAGTTGATTTTCACGTCACTATAAATCAGGAATGGTGTCGATTATTTTGCCCGTCGGTCTACTGCTTCGTCAAGATACTCACAGAACGACACACGCGTGTAAATGGGTTAATCGATATGGCACTTGTTCCATCGCGGAAGGATAAAAATGGAGGCCGAAAACGTGCGTGCCATCTATGTTTATAACATGCCTTCCCGTCTGCAAAAAAAAATTATTAGAAGGACACTCAGCAATTCATTTGACAATAGTACTATCAATAAAAAGAATACATTTTATCGCCAACCAAATCTGCGAGGGTTATCCGTGTTACTATTTCTTCCCCTAAGTTCCAACGTGTTCTATTTGCCTACTGGCACATAGAACATGTTGGAACTCAGAGGACGATTTTTAGCTATCGCCAGCGATTCAAATTGTAATTGCATTGCACGATTTGCAGAAAATTCCACTGAAATTTCGCTTCTATTTAAAAATAGTCCGCCAACGATTTCCGTTCCGCACATATGTGCGGAACAGATTTTCTTTTCCGGATGGTTTAGTATTGGTGTTGAAGGGAATTACATAGAACAGGCGTGTAATAGTACAGAACACACCGAGGTTGGAGCGATCCGAGTTGGAGTTTTTCAAGTGTTTCAAAAGCACCGCAGGCGCGAGTGAAACATACGAAAAACTCCCAACAAGGTTTGCTGATACCTTTTCCTCGTGCTCTACCCGAATTGTGTTCTGCATTTGTACCGCGCTTAAACTTGAATTAAGTGAAGGTAGCTAAGATTTTAACCCTTTACCCAACGTAACGACCAAAAACCGGCCAGCGCTATTCTCAAAAAACGCCAGTTAATTTTCATATTTTTTTTCATTTTTTGTCTCAAAAACATAGGATATGACCCCTCATTGGAACGAGCTCGTCGAGCTCGTTCCAATGAGGGGTCATAACCTATGTTTTTGAGACAAAAAATGAAAAAAATTAGTTATTCAAGAATTATTTTTGCAAGTGTCGTCTGCTTTTCAGGTTAGGTAAAGGGTTAATGAAAAATACCACCTCTGGCGGTCTGTTTACTGTCTTGCGTGACACTCTTTTGTGTCGTAGCATTTCATTCACATCATAACGCCAGTCATATCCGTAACGATGAATCAGATGCGTCCTTACAAAAAGCTCTTAAACATAGTCAGGTTTTCGTGTATGGTTTATTTAGCACATTTCTTAAAATCTGTATTGTATCGAGAACATTGAATACGCACGACAATCATGGTATAATCTACAACAATAACAGGTGAATCATAAGCTCCAGAATCCATTCTTCAAATTAATTATTTCAGTCAAAATCATTCAAGAAAAATTAAAAAAGAAAACCCCATTTTGTCGAGAAAGTGCGACAAATGCATATTCTTTTGGTCTTGTTTTCCTAAAATGATTATGCTTGAGTGGAATATTTTAACCTTCTGCAAACTGATGTCGCATAAACTTTTAAGCTGCAAATCTCCACATAATTTAACTTGGAATTGAACTAATTCCGTCATGTTTGACAAAGCTCACAGAGACTGAATTGGTTAACTCTTTACCCAACTTAACGACCAAAACCGACCAGCGCTATTCTCCAAAATCGCCAATTAATTTTCATTATTTTTTCATATTTTGTCTCAAAAACATAGGTTATGAACCCTCATTGGAACGAGCTCGCCGAGCTCGTTCAAATGAGTGATCATAACCTACGTTTTTGAGAGAAAAATGAAAAAAAATTAGTTATTCAAAAATTTTGTTTGCAAGTGTCGTCTGCTTTCATGTTAGGTATAGGGTTAAATTCTGAGTTGCATTATATGAAAAAACTGCTACTTGAAAGTTTCGCTTTTCTAACATCAGCATGGAAAGGGTAAAGTTGGGACTCGAAAAGTGTAGATTCTTTCGATTCCAGTGTTCTCACCTCCAGTTCGTCCAGCCTGGTACATTCAAACCGAGGATGACTACGGGTTGATGTCTTTTATGGAAACTGCGTGTGTCGTTCCTTGAAAGCATAAAGGGGCCAACTGCAATGCTGTGACATTGCTGTTGGTGCCTTTTTCATTTCAAGGGACAAAGTGCTACTCAGTATAGCAACAAGAAATTTCTCCTTCAGATTCTGAGAAATAAACTTAATGAAAGGGTGGGGATGGAGACGACATGCCTCAGTGCCGGTCAATGGTGGGGGGGGGGGGGGGACGGGGGCGTCCCGAGCGGCATCTATTGCAGGGTTCTTACAGTCAAGGACCAAAAAAATTCAAGGAATTTTCAAGAACATATCAGCATTTGCAAGGATGTTTTTTTAAAATGTACATTTGGAATATAACCATTTTTAGAAGCCTTATCTACTTTAACCCATTACCTAACCTGAAAAGGAGACGACACTTGAAAAAAATTCTTGAATAACTAATTTTTTGTCTCAAAAACATAGGTTATGACCCCCTCATTGGAACGCGCTCGATGAGCTCGTTCCAACGAGGGATGATAACCTATGTTTTTGAGACAAAAATGAAAAAAAATAATTTGAATTAATTGGCCATTTTTGAGAATAGCACGGGCCGGTTTTGACCGTTACATTGGTTAAAGGGTTACAAATGTCTTCTACCTCATCCTTCCAAATTCCAGAAAAACGGTGCCTCTAAAATGCTTTCTACAAAATTATGGTGCTTACAGAACGACACTCAGTTAAATAATGCCTGAACTTTAATTCCTCATTTATCGATTATCCATTATTTATGTTCATTTTTTTTTTTTGTTTTTCAACAAAAAAAAAATGCAAAAGAGATGTTTCAATTGCCCACTATTACACAGGTAAAATGATATAGGGCAAAATTCAAGGACTTTCAAGGAGTTTGATGGATTTTCAAGTACTTTTCAAGTACATTTTCTGAATTTTCAAAATTGAAGGAGTAAGATTGAAATTCAAGGACGTTTCAAGAATGTGCGCACCCGGTATTGGACCGGCAAAATATGTCAATAAGGCAATGAAATCTCAATGGCTGTATGAAAACAACTTGCGATGTATGCGGGTAGGACAGCACACCTAAGGTCCGCCACTGCTCGGTGTTCATCAGTAATGATTGCAGAAGTCTACCAAACCTTTTGACTATCAAGTTACTTTCATAATTACCAGTGAAGTTCAAGTATTGGCCACATCGCAGGTGTACAGACTCAAGTACGTTTATTGGTTTTGTCGTGTATATTTAAACTCGAGTTTCACTGAAATATAGTATCCAGTTACCGCATACCATGTACATAAGCTTCAAATTTTAGAATGCGATAATTTGAGAGGAAAAAAATTCCTCTGAAATCGTAAGATCGGAAGTGCAATACAGTCGCAGCCATGAATAATTGTAAGAAAAAGCACAAAAAATCTGAAGAGTCTGTATTTGATCCTTTACGTAACGTAACTTCCATAAAGGTTCTGCGCTATTCACAAATAACGCCAATCAAATGTTATTCTTTAAATTTTGGCCTCCAAAAGATAGATTATGACCCTTCGTTGGTACGAGAGCGTTTCATTGAGTGGGGCAGGATCTGTGTTTTGGAAGTCAAAAATGATTTTTTTTAGTTATTCAAGTGTCGTCTTCTACTGGCGTTAGGCAAAAGGTTAACCCATTACCCAGCGCACAGAATATCGCAATTTTATATAGCAGTTTTTCATTTTTTCCCAAAACTTTCCACAAAACCATTTTGTGACCCCTCGTTGGAACGAGCTCAACGAGCTCATTCCAATGAGGGCGTCACTTGATAGGTTTTTGTTGAACTCTTTTGAAAACTCATCTTTTTTCAACTGATCAGTTTGTAAATTACGCGGGCGGGTGCGGAAGATTCGTTAGATAAAAGGTTAACTGTAACAATACACTCTCGAACAAATACATTAAGTCTATACCAAACCAGACTGGGAAATGATACTTAAAAAAAAACCCAAAACATAAAAAACAAGAGATTGTCACTCGGAAGTGACTATGCTCCCGACGTGGCAATGACCTTGATCTGTGACCTTGACCTACATCGAACAAAAGAAAAATTGCGCGCGACACATCGTCTTCCCATAAGCAACAGGTATGCCAAGTTTCAACAATATCCAACGAAGCATCTCAAGAGTTATGGAGCAAAAACGAAAGTCTTCCTGACGGACAGTTGACCCTGATCTGTGACCTTGACCTCCATCGAACCAAAAAAAATTCGTGCGAAACATCGTCTCATAAGCAACATGTATGGAGCGGACACGAAAATCTTCCTGACGGACGAACAAACAAACGGACGGACGGAAATGACAAACACTATATGCCCCCGAAAAAAATTTTCGGGGGGAATAAAAATTCTTATAACTATATATTTTCTTTATTCCTTAAACAACATAGCTAATGGACCGTCATTGGCATTGGCACGAGCTTACCATCTCGATCCGTGTGCGTTTAATTTTATACAGTGTAGTTCGTTTTAGGGAACGTTTTAGGGTACACACATTTGGGCGTGAGTACCTTCAATTACTGTTTGGTTCGTATTCAGAGCTGTTGAGTTAGCTAAAACGAGGGGCAGATACACGATTTTCAGCGTCGGTGTTAAAAGTGTAATAGATATGTCTTTGTTTTACAGTAAAGACATGAAAAGGTGATATCACATTATGTCTTAACTATGAACTGAAAAGAGAACTTGTTCGCTACATTTTACACAGCAGCGACGGTAGCTCAAGACGACCCCAACCAACCAAGATTCGGCCCGATGGGTGAAAAAATGGACATTGTATGCACAGACGTACGATTTCATACAAGCGCAGGCCTCGGTGGGTACGGTGGGAACTGTTTGAAATGTGTGTAGCTGTGGTGGAAGAGTGGCACCGCTAAATATACCACACCTTTGATACAGCTGGTGACGTCATTTCGTGATGTGCCACGTATTTTAATCATACACCATCAAACGTACGAATACCCGTGGACTAATCTCCCGTTTTGGGGGTGCATCCTTGGTCTACTCATGGTTCGGTCTCTCTTTTTCTTCAATCATCTTCCAACCCGAAGGCTAGCCTTCGGGTTGGAAGATGGTTAAAGTCGAAGAAACATACTGAACTGGCCGAAATGGATTTCTTTGACCAAATGAAACTAGATTCGATTACACTTGAAGATAATATATACAGGAATGTCTATTTATTGGAAAAATTGCCTGTTTTCAATTTTTAAACACATCGTGCAATCGAGTAGCATATCGGTGGAAAAAAATAACTTCAGGCGCATGTGCCATTCTCCTCTCCTACCAGGTTCCGCCGCCTCTGGTCTCATATCGTTCGCTGCGTTGCTGTCAACTGCGATGAACAAAAGCCCCGAGTATTAAACTAAAATGTTGGCTATTTTTTTCCAACTCGGCAATAACAGTGTTAACAACCAACCTGCTTCAGGGTAAATTAACAGATTCCAGTCGATATGATTTTCACATCTTAACAGAAAGCATTGTCGAAAATGTGTCAGTTGTCTGAATACATCACGTACAATTTTTTAAAGAAAACTGATGTTTTTTGGGCGTTCCCTAAAACACTTCATTTAACACAAAATGCTGAACAGCGCTGTTCGTCTGTTATCTACTGTCTGCCAAGAACGGTTTGTACATGTACAGTTCGCTAGTGCTTTCTAGTGGTTTGCTTGAAAATATCGTTTGTGATGGATTTAACACTTCTGACTCGAATAATTCGATAATCTGAACGCGTAAAGAAAAGGGAGCCGGTGAGAACAACAGAGCAACGGCGAGCTACTGTCAGACTCCACAGCGTACTAACTCCACACAAGTAGGGTTAGTAGTGGTTGAAGACAAGTGCACAATCGACGTGCAGTACACCTTAGTACACAGCGTCACCGTGACCCCGCGTGCGCAGTTGGGATTAAGTGTCTTGCCTAAGGACACAACGCGGTTGCCACAGGTGGGATTCGAACCGACGACCTCTCGGCTTGCAGTGTGTATCTCTACCTACTGAGCCACCGCGCACCCGTAAACCTGACTTGTCCCGACTGTGAAGGCTCAAGTTTCAATTGACAGATATTTCAGCTACATCATCAAGGCATGGTTTCGTCCGTTTTCGGGATTCCACGTCGTCTCCGAAAGACTCCTGCCAGCACCAGGTCAGGTAGAAGTCTTACATAGACGAGGTTTTACTGGACAAGCTAGTAAATGTAAAGTTGGATATTGACCCACTACGTGACCAAGTACCAAATCCATCCCACTTCCTCTGTACATGATAACTGAATAAACTTGACAAATTTAATTACAAAGTATTGCCTATCTTAACTCCTCGACACGGCAACAACAAACTGAAAGAAGGGATGTGACAACCGTTATTTATTCCCAGTTCCTTATTAGACATTCGTTAATCGGTTGATAACGAATATCGAATAAGGAAATGGGAATAAGTAACGGTTGGCACGTCCGCACTGAAAGAACTTCCAAATATTATTCTTGTAACTGGAGTTTCATCAAGGGAACAATCAAAGTGTCAATGACACTGTAGCTCAACTTTTCAAGACAAAGACATGTGCATGTATAGTATGTGACACAGCAATGACAAACATCTAGGCAATGACCTGATAACAAAGGTACATATAAAGTATTGTAACGGTCTGTACATAAATACTGACCGTTGCCTGTAACAAATGTATAGGTAAAGTATTGTAAAGGTGGGCTACAGTCAGATGCTAAACTGAAAAGAAATCTTTGCGTCCCAAAGTGGGTCTGACTCAACCCCAAAATATTTGTTCTCATAGCACAGTGATAACAAAGGCACCCCAAAACACACTCGTTCCTGTCCCAAGGTGAAAACAAAGGTACCCAAAAAGTTTTGTGAAGATCAGTTCATAAATACGAGCTGTATAGAACTTGTGACAGAAAACTGATTGGACCAAATTTTGGTACAAAATGGCCACTGGCAGCCATCTTGAATTTTGGACCGCACCCAGAAACACTCATTCTCGTCCCAAGGTGATAACAAAGGTACCCAAGAAGTTTTGTGAAGATCGGTTCATAAATACAGCCTCTACCCTGAGCCGTATTGACATGTGTGCTTACATTGTGTAAGTAGCACTGAATAAATCAAAGTTCATCTAATTTGCATAATTTCTACACGAAAAAAAAACACCTTACAATATGTGATGTATTCCATGTTACTAAACATTCATACAAAAATTTATTCAAATCAAAACTTTCATACAGAAGTTCTGTACAAAAGACTGATTGCACTAATTTTGGTACAAAATGGCTGCTGGTGGCCATCTTGAATTTCGGACCACGCCTAAAAACACTCGCTCTCATCCCACGGTGATAACAAAGGTACCCAAGAAGTTTCGTAAAGATTGGTTCATAAATATGGCCTCTAGTCTGAGCCGTATAGAAGTTGTGTACAAAAAACTGATTAGACCTAATTTCTGTACAAAATGGCCACTGGCAGCCATCTTGAATTTTAGACCGCACCCAGAAACAATCGTTCTCGTCCCAAGGTGATAACAAAGGTACCCAAGACATTTCGTGAAGATCAGTTCATAAATACAGACTGTAGCCCGAGCCGTATTGACATGTGTACTTACTGTGTGTAAGTCGCAATGAAAAAATCAAAGTTCATCTAATTTGCATAATTTCTGCACGAGAAAAAAAACCCGTATTATATGTGATGTATCCCATGGTACTAAACATTCACACAAAAAATTATTCAAATCAGCGCTTTCATATGGAAGTTCTGTGCAAAAATCTGATTGCACCTAATTTTGTACAAAATGGCTGCCATCGGCCATCTTGAATTTCCGACCGGACCCAAAAACACTCGTTCTCGTCCCACGGTGATACCAAAGGTACCCAAGAAGTTTCGTAAAGATCGGTTCATAAATACGGCCTCTAGCCCGAGCCGTATTGGCATTTGCACTTATAGTGCTGAAAGTAACACCAAAAAACATCAAAATTAGTCTAATTTGCACAATTTACGCACGAGAAAAAATCCCGTATTATATGTGATGTATCCCATGGTACTAAACATTCATACAAAAAATTATTCAAATCAGAGCTTTCATATGGAAGTTCTGAACAAAAACCAGATTTCTGCATCGTCGGTACAAAATGGCAGCTGGCGGCCATCTTGAATTTTGGACCGCATCCAAAAACACTCGTTCTCGTCCCACGGTCATAACAAAGGTACTCAAGAAGTTTCGTAAAGATCGGTTCATAAATACGGCCTCTAGCCCGAGCCGTATCCAATTGTTGACGTACGGACAGACGGACAGACGGACGACGGGCCATGACAAAAGCTCAAATTTGGCTTCGCCAAAGTTGAGCTAAAAATGAGAGTGTGTGAAACAAAAAAAAACTTTCAAAAGGCAGAAAGAAACTTACGAGATGCGAAAACAAGAAATTTAGACACCTTAAAAAATAAACTTTTTTATGTGGCCTAGAGTAAGCACTGGTGGGATTTGCCAATCGGGCTGAAGGTATTTCACGAATTTGAACAATCTGTCCCGTGCGTTGAGTGATACCGAGTCGCGATGCGGCGAGGTGCTATAGCAAGGGGCATGTTGTTCAGATTCATGAATTACCGATAGCGAGGTTGCTGACTAATTATTACACTCTGTGTAAAATTTTACACCCTGTTCAACCAATAAATTTTACACCCTGTTTAACCAATAAAACACACGGACTCGAGAGAACTCTATGAACCCGAGGTATTCAAGTGAAGTTACTTGAATACCTAGTTTATAAGCCTTTTTCGAAACTGCCAACTTGGCTTTTAATCTATGCAAGGTCACAGGTCGCGGGGTGTAAACAAAGCGATTTCCATGTTCGTCGCGTTGAGTTTTGTGACAGCCAAGACAACTAGTTTTGTGAAATATCAAATTTAAATTCGTAGAACCGATGTCATCATTCGAATTAACTGAAGAGACAACCCTAGACGACTTTAAACGATGAGATACCGCAGGTTTAAAAAACTTTTTTTACGGAAGGGGATAACTTGTTTTGAGTGGCAACAAGGAAACACCCGTTGCATGCAGTTTCTCGGCTTGGGGAATCCCCAAAAGTTGCCGAAAGCGTGCAGACAGCCACAGAGTTAACACAGCGTGCATTCAAACACCATTTAAGTCGATAGGAACTCAACTGGAAATAATGAAATTGCTCATACAATATTTCCACTGTCTTAAACAGATGGTAACCTTGGCAAGATGTTTTTGGAATTCGCAATAATAAACGTAATGGGGCACGAAGCACATCACCTGCTCTTTTCCCCCATTGCTCACAGAGAGTTTTCTCGAAATGTTTACACCTCGCGACCTGTGACCTTGCATAGATTAAAAGCCAAAATGCCAGTTTCGAAAAAGACTTATTGTTCCACCGGGTATTTCAAGTCGCACCCTGGCTCTTTTGTCTTTTCGGGGTTAGTAACCAACTTGAAATACCTGAAAGAACAGTGGACCGAGTGTTCAAGTGACGTCACATGAATGCCTCTCGTGTACTGGGTATACCCGAGTCCGTGCGTTTTATTTATTGAACAAAAAGACCGGGTATAAGTAAGTTACCAACCCTGCTATCGGTATTCATGAATTTGAATAACCCGCCAGCGTGCTGTAACACCTCGTCGCTACCCGGTTCGACGTCACTCACCGCACGCTATCGGATTGTTCAAATCCGTCAATACCTTCAGCTAAGTTGGTAACTATTACTTGCTTGCATGCCCAGAAAAGACAACAGAGCCAGAGTATTAAACGCATGGAAAGATCGGCGTATTGTTCCGGATTTTCTCGAGTGTTTCTACGTGTTTTAAGGGGCAGCTTACATGTAGTATGAGTCGACAGGAACAAGTATTGGAATATATAGATCCCATTATAGGATTAACGTACATTTTCTGTATCTTGGTCCAAGTCTGGAAATAAGCAATCTGTCCTTTTTAGAATCAGGTCCCCAGAGGGTGAATTTGCTGATGCTATACCATACAGTGGACTAGAATTCCCCAATTTATCCTCTGGGTACCCCTTTCTGCTCAGGCCTGAGACCTTGATTTAGACTGAGGTTCACAGAGGGTAAATTTAGTAATGCTACCCTGCTGTGCAGGGTAGCATTACAAAATTCACCCTCTGGGGACCTCATTCTGCAGATGACAGTCTGCTACTTTCCAGGCTTGTCGTGGTCAAGTATTTAGAAAACGAAACGTGTAGTATTTCATGTATAAATTAAGAAATGAAGTGTGACTATTATATTTGAACAGTTCAGATAGGGGAC
Organism: Pictodentalium vernedei; assembly: GCA_031216915.1. Taxonomy (NCBI): domain Eukaryota; kingdom Metazoa; phylum Mollusca; class Scaphopoda; order Dentaliida; family Dentaliidae; genus Pictodentalium; species Pictodentalium vernedei. The sequence continues at coordinate 494,088,852 of CM062295.1, forward strand.
ATGTTTGAAAATAAATAAGAAAATAAAGGGCACTAATTTCAACAAGAACACATTATTAAGTTTGAAACACAGACAATCAAGAGTTAACAACAATTGTAGACGTGAAGGTAATGGACGATCATAGGTGCTGAAACGGGCGGTTGGGGTGCAGGTACAGGTTCGAACATGGCACTTTTCCATCAAAAGTCTGAACGGCCTGAAAAGTATTACTTCCTATGAATCTAATAACACTAACGCTAAGAAATATGTGCCTCAGCTCTATTCAGTACAAATGAATCTTACTGTTAATATTACACTCTAAAATCAGTTGGGTTAAAAATGAATCCAAATCAGCTGGGTTGAGTGAATATGAACTCAACCGGGTTGATATAAGTAAAGAGAAAACAAGCCCGCTTTTTCATCGGTGTAACCACTGGAATCTACAGACGTATATATAGACAATTTAATTGCGTCTGGGGAAAGTTTTTTTTTTGTCGAAGCATATTTTTTGCATGGGAAACTCTTGTCTAAGTTCATTTTTTCCATGGAAATTTTTGTTTGTTTTTTGAAAGATTCATATTTGTATGTGATGAGCCCTTCTTGTTGGGCACTGGTGGGCCACCGTAACACCCAGTTAATGGTGGGACCCAGAAAAATTCCAGCACAAAATTAGCGATGAAAAGAATTGCCCCGTGCCAGAAATGACTACAGTGGAATGTCTGGCGTAACTGAGTTCTGTCTGAACAATTTCGTACTTGGCTTTCTCTATTAAACTTTACCCAAGATAACGGCAAAGACCGACAAGCACAATGCAAAAAAATCACCTTTCAATTTTCATTATTATTTTCATTTTTAAATCAAAAACATAGCTTATGACCCCCATTGGAACGAGCTCCAAAAAATAAAACAATAGACATTTCCAACCCACATTACTGACCATAGTACATGTACACAATTGTACATGGAAAATAATAAGGGCGTAGATTTTGTTTCCGCCTGTGGGAGTAGCCCACAATTTCCCCACAAGCCAATAAAAGTTTTCAACAGATTTCAGATTGGGCAACCAAATTTCTATCGTTTTGGCATCCAAAACGGGTTAGCTTTCGAAAATTTAGTACCAAACCACACGTAAATAAGTTTCCTTCTATTTTTCAAAATGTTGCAACAAAAAGCCTTAAACTTCCCCAGCCATTTTTGGAGGGGCAAGCCCTTGCTCCGCCCTACCTCCACTGTATCCGCACCACTAAAAATATAATTCTGTGAATTGGGAATGAAGATTTATTTGACAGTAGTGTAAAACAAATTACTGGAATATTTTGCATTTCAACCAAAGACGATACTGTCTTTCACACCAACATACATGCCAAGTATACATGAACAAATTTATACAGAATGAGTCAAAATAAGTTGTACAGGAATCAAGAAAAATATTTTAGTCTTTCTTCTGAACTGTTAATACCAAGTAGAGCTTTAACCCTGAAACCAACACAAACGATATCAAAATTTATTATTTTAAATATTAATTTTCCAAATTTAAAAAAAAAAAAAAATCAACAAAACTATATCATGTGACCTCTCATTGGAATAAGCTCGAGCTCGATTAGGGTTCATATGATATGGTTTTGCTGAAATTGTTTGAAATATAATCTTTTCTCAGCTGCACAATTTGTAAATTACGCGGACGGACGCTGTCGATTCATTAGGGAAAGGGTTAAATTTTGAAAATTCATAAGAGAGATATCTTAACTCTTTTTCTAACTCGACTAGAGGGCGGCTCTTGATAAATAAATATCTTGAATAACTAAATCTTTTAATTTTGTGTCCAAAAAGCATTGCCTATGCCCCCTTTTGGAACAATCCCGAAGTGCTCTTTCCAATGAGAAACTTTAAGCTGTGCGTTTTAGGCAAAAATTTCGAAAGAAATTAAAATTTGATAGCGATTTTATACTTTTTTTGGTGAATAACGCTTTCTGAAAATAACCGTTGCATAAGGTAATGTTTTAACCCTTTGAACCCTCGTGGTGTCTTCCATGTCAGTTCAGTGACAGCAATTGGAAGAGTCCACATTTATTATTTGGGGGTAGACTAATTAATATTTTCAACGTACGTTGAAAATATTAATTGTCTACTCCACGCATTCACTCAGCAGCCATCCTGAGGAAATTATGACGAATCGTATCATGCTTCTGGGACGGAGATAAGGTCGCTCAGGTTCAAAGTGTTAATGATGTATACATCATCATGATTATATTTCTAACGCCTGTCTCACAACTTATTTCTACGTGTACTGTATTGTGAATGGTACTTACAGTCAAAACATACAGTAGGCTAATTCCGATACTCGACCACCTCACAGCCACTGGCGGATAGACAGCAGCTGTTATCCTTTGGGTTTTGGGCAGCTGGGACGGGCATTTAACAAAGAAATATCAACAGAACTGGCGTATCCTCCCCGAACATGGGCCCAAAAGTGTTCGATCCTTTGAATAATTTTTCAAGGACAGGACAAAGTTAGAATGGATGAACAAACACACGAATGGTGCTGTAACCTTGATCTTGGAGCTGTGACTTTGGGTCAGGGTCATAACACACCCTTGAGTCATACTTTTTATAAGCTAGACAAAGTTAGAATGGGTGGATGGACAAACAAGAAACGGTCTGTGACCTTGACCTTGGAGCTGTGTGTTGGGTCAAGATCATGTCACACCATTGAGTCATAAGCATTCGCCGTGTGAAGTATCAGCAAGATCAGTCATTTGAATAAATGTTTATGTACTGGACAAAGAATCTCAAGCTAACACATGAATGGTCTGTGACCTTGAACTTGGGGATATGACCTTGGATCAAGGTCATAACACACTTTTGAGAAATAAGCAATAATTGTGTGAAGTATGAACAAGATGCGGCCAATGAATAATTGTTGACTGGACAGAGTTAGAATGGAGAAATAAAGAAACGAACGGTCTGCGACCTTGCCCTTGGGGCTATGACCTTGGATCACATTCGTGGCACATCCTTGATTCATAAGCAACCATTGCATGAAGAATGAACACGGTCGGTCCATTGAATATTTTTTACGGACAGAATAAAGTTAGAATTGATAAACAAAGAAACAAACGGTTTGTGACCTTGACCTTGGACCTTGGAATGTGACCTTGGGTCAAAATCATGACATACCCTTGACTCATATGTAATCATTGTGTGGAGTATGAATAAGGTAAGTCAATTGAATAAATTTCCATGGATCGAACAAAGCTAGAATGTCAAACGAACACAGGAATGTTATGTGAACTTGACCTTGGGCTATGACCGTGGCTAAAAGTCATGACACTCCACTGAGACATAAGCAACCATTGTGTGCAGTATGAAGAAGGACGGTCATCCGAATAATTATTTATGGACCTTGTTAGAATGGAGAAACAAACAAACGAATGGTCTGCGACCTTGGCCTTAGAACTAGAACTAGGACATTGCGTCAAGAACATGCCATATCATAGAGTCATAAGAAATCATTGTGTAATACATGAACAAAATAGGCCCATTCGTGGACATACCGGCGGAACGGGCGGATCGGACGTAACGGACGGACGGACGGACGGACGGACAAAGCGGCCACAAACAAGTTTCGTGGATAAATAACAAATCAAGATGTCGGCCCCCATCAAACTCAGCTCGGAGGCATTTAATTAAACACTTTCCATTATCAGCGGAAGGGGTTGGAAAATGTTGCAACTGAGTAGGGACTTCATAAGTTAACCCTTTATCCAACGTAACGGCAAAAATCTCAAATTCTCAAAAATCGCCAGTTAATTTTCATTATTTTTTCATTTTTTGTCTCAAAAATATAGGTTATGACCCCTCGTTGGAACGAGCTAGCTGAGCTCGTTCCAATGAGGCTCATAACCTATGTTTTTGAGACAAAAAATGAAAAAATAATTATTCAAGAATTTTTTTGGCAAGTGTCGTCTGCTTTTCATGTTAGGTAAAGGGTTAATAACATTTTAAGCTCTGATTGTAGTTCTAACTGGGACTCTCCAGTCGTTAATACCTCCTCCCACTTCTCTTCCGAAGGGACGTAGGAAGTGGGATAACCACAACAGGGCTCTAGTTAGAGAATGTTTCCAGTGGGGAGGTACAGCACAAGTATCAGAAATCTCTCTACGAATTCAGATGAATGCTCTCTAATTTTTGAGGCCAACATAAATTTTGTTCCCCTAATGTGAAGTGAATTCTGCGTGTACATGTCCCACAGGGTGATTCGTTACTCGGCCAGCCAGAACACGGCCATTGCACTGACTTCTTTATTCGCGGGTCCAGTAGTGACACGAAGACCAGAAAACAAACCGTCATTTCACGAATCACGAAGTGGACTTAGCGGTAGTTCAAGAACTACAATTTGATTAATTCAGTCACAGGCACCTACTCCCGACTGTTTGATGAAATAAAAATACCGAAAAAGATACTCCCTCCTCATATTAATAAATATACAAGACTTTACAAGTGTTTATTTTGTAACATAGGGAGGGGCATTTTTTCTCAGAATTTCATTTCATTCAATCGCCGGGAGCAGGTGCCCCGTGATGGAACCTTGATTTTATAGACGGTAATTAGTATCCCGCCACGCAAAAGACGATTATTTATCCATGCTACAGCAGCGGAGACATCAGAATCCAACAATCAAAATTTCAACTTCTACATCACTGATTAGACTTATATGTGTGGTCGATTAACCCTTTTAACCCCGATACCCAAGATGATATGGTTTCATACAATACTGTCCATAGCGAAATGGGTGGATCCATTTTTCATTTGAGGGGAGGTTCTGTAATAATTTAACCCTATAGCTCTGTTGTGTTGTAGGGTTAAATTGATACTTATCCTCACCACCGCTCTATTCTGTCGTCTGCTCGTCCACTGCCAATTTGCCAAATTTTGTTCAGGAAAGAAATTACGCCTGCGGAGTTGAAAGGGTCAACTGCAAACTTATTTATTTATTTATTTATTTATTTATTTAGTGCATTGCTACATCATGGCCGCAACACAAGTATAAAGTCAAGTTATCAAATGCTGCCCATTATGGAGGACTTCCACAAAAGTAGTTTGTTATCGACTCCTATTTATTAATTAATTTATTTATTGGGGGTTACGGTCACTTCCAGCATCTTTGGCTATATCATAACCGCAGCATATGTCAAGTTTAGCCAAATATCTTAGCAGTGAACTTTAAAGAACTTCCACCCTGGCGTTGGTTACTGGTATATTTTACCAGAAAAGTAGAACAACTTTACCATAGGAAAAAGGTAATGCTCCACTTCCCAGGGTTCCCATGGGGCATATTTAATTGATGGGACCTCGACTTCACTTTGGACCTAGAAGTTGAGCAAGCGAGAGTATGATTGTATGGTCACCAACTTGGTCATCGAGTACTGAGACACCTTTTGCGATCTACATTACCAATAAAGAAAATCCAACATAAACACTGTAAAAGCAAACTCACCCGAGTGCGGTAGTCTTACTAATAAATTGTTAATGTTCCATTTACTATTTTGTGTCCCCCGCATCATATGGACAGGCCTGGGAATAAACAGCTTACATCGTAACCCTTTAGCAGGTTACGCTGAATAACATGGTGGTGACCTATAGGGAAAAAAGTGTTGCCATGCTTTTCCGCTTTCTTTGTTTTTAAAAAACTTCGCAAGTCACGTTGTTTACGTCTTGAAAAAGCTTCCGGCAAATAAATATCAACAACTAACGCGCGATCTCGCCAAAGCGAGATCGCTCGTTAGTTGTTGCTATTTATTTTTCATGCAAATTCTGTTAAGGTGCGAAGGGCATGCCATTCTAGTCACGTGTAGATGCAATGCGCAACCTTTGAGTCGAGTTTCTTTCGAAAGGTTATCATATTTGACTGGCAAACATGTGGGATTAGGACGTTACTTACTCATGTTGTGTTGTTTTATTGTAACCTGCACTGTGTCCGCGTATTTTACAACTGACGTCATTTCCGCGTCACCTAAACCATAGTTCGCGTGTTATTTTCGGGTCTGTATGGATGAGAAAATAAATATAGATTCATTACATCATTTACTCAAGTTTATATACAAAAATACTGACCATGGTTGTGTGGGAATTTACATTACAGGAAACAATTATCAACTAAAACAAACGTGTTCGTTCATTGTTTGTTTATTGGAGTTTAACAACACTTTCAACAGGCAGCGTCACATCCAGTCGGAATGATTTACGGGTGGGCAAAATCGGAGTACCCCGGAGAGAGCAACAACCAGTAACTAATACCTGTATCATATCGATACCAGGGCTGCAACGATTAATCGCCACATGCATAAATTGCGATACAGTGCTCACGATTCAATACGAATGAAGCCCTAGTACCTCGAAGAGTGCAAGGACCGGTAACTAATACTGGTATCATATCGATACTATGGCTGCAACGATTAATCGTCATATGCTTAAATAATCGCGATACATTGCTCACGATTCAATGGGTATCGATGTTCACTATGTATCGCGATACTATAAAAAGAAATAATGTCAAGCTAAACAACTTCTTACATTCTGAAAGCGTAAAACCTTGTGATTTCCATACCAACCTTGACAGTGATAAATTATTCAGTTAACTGAAATTTGATACGTTTCCTCAATTCTGCTTAATATTTGTTGGCAGCCAACAATGATGAAAAAGCATTGCCAAGATAAACGCAGCCTACTAGAAGAGTTCTCAAGGAAGAATACCAATGGGGCGACTTTCTCAAAGAAAATATAAAAGTGGCACTTGGGCTGCGTGCGGCCCTGTAGGTTACATTCGAATTATAAAGGTCTGAAATATATGACTATAAGAGGATTTTCATCTGGATTAGGGTAGAGGTGAGGGTTGCTTAGTTTACTTCCGTCAGCGACAGTGGTATGACCTGTTAATCACTAATCGCTTTACCCGATAACCAGTGCGGAAATGTTTATGCCCTTCAGCATGGTGCAGCGAAACACAACACAACATAGCATAGTACAGTGTTTAGATTCGAAGTGACAAAGTCACTTCGCACTTTATTAGTAAGCACGATGCAGCATCATGCGGGATAGATGCCATAGAATAGCGAAATTCAGTGTTTAGTGTGCAGTGTTTAGATTCGCAGTAGCTGTCCACTATCTCGGTGTGGCGTGAAAAGATAGGGTTTAACCTAACGCGTTAGGAAGAGGACACTTGCAAACAAAATTCTTGACTAACTAATGTTTTTAATTTTTTGCGTCAAAAGTTTAGGTTATGACCCCTCATTAGAACGAGCTCACTGAGCTCGTTCCAAAGAGGGGTCATAAGCCATGTTTTTGCGACAAAAATGAAAAAAATAATGAAAATTGAATATCGCTGGCCGGTTTTGAAGTTACATTGAGTAAAGGGTTAATGTATATCGTGTTGCCACTCATCTTACTTTTGTGATAAATTTTTGTGGCACGGATAAATAGGGGATATCTAGTGTTTTTTGAGTGGATACCGAAAATTATCTCATGAGTGACAGAGACAAATGTTTATTTTCCGCGAGCGCTTGAGCGAGCGAAAATGGCCTTTTATCTCGGCCACGCGTGAGATAATTTACGATATCCACTCAAAAACACTAGATTTTCTTTTTATTATACGCTTTTTATAAGAATCTGATCATTCTTATCGATAATTCCACTCGTTTCAATCTTGAATTGATGCATGAAAGTAAAATGCCGATGCGCATTGATACGCGGAAATGATTTGATCGATACTCGGAACAGGTTGCGTCTTGCGATCTGATTCAGCTGGCGGGTTTCATGCATCAATTCGAGGTGAATACGTGTTGAATTATTGCTGGAAATTATCGGTATCTACTCAAAAACACTGGATTTTCTTTTCATTATCCGTTTATAGAACAAATTGATCATTTCCAGTGATAATTTGACTCGTATTCACCTTGAAGTGATGCTTTGAAAGTCGCCACTTTGATTGATACCATGAAAGTGAAAATTTCTATATCTTCAAAGTGGGGGATACGATTTCTATCTTTCCGTAATTTTTTCTATAATCTATTGTTTAATGTATAATAAATACTGTTATGCGCTGGACGCAAAGCGATCATTTCCAATTTTTTCCAACTCAGTTCGAAATTTCGACAGGGTAACCATCTTATTTGAGTTTAAAAGTAAGGCAAAGGCAACAATTATTTATTTATTATATTTATTATTTTTTTATTCCTTTATTTATTTTCTTTCTTTATTTATTTGTGTTCAAGGCACCTTTCGGCATCTAGAGCTATATCGTGACCTCAACGTAGATATGAAATCATCTTTATAGCCAATCGTTTATACCTATCAAGATGCTGCCATGGCGGTCACGTTGGATATGCCAGAATGATGGTTATTGAAACAAACTCCTATAATCAACAGAAATGCCGCAGAAAAAAATGTGATTCAGTGATCATTAAATTTTCAACTTTTTGTTTGAACACACAAAAATCACAAAACAAGATGGCTGCCTTGGCGGTCATGTTGGAAATGCCCGAATGCTGCATGATGCTGATTATTGAAAGGAATGTTCGAATAGTCAACAGCAATGCAACGGAAAAAATGGATCCTTTGGTCATTCCATTTTCAAGATATTGTTCGGAAAAACAAAAATTCAAAAAAAAAAAAAAAAAAAATCCGAGATAGATGACCTTCCTCTGGTCAGATCTAATCCACCATAAATAAAAAGCCCCATGAGGCCCAAGGCGCTCGCCTGACAAAGTTGTTCAAAGGATTTATTTAACGTGTATGGCTGGTAAACTCCACAGAGGAATAAATGAAGTCATGTGACTATTCAAAACTCTCTTGTCCAGTGAGATGATTTTTGTCTGGTACTGAGATGCCAACATACAAAATAATACCTAGATTTCCAGTTACTGAAAGTAGGGAGCTCAAATATCAACCTAGGGACTTAACTTGAACAAACGTGAAATGAATAAACACCCTCTCCTTCAATCAGCATTGTGACCATTGAATATGAAGAAGCAGATTTTGAAAGATTATTCCTCATATTGGACAAAGTTAAAGAGCCCAAATATTAACTCAGGGACTTGATTTTTAAACTTGTATCTGACTCCCCTAAGGATGGCGTATATTACATATTAAAAGATTTTGATTGGGGGTTCGTGAGATGATTTTTAAAGGATATTCATCATATTGTCCCAAGTTAGAATCTGAGCGCTAATAAGGAGCTCAAATACTAATAGACGAACTTTAAGTCATCAAACTAATCTGATCCCCGCAAGGATGCTGTATCCCAGACATCAAACGATTATGACTGGTGGATCTGAAGAAGATTTTTTATTATTTTTTTAGATTATTCCCCATATCGCATTAAATTGAAATTTTGGCCCCTACAGATAGCCCAACTATTAACTGATGTGCTTGATATAGTCAAACGTGAATCCGACAACCTGTAAGGATTTTGTATATCATTTATCAAAAGATTCTGACTAGTGCTTCTAGGGAAAAATGCTGGACTAAATAAAAATATCGGGCTACAACAGGGAGCCCAAACACACACATGGCCTTGATTTGAACAACTTTAGATTTGACAACCCTGAGGATGCTGTATACCAAACATCAAATGATTCTGACTGATGGTCTGAAGAAGATATTGATAGATTATCCCCCATATTGCACCAAGTTAAAATTTGGGCTCAGCAGTGATGACTAGAAATCACAGTCCGTATATTTTTTCTACCGTCAGCAGGACCCCCTAAAGATAGCAACTTCAGGGCACATGCTCGGAGATCACTGACGCTTTATTAACTTGGCCTTGAAAGGTTAAGCGTGTTTCGAAGATGTCACAAAATTGCTGTAGATATGATTTGTTTCGGCAAAAGAATGACAATGTTGAGCTCATTGGCAGTGGCATTTGTAGCACCGTGGTAGAATGATACAAGAACAACTTATTCTGTATTTTCGTGACGTGAATTCCCCTTTGGTACTATCAGTAAATCACAAGTCAGAAACCGACAGAGAACTCAAAATTCCAACACCGCCCATCTCTCATGCCAGTCTGACTCAATCACAGTGTTAATCGAGTAGGATAGCTTTTATTCTAGTGATACTCTCAATCAGAGTAATATTGAATGCAAGAACGTAGCACGAGTTTAACGACCGAAATAGGTCAGAGTTTCTTGTCTTACAAAACAGTGTATTTTTTCAGGTCACCGCATAATCAATTATGTTTATCAACATTTCAAGTCCGACATTTACTAACCACTGTTCGGTGGTTCTCTACGGGTATTCCAGCTCGTGAAGTCTCAAAACTGCACGACACGATATGAACAAACTATTGAAAGTATCACTTAAACCCAACCACCCCAGAACAAACAAACTTTAACATTTCATGCAGTGAGAAAAGGTGGCCATGTAAATTAGCAAGTAGAGACGTGCTGTAAAACAAAGTTAAATTCTTTAATTTAAAAAAGAGAACGATCGGTGTTCGCGTGAGATACCGTTTGTTGGGTGTGTGGGAGGGGGGGGGGGGGCAAACAACCAATGGGAGGGGGAACAACCATTCTACACAGACTTACATCTCTTCCTTCCCCTCTTACTCCTGAATCCTGAAAGACAATCTAAGGGAAACGGGGGACAGTATAGTTTGCATTTATTCGAAGGGTCAGTGTTAAGTTCATTCTGCAGCCCCTCGGGATTACAATATAGATAACTACTGATCCCCTTTGAAGTTTTGCTGTTGATGATGTCAACAACCTTTTATATAACATTTGTGGACCGGCCGGTCGGTCTTCTGGGAATCTTCCGTTACCCCGCCTGTCAATCCGCCTCATTGTCAGGCCTGGAAATAAAGAGCTTATTTCGTAACCCGCTAGCAGGTTACGCTACGTAACATGATGGTAACATATAAAGGAAAACAGCTGTGACGCTTTTCAGCCTTCTTTGCTTTTACTACGCCAGTCATGCTATTTTCGTCTGGACGGAATTTCCAACAACTTGAAAAGCAACAACTAACGTGCGATCTCGCTTTGGCGAGATCGCGCGTTAGTTGTTGCTGTTGATTTTGGCGGTATTGTAATCGGCATTCCACACTATTCTGCGAACGAACCTGTAGTTTGTTCGCGTATTTAACAAATGAAGTAACCCACCCCAACCTGAATGCTTGTTTTCGGGTTATTTCTAGGCCTCATTGCGGGGGTATAGTTTATACTTTAGCATTCGTATATAATTTCCAAACGATATTTATATGTCGCTGTCTTAACTCTTTTCCAAGCGTAACCCTCCTTAATGCTATTCACAAAAAGCGTCATTCAATTAATATATTTTTTCCAAGTTTTTGCCTAAAAAAATAACGTGACTCCTCACTGGAACGAGTTCGTCACCCTATATTTACTGGAGGATTAAGGGCGAGAGAACCGGGGGATGCGGATGGCTTTGGGGTGGGACCAGGATTTTTCCCGACACTGAGGGTATGATCCCCGACAGGGGGGGGTGGGGCAGAGAGTTACCGGACCATGCTCGACCCGGTGGGAGAAAACTTTTCTTGTTGGGATAAGTCGCAATATCCGTGACTCTAGAGGCTTTGAGAAAGTCAAAACGAAACGCAAAATATCGCGATATTTAAATCAAAATGAAATGTTGTGTTAAGAAAACCGGTAACTACGGGCAGCCAAGTGAACATTAGCCCTTTACCTAACGTAACGGCCAAAACCGGCCACGGCCAGCGCTATTCTCAAAAATCGCCAATTAATTTTCATTATTTTTTTCATTTTTTGTCTCAAAAACATAGGTTATGACCCCTCGTTGGAACGAGCTCGTCGAGCTCGTTCCAACGAGGGGTCATAACCTATGTTTTTGAGACAAAAAAATGAAAAAAATGAGTTATTCAAGAATTATTTTTGCAAGAGTCGTCTGCTTTTCAGGTTAGGTAAAGGGTTAAACTAAGAAATCTGAAGATATCTTCAAATATTTGAGTTTATGTTACTATGAATGCCCATAGCTAACAACAGGGGGCCATGCTATGAGACGTTGCTATGAGAAGTTGGTATGACTAAATAACTCTGTCCATGCCACTGTGTTTATATGCCATTTGGGTTATATTCCTGATGTGCACATTTATTACTTTCCAAAGTGTGATTTACTGGGATTTCCGGGTTTGATTATAAACGATAACTTCACAAGTGCATCCGTGCGCACAAACGAAGACGCTTTGCCGTGAGTGTAATGGTGACTTCATTGTTTTTTTTGTTTTTTTTAACCCTTTACCTAACCCACTTTTCGTGGAGTTTGCGCGCAGACTATCGTTCATTAATGTGTGGTCCCTTTATTCACAAAGATAAAAATATATTCTTTCGTGATCCAGTTATAGATATACCAATCAATTAGTATTTAATTAAAATTGAAACAATCAATATATTAACACAATTAGTGAAACTACACGGCGTAATTATAAAACTACAGCTGTGGTGAGTCTTCGTTCACAGTAATAATGTCATTATCCCTTTCCTCACCCAGCCCTGTTATTTTCAGGAGAGCGATTTATTCGCTCACCTACTGCTCGCCTTAAAAAATTAAGGAGGGAGAAAACTAGCCCTCCTCACCTTAGAAAATGATAATTACCATAAAACAGCCTATTCCTAAAACCTGCATCTTTTCAGATCTCTAATGTTAGTGGTCTCTGTGACGCAGCCACAATGCCCCTCCTACTCTCTCGGGCCTTGTCGGGACCCGGAGATGTGGGAGGGGCAGTGTAGACGTCTCAGAGACTACCTAGTTAGCAGCACCAAATAAAATGTACAAAGCCCACTTGGCAGAATTCATTAATAGTAAAACATCTTTTTGCCATTTCTAGCTATTTGTAAGCTTGAGGTGAGCTAATCGCCCCCCCCCCCCCCCAGGCCATGCGAGGGACCACCGATTTTAGACCTCCCGCATTTTTAAGAATGGCAGGCCTGCCCAACGTGAGTGCCAAAAACGGACCAGGGCTATTTACAAAAATCACAATTCAATTTTCATTATTTATTCATATTTTGTCTCAAAAACATAGCTTACGACCCTCTTTGGAACGAGCTCGATGAGATCGTTCCAATGAAGGGTCATAAGCTATGTTTTTTTAGACAAAAAATGAAAATATTTAGTTATTCAATGAGTTTGTTTGCAAGTGTCGTTTGCCTATCGTGTTAGGTAAAAGGTTGAAGAATGGGTCAAATCAAATCTCGATTGAGAAGTATTTGCTGCGTTGATTCAAAGAAAATGATGAATGTTGGTGGTATTTTTAAATTCAATCGTCCCAAGCCATAGCAGCGTCGATTCCATAGCAGAATTAGACCGGTGGCCGGAACGCTTGAACGGAGCCGTGATCAGACGGGCGCGTGCACGCTAAGTTAAAGAAGGGAGACAATCGGATATTTATTCGTACAATGCTAGCAGACGGCAAAAATTCGAGGCGTGAGGCGGAAGACCGTTGACCGTTGCATCAAAGATATACAATATTTTTTAAAATTTATCAGAATCCTCCTCACCCATACCCCTCATCCCTCACAACACACACACACACACACACACACACACACACACACACACACACACACACACACACACAGAGTCTTGTCTACCCTACGTACCGAGGTACCCCATTGTTTGTCCTTTGTGTGGACTAACGGTTTCTACCTCGTTTTGCCGGTACAGTTCTGGGAAAACAACCGAGGTAAAGGGTTTCTTTTGTCTTTTGTACCTCGGTAAGTCGAAACACGCAAACTCTTTTGTCTAATTACCTCGTCAAGTTGGTAAGACAAACCCACCCACACACACACACACACACACACACACTATATAACACCTTCCATTGCAATCATCAAGATCTGAGAATCAAGCAAATGACATTTTTCTGACCCCAGGGTGGTTATTGTTTCAAATTTTCTTCCACGGGGTCATACCATTATAGGCGGTGCTCATGGGATTCTAGTCCCCCCTCCCACACACACACAAAAACATACTCAGCGAGAGCACCTCTCTCCCGCCACTGCCTGAAAAAAATGATTTGTGGGTTGTTATCAAATCAAACTTTAAAAAGTTTATATATGAGGAAAAGAGTTGAGAAGAAATGAAATGAAACAGGTTAGGTTTGAGAATTAATAAATTTTAACACCAAATCGCCCCTTGAGTGCAACAAGGCGCCATCTACAATGCTTTAGCACTGAAGATTACGCCTTATTGCACTCAAGGGTCAGAATATAACTGCCATATATTCTTGCGCAGTCATCACTCAATACCTGATTCTTGAGGTATACCTGCTATAATGTTTTTTTGGCTCCGAGTCACTCGTAACTGCTTCATTTTTTTGTCCACGTCATACGTGTCGAAGTTACCGTTCCTCGAGTCCACACCAGATTTCTCCACTGGAGTCTTTTTTATTGATAAATTAAGTTGCCGACACTTGTCCAGTTTCGCCTTCGCGGAGAGAGCTCTCTCTTCTTCCGAACTTGATGCACTGGTATTATAAGGCGGTCGGATGTCCCAACAATCGTCCCCCGCCTCGTCTGGAACCTCAACGTCCACACCCTCACCATCACATAGTGATGATACTTCATCGAAAGGTTTATAGGCTTCTATGCTCGCCAGCCAGTTCTGGCATCTCCTCGTATTTTCTTCCAGATAAACTCTATCATCGTAAACCTGTCTTTTCAGTCCGAACTCACGAGGTTTAGTGTCCGCCAGACTGACTGTCAGAGCTTCATCGGGCAGATCGTCTTGCTGTATAGCGTACTCGCTTCGAGTACGGTGAATTTTGGCGCGAATACGTTTAGATGGCTTGTTGGATTTTGGAACCTGAAGGTACCCTTCATTGTTTGATTTTCCGGAAGGAACTTTGTTGATATCAGAAAAAGTCACATGATCCGTTTCGCTCTCTTTTTGATTATTGTTTCCAATGAAATCTGTCCAACATGGGGGCCTGGGTGGCTTAGCTACCAATGCGGCCATCCAAGATTTGTGAGAGTTTTTTTGCATCATACAATAAACGTTTTCTTTTTTTTGTTTTTGTCTATTTCCTGGAATGATGAGTATTGTGAATTTTAAGGCAACAATTCAATCAGAGATCCATAAAATATGATTAATAGCTGCAAAAATTCGTGGATACAAAGTGTTATTAAGTTGAGACACCACCATTTTGAGCTTTATGTTATTTCCTGAGATATATGCACAAAACTATCACAATAAATTTTAAATATATAAAACGAGTTAACCACACAAAGTGCACAAATTCAAAAATGTCATCTGTCATTAGGCTCAAATCCTGAAAAAAATGATAAAAGTCCGCGCACAGACATTGTGTATAAATTATCAAAATCAACCACGTCTTGTCTGGAATCAAATAATGGTGTGTTGTTGTACACGACTTGGGTAATTAATCCAACCGAATTAAACAAACGATGACAGTAGTCCGTGGTGAATTAACGATGAATCAATCACAGGCTGATGATCACTATCCCACTCAACTAAGAGAACACCGGAAATTCTCTCGACACAACTGAAAACTTGAAAAACTCTTGAGCAGAAGAAATTTCTAACAATATGTGATTGAATCATCTCCATTATAAATCCACTTTTTTCGAATTTTACAGGTATACTTGTTTCCATTTAATAAAAAATAAAGTAGTTTGTTTTTCCATACCATTTTGTATTCACCAAAATTTCCATTGCGACCAGATAATCCAAATCAGCACTAATCTTTTAGCGAAAAAACAAGATGGCTGAATTACAAATCAGTTTAATCTTGGAAAAGTATGTGGATAATTCGATATTACCTTTGCCAAGTACGTACCTTCTATTGATGGAAGTATTATTACATTGGAAGCATCTCATACATGTGTACACGGTGAAAATCTATACAAACCCCCAAAACGTGAACAAACACTTAAAACTGTAACAACTGGAGTGTAGCGAGGACTCTGTACAAGATGGAGAGTTGCAGGCAGATAATCACGCCTGATTACTGACTGCTAAATCCGGTACCGTCCATTGTTTTATCTCCACCTCCTCAACTACAACATGAGAACAATACATGTCGAATTAATCCACCTAACGCCAGCTAAAGGCAAACACACGTGAATTTCTTTCAATTTCTAATTTCATCAAGTTTTTAACTAGAGATTATCAATGTGTTTCAGAACTTGCACAAACTAGCTCCATTTATATGTGTATTTCACTTTCTGGAGGATCGAATTACATCAGATTAGAGTAATCCAATAATCCCGTTTACTGCCACTTCATGGCAAACTATCAAATCTATTTATCGCTTCCTGTTTTATATATCTATATATGCTACATGCTGACAGAAAATCATACCACAGGTCATATTTCTAACATCATAAATCAGTCAGTTCTTAACAGTGTAAAGTAGATTTACTTTTAAAAACAAAACACACACTCGCTTGAAAAACAAATGCTCTCTGTCCGAATTATATCTCCATAAACTCTAAAAGTTTACAGGAAAAGAATCAGTTCACATGCGCAGTGGAAACAAAGGTGCCAAAATGAAATTGATGTTTGCATATGATTAATGGATTCCAGCTTTTTGTATTGAACGAGTGTACAGTTCGAAGTGAAATCATTCCGTTTCCAACAGGGATATTTTGATAACAACAATATGTCAATCAATTTGTGGTATTTGCTGAAATTGTCTAGCACTTTCAAACTGACAAAAATATCCTAGATACAGTGTTTGAATAATGTAGTTGAGAGGTTCAACGACGGTCGAATTGCAGGGCATAGTTTAAACGGAACGTATTAACCCGTACTTCTGCCAACGGAAGAACACCTGTTGAATTGTTTTTTGTCCTTCCCAAACCGCATTCATTTTATCTTGTTGGAATGATGGTGATGAACTGTTTTAACAACATATATTAACTGGGTGTACAGTGCAGTCGCCATGGACTGGTCGTAATCCACGCGTGCGCAGCGAAGTCCAAGCAAGCGTTTACCAGGTAATAAAAATCATAATCAGCAAAATTTTAATTAATGAAGCACACCTGTGGAAAGTGACCAGTCCACGGCGGCTGAACTGTACAGTATTAAATAAAGCAAACGGAAATTTGTGGACACATTTAAAACTATTTCAGCGGAGGGAGGGGGGAGGGGCGTTGCAGTAACCGGTTCTCGCCAGATCATCGAAGTTAAGCAACGTCGAGTCCGGTTAGTCCTTGGATAGGTGACCGTCTGAGCGATCGATTCGGACTCCCGCGTTGGGTCCTTGGGCAAGGCACTTAACCCCGATTGTCCACATGGGGGCACAATGACGCCGTGTACTAAGGCGTACACCACGTCGATGGTGCGCATGTCTTCAACCAATTTAACCCTGCCTGTGCTGCAGTGAGGAGTTACGATGGTGGGGAGCTGGCAGCTGCTCGTCGTTGCTCGGTGGTTCTCCCCGGGTACTCCGGCTTCCTCCACCCGTAAAATACTGTCACCGACACGATATGACCTTGGCTGTTAAAGTGTCGTTAAACATTACTAAATAAATAATTAAATAAATAAACTATTTCAACTGGCGAGAGGGCATACCTAACCACATTACGGATATACCCGTGTTTTTAACCCTTTAAACCCGAACGAAGGCAGGGCCAGGATCGTAAGAGGCCTACCACATGAATTCATAAGATAGATAGTTGCTCAGTGAATTTGTGTGATAGACTAATCAAGATTTTCAACGTACAGGGGTGTAGCTAGCAATTTTTTTAGGGGGTCGCCCACAATGCATTTCAAGGATGAGCGGTCTGGCGACTAAAAAGACTGAAATCTTGGCCAGAGACCAAGCCTTGACCAAAGGCCAAGTTGGAGGAGATTATTATGGGAGGCAGTGACCCCCTCCCATAATCTCCTCCAACTTGACCTTTGGCCACCGGTGGTGGACTTGTTGGAGGGGGGGGGGGGCAAAATTGTTCAATAATTGATATCAGCAGTGATCAAAGATTTCATACTGAGTGAACGTGAATCAAATTTAATGTAGGCATTTTTAGTTTGCTGTGGAGAATATCGGCCGCGGACCTTTGGGATTGGGGGGGGGGGGGTCGTACGACTCCCTCACGACCCTCCCTGGCTACACCCTTGACGTATAGCCTTGGGGCTGCGCTTTGAAAATATTGATTGGTCTCCCCCCAAATAACGAATATAGACTCTACCAGATGATGGAACTGAACTGGCATGGAGCATACCATCATGGTTCAAAGGGTTAAGCAATTGGATAAGATCCAGATCGCGATAACACCGCCGACATCAAACAAGCTATTAGAATAAATGCGATTGGGTTCCCCACGGAAAGATAAAACTGCCAACTTCTCAGAAACTGGCTATAATTATCTGTGTAAAATGAGAGGAAAGTTGACACCATTTCTCGCCTATATTGTGGTTAGTGAATGGTGCGTGTGTGTGAGTGCTTTGCCCACAGTACAACAGGTTTATGTATGATCTATTATCGTGCGTCGTGAAAAGTGGAGGTTCTTTGAATGGGCATGATGGAAAATGCGGCATGTCTCTGACTTTGAAACACCTGTACAGCAGACGCGTTGCATTGTATCTATATTATGGGAGGCAGAGGAACTTGAGCATACCAGTTTTGTTCTTCAGAACCTCTGGACGAGAACCTAACCAAACTTGGCACAAATTATCTTTGGGGGATACCCTTCCAAATTTGTTATGGATAAAATATGCTTAGCCCGATGGGTTGACGAGGGCACGTCCCGAAACTAGCGCGGCTAGAGAGGCGTGTTTCCGATATCAAATAGTGGATGTCAACAAACTGTCTTAAACTAAATTCTGATAAAACTGAGGTCATATACTTTGGCACGCCGAACCAGTTAGCAAAATGTGACAAATCACATCTCACATTTGAGGGTAGTATGATCCAACAGGGGTGTAGCCAGCAATTGTTTAGGGGGGGGGGGGGGTCGCCCACAATACAACTCAAGGATGAGAATGTCTGGCACCTAAAAAGACTGAAATCTTGGGCAGAGGAAAGTCGGGGAAAGTTCTCGAGGTGTCCGAACATGTCGAGAGTGGTGGCCGAGTGGATAAGTGCGCTGGTCTCTCATGTCAGAGGTCCCGGGATCGATCCCCGGTCGGGAAAGTTCTCGAGATGTCCGAACACTCTCTGTCAGCATCAATTGTGGGGTTGATGCTGTCACAGCGTACCGTCCTATCGGGTGGGGACGTAAAATGGCTGTCCTCTGTGCGGAGAGAGACACACTCCGTGCAGGCTAAAGATCTCTTCGTAGTATTCGAGAAGAGCTAGGCCACGACGTTGCCGCTATGAAGGTCATCCCACACACTTGCCAAAGGTCAAGTTGGAGGAGATTATGGGAGGGGGGTCATAATCTCCTCCAACTTAACATTTGGCCATCGGTGGTGGTCTGATGCCGGTATTCATCACAATGGCTAATCATGACCACGATAGTTAGTTTTACGGGTGGAGGAAGCCGGAGTACCCGGAGAGAACCACCGAGCAGCGGCGAGCAACTGCCAGCTCCCCAACATGCTAAATCCACACAAGCAGGGTTAGCATTGGTTGAAGACAGGTGCACCATCGACGTGCAGTACGCCTTAGTACACAACGCCAACGTACCCCCACGTGGCCAATGGTGTGAAGTGTCTTGCCCACCGCATCCCCTAATATTTGATATCAGCAGTGATCAAATGAATCAAATTCAATATAGGCATGTACTAGATTGCTGTGGAAAATATCGGCCTCAGACCTTTAGGATTCGGATGGGAGGGGGTCGTACGACCCCCATGACCCTCCCTGGCTACACCATTGTCCAACCATCGGTTGCGGTTCGCAGCTTCAGGTATTTCATGGACGAGAACCTAAATGCAGATAAGCATATCATGCAGGTCTGCAGGTCAGCGTACCACCACCTACGAGATATACCAAAGGTTCGATCGTTGATCGGTGAGATGACCGCCAAGCAACTGGTCCATGCATTCATTACCAGCAGATTAGACTACTGTAACTCACATTTGTGTGGTTGCAATCAGTTTCATTGATTAAACTTCCAATCAGTTTCATTGATTAAACTTCAGAATATCTAGAACTGTGCTGCCGGGGTAGTAACCAGGAGTAAAGATAAGATCAAATCAATCCAACCTTATTTCAGCCCCATTAGCTGCCAGTTGAGCAGAGAATCGTTTCCAGTATCCTCGTGTTTACGTTCAAATCCCTCGACGGTCTTGAACCCAAATATCTCTGCATGCGATCTTGTTTACCATCAAGTGCCAAGACATAATGGGTTATGGTCATTGAAATCTGACTGCCTTACTCAAAGTTCGGGAAACTTAGTTAGCCCACTGTGGGCGATCGCGCATTTTCTGTCGCAGGTTCGGCCTTGCAGGCGTTGGATATTAATTTCGTATTATATACCTGTGGTATATAGAGAACTTTTGTGCGCTCTTTCCGATAAGCAAATACATTTTTTTCAGAAATGGACAACAAAACTACTCGATATAGCTGCACGTGCCCCTGAATTACTTTTGATGACCTCATGGTGTTTTGGTGGGGAAAACAATTATCCCTGATGGGGGTTATTGTGAGATGGGGAAATCTCACTCTCGGGACAAGATATTTGGGTCAGACACTCGGCAAGCCGCGTGTCTGGCCCAAATATCTTGCCTTTGGGTGAGAGTTCCCCAGCCCACACACTCACCCATCAGGGATAATAATATTCTCTCACCAACTGTAGGGAGCGCGGTGGCTCAGTGGTAGACTGTTGGACTTCTATGCTAGAGGTCCTGAGTTCGATTCCGGACGGGGACGACCCGCGTTGTGTCCTTGGGTTAGGCACTTTTTCCCGGTTGCTTACATGGGGGCACGATGGCGGCGTGTACTAAGGCGCACTTCACGTCGATGGTGCACATGTCTTCAACCGCTGTAACCTTGCTTGAGCGGAGCTTGAACAGAGTTAGGATGTTGAGAAGCTGGTAGTTGCTCGTCGATGCTCGGTGATTCTCTCTGGGTACTCCGGCTTCCTCCACCCGTAAGACTGTCACGGTCACGATTAGCTATTGTGCATAAGTATGTGACCTTAAAAACCAATAAATAAATAAATAACATCAACTGTAGCAGAGTCTTTTTGTCATCGTACCTTAAAATTAAAGGACATTTTTTGTACCCTGCCAATGGACTCTTACAATGCGTTCAAGTTTTCAGTGCGACTGATGCCTAGCCAAGTTCAGCGATCTGAACGCAGCGGCTACCACACCAAACGTTCAGATTCCGTCCATTCAAATTATCAGCAGTTTTCGATAGATTTACGACAAGGGTGTTTAGCAGCAAAAATTGGAACTATTTATCAATTGTATGCCCATAATACAGAGTGTCATCTAAAGTAGATATATTTATTTACATATGTACAGCTCCGGTTAGCCTAAACTGGGATCAGTTTATAGCATATCGTGAGTCTGACACTGTAAATTCATAAAGTCGCCATGCTTGTTTATGTTTTTGAACACGTGTTTTAATGCTGCTCCTAACCACAGTTTCGCCCGATGGGAAAATTTGTTAAATAAGGAGCCGGAAATGTGCATTTTTCTCGACTTTAAAGGTCGTGCTGGAGACAAATCATACGAGAGAATCTTTAGACATATCTCAGGAGAGAATGTGCATCCCGTTCCTGCGAATTCCCAATAAGTTTGCAATTACGGTTTGGTAGTTATAATATTGGCCTAAACTCTCCCCATCCCTCTCTATCTCGTTCTCTCTCTATTTATGGAAAAAAAGTTGGAGGACACGTGCCCCCGTGCCTCTCTCTCTCCCCCCCCCCCAAATGTTCCGAAAAAGTATGCTAGAAGATGCCCAAGAAAACGCACTGTAACAACATTTCTGACAAAGTCTTGAAATGGGCAAATGACAAAAAAGCATCTTTTAAACAACAAACTTAACAACAAAGATGGAGTTCATTTTTTACATGGAGTTGCTTTGTTTTAAAACATATTTTTATCTCCTTTTGGCCATTGAAATGGGATTTGGCGAACCTATGCCTATATTAATGCATTATTCACAAAGTATTCGGAACAGCCAATATTTTATTGAACCAATAAGGGAGCACGGTGGCTCAGTGTTTACGGCATTGATCTTCAAACCGAAAGGCCCACTTAATCTGGATTATCCACGTGGGGGTTACGGTGACACTGTGTAGTTCAGGCGTACCGCACGTCGATGGTTCAATTGCCTTCAACCAATGCTAACCCTGCTTGTCCGGAGTTGGTACGTTGGCGCGTCTGACATTACACGCTGTGGCTCGGTGGTTCTCTCCAGGCAGCCCTACTTCCTCCACGTGTAAAACTGTCCGGTACGAGGTGACCCTTGCTGTCGAAAGTGTCGTTAATAAATAAATAAATAAATAAATAAATAAATAAATAAATAAATAAATAAATTGACCCTATATGAGAATACTGACAGTATGAGTAGTATAGCACGTATGAATCGTGCCCCATTACCCGGAGCTTTGGGGGAGCAACTAGTGTTAAATTCCCATAGGAACCGGAGCCGTTTGGGGGAGCAAAAGTACGGCTTCTTGCAGCTAGATCCGCCAAATGGTGTAGGTACTGCATATATAGTATGCTATGGCATGTATAGTGATATATGTACGCATGGGGCTATAGGAATATATTATGGGTAAGTGGTGGAAAGATGATGGGAAAATTGGGTTTTCTTGAAAGTTTTTCCCGCGAAACGGTTGACGTTGCTATTGACGTCGTGACGTCATGATACGCGCGCGACGTCATAGAGATGCTGACCACTGTTATTGTCCAGTATACAATCTGACATAACGTTTTTCGGGTCAGGGGGTGTCGGGCTTCTCGTTTGGGGAGAGGGGGTGATATGGTAGTAGTGGTATATATCCATGTTGGTATACTATTAGCCCTTGGGTCTTCATATTATCCTATGCCTGCTATAGCTAAGCCAAGCAGTAGGGTGGGTGGGGGTAGTGTGGTATTGCGAGATAGCCATTGGTGGTTTAAATTGGACAGTATAGGATGAATGATCTGTTGGTCTATTACCCCCTTAGTACTATTAACCAACCGAATCCTTTGTATTATCTTATGGCTGGTATTGGTAGTTTAGTGTTAGGCCAGGCAGTATTATACTAGGTTGTTTAGAACGGGTGGCATAGGATGCATTGTATATAGGTGCAGTCCTCGATATTATTAACCAGCCGATTGCTTTGTACTATTCAATGACTGGTATAGGGAGTACGTTATGGCAGGTCAAGTGGTATTGTGGGGTGGGGGTGGGGGTAATGCCTGGCAGTATAGAACAGCAGTATAGTATGGACGATATATACCTCTGTGGGCCCATGCAGGGCCCATGTTAGCCCTTAGTACTATTAATCCACCTGATGCTTCATGGTATCCTATGACTGGTATAGGTAGTATGCAATGCTAGGCATAGAGGTATTGTGGGTAGGGCTACTGTCTGGTAGTTTAGAACGGCACTATAGTATGGCGGTTTTTACACCTATAGGCCCCTGTTAGTGCTTGGTACTATTAACCAACCGATTGCTTTGTTTTATTATATGGCTGGTATATGTAGTACGTTATGGTAGACCTAGTGATTTTGTGGGGGTGGGGTAATGCTTGGTAGTTTAGAACGGTAGTATAACATAGGCTATGCATATCCCTGTAGGTCTCTTGCTGGCCCTTGGTACTGCTGATCCACCAGGTGCTTCATATTATTGAGCGGTATTCTGGGGTGGGGCCAATGCCTGGTAATACAGAACGGCAGCAGAGTATGGTTGGTATATTCCCCTGTAGGTCCTATCCTAACCGTTGATAGTATTAACCTACCAAATGCTTTGTATCATCCTGTTGCTGGTAAGGTGGTACGTAATAGCAGTAGTTCTGGCCCTATTCCAAGTATTCTTGTTGTTTCATATATATAACTAACCAATCAAATTGCTTGATTTCCCATAATCTGTATACAGAGTCATCTCCCTTGTGTATAATAAAAGCCTATATCCAATGGCCATATCCCCGAGCACCCCAATTTTGGCACCCCTTTTTGGAAAACATATGACCTTCGGCACCCCTTTTTTGTCATATGTGCTTATGTGAAAAAGCACAATGTGACACAATGTGCCCTAGCACAAAGGCACATGCTTTATGTGCCGATATGTGCTTATGTGAAAAGGCACAATGTGACACAATGTGCCCTGGCACATAGGCACATACGGGTATTTGAGGATACCTATGTCCTGGTATTGTTTTATTCGAGGATACCTACTGGAGAATCCCTTTTTAGGAATCCCATTTGTGGAATCCCTTTTTGGAATTAGAGATGGGTTTCAGTAGTATGTCTCGGGGTTGAGGGGTTATTTGGATAATTAAACGAGGATTCTGGGAAAATCCGAACCAGAACATTACTCTTCTACAAAGGAAGGCATCCCCACAGGACCCCTCGGTACTATAGCACTACGTGCTAAGCCGATAAATTGGGGCAATACAGTCAATTTCGGTGATTTTGGGTGGATTTTGGTGATTTGGAGAGATTGTCGGGTTCTTTGTGGTAATTAGATTTACTCTTCTACAATCGAACATACACTCCGAACATACCCCGTCTTGTTAGAAGCCATTGGTAACATAGCAATCATGTGCTACCATAGAAACCAAGATGGCGGCCTCCAGTATTCAAAATGGACGAAGGAAACGCGTATCACCCTAACACGAGCTGCGCATGCGCACTCACACCACGTATCACTATGGGGATGACGTCACAAGATGATCGCTCACGCGGGTTACCATGACAACACAACATGGCGCCACTACGTCACGTGACATGACGTCACTTCCGGGGTCATCCACCGCGGTCATCCAAATAAGGCCCCAAACATACGAGCTATACTACTGAAACCCATCTCTAATTCCAAAAAGGGATTCCACAAATGGGATTCCTAAAAAGGGATTCTCCAGTAGGTATCCTCGAATAAAACAATACCAGGACATAGGTATCCTCAAATACCCGTATGTGTCTATGTGCCAGGGCACATTGTGTCACATTGTGCCTTTTCACATAAGCACATATCGGCACATAAAGCATGTGCCTTTGTGCTAGGGCACATTGTGTCACATTATGCTTTTTCACATAAGCACATATGACAAAAAGGGGTGCCGAAGATCATATGTTTTTCAAAAAGGGGTGCCAAAATTGGGGTGCCCGGGGATATGGCCATTGGATATGGGCTTTTATTATACACAAGGGAGATAACTCTGTATACAGTTTATGGGAAATCAAGCAATTTGATTGGTTAGTTATATATATGAAACAACAAGAATACTTGGAATAGGGTCAGAACTACTGCTATTACGTACCACCTTACCAGTAACAGGATGATACAAAGCATTTGGTAGGTTAATACTATCAACGGTTAGGATGGAACCTACAGGGGTGTTACGTATTGGTGTATAAACCAAACTTCTTTAAATAATTCCACATGTTAATTTGCATAAATAAAAACATATTAGTCATTAATTAATGTTTGGTTCTGTTTGACTGAATTGGTAATTCTGTGTTGCAGAATTAAAGATAATTGTAATGGAAGGTGAAGGGTTGTCAAGTAAAATTGTTGTTTTTTTGCTAACGTGCCCCAATTCCCACAGATTTAATGCTGTAAAAAACCATTACCGGTCTATTTTTTGTTGTAACAAGAGATTAACTACGGGCTTGTTATCGCAGAATGTTTCTCTTGGTTAGAATTCCACAGTATTAGGATATATGAACTTTTATTGAGACAAAAAAGACACATGTGTAGTTTTGTAGACAGTCATTATGCATTGTTAGTCGAGCAGTATTGTTGTATTCATCGAGTGGATCAGGTGGAAAGTTTAAATTTTAAACCATGAACATTAACATGAATTGAGTTACAACAAGCTCTTCGAGTCTTCGAGTTCGAGATCGAGTTGAAGAACTTTGTATGGCAAGGAACTTTATACCAAGTTCAAGCTCTTCATAAGAGCTAAGTCTTCGAGTTCGAGATTGAGTTAAACTTTTATGGACATGAACTTTATACATGTGAAAGCTTTTCTTAAGAGCTCAGTGTTTCGAGATCGAGTGTAGAAGTCTTATGGTCAGCATGGACTGCCAATCATCTGGTTATAAACAAGAACCAAGATTTTGTGCACAACCCGAGTCGAGTTTGAGGTGTTCTTCCACTTTACTAGTGACTGACATGCAATCACAGTCTATTTGTGCATTTTAACCACTTGGTACAACGATCAATCAGGCCTGCGAGAACACTCGTGAGTAATTAGTTATGACGTCATAACCCGCGACGCATAGAACTAGACATTCATTTGAATATTGAACTGTAGGTTGAGTTTAAACATTAGGCTGGAGAGTTAGCGAGGGAGAAAGAGTGTGAAGACATAATAAGCCCATACATTATTAATCCATGTAAATATTATAAATACAGTCCTCTATATCACAATAAATATCATATATATGTTATTTGAGCGTTACGAATACTTTTACCGAGAAAAATTAAGCTTTAGTTGGCCTTGGTCGGCTAAGGCTACATTTTTTGGTCCCTCGAGCCGGATGCTGCCATTGTTCGCATTATATGCGAGCAAGTACAGCTCTGACGGGACACAGTGAAATAGTATTCGTTGAATTGAGAACGCTGAACATTTTGTAGGTCTATAGGTTTTTTTTGTTTAACCCTCCACCTTGCCAAAGATGTTTAAAATGATTTTATGAGGTAACGAATCACATATTGTGACTTTTGTGTTAATAATTAAAGGAGTGTCCTTGGCTTTGTTGATCGGCATGGAGGGCCCCGAGGTCAGTTTGCAGAGTCTTCTTGAGAGGCGACGCATTTGTCGCATGAGGTTTACTAAAGCACATAAGTCGGTTTCTAAGCTCTTTGAGCAAACCGGGCGTCTCAGAACCGACGGTGCACCCGGTGGCGATATTGAATTGTCGATACGAGCCACAGATATGGATATGCAAAATTTGAACAGGGTTTTTGATGAGCTGCAGGCAGTGCAGGATGAAATAGAATTTCACCCTGATAATACCGAGAGACTTGACAAAATGGACGACGAATCCAGAGAAAAGGAAGAAAATAGCGAGCAAAGTATTAGAGACTTATTTTTGTCCTCAAGCGCTCGAGTTCAAGCTTTAGACATAAAGACAAATGCTAACAGTCGGCGTGGATCCGATGCAAGTGATACGTCGCACATCCGACACAGCGATAAATCTGACACACATTTATCAACCAAACAGCTGACTGAAAGTTTAACAGAAGCATTCAAATCCATTAACACAGGGTTAACTGGTGACCAACTGTCACAGATTGTAACCACCATGACAAAACGAAAAAGAGACATAACTGTGCCTAAGTTCAAAGGAGAAACAGACTTCTTTGACCAGTGGAAGGACCTTGTCAAGGCAGAATTAGGAAACCTGGTTATTCAGAAGCCGAGAAGGCACACTTTGTAATTAGTGTACTGGAGGGTGAGGCGTTAAAAGTTGCCCTGTCACTGAAAAATCCCAGCTATGAAGAGTTACTACACGTACTGGAAAATAAATATGGAGATGTGCTTGTACGAGTGCAGCAAGTGGTCTCAGATATTGCAAATATTAACCCAACAGTTGCAGCCAATGTCAAAGAATTAGATTTATTATATTCAAAACTTGTAACATGCTGGAACTACTTACTGAGAAAAACAGAAAATGATGAAAATTTTATAAGCAGTAGCTGGTTGCTGACGGCCTTAGTGCGACCGAAACTACCTAAAACCTTAGTAAGAAGATGGGATGGTGAACGAATAAAGGACGAGAGAACAGAGAGACGCGGTAAAACAAATTTGCTTATTAAATTTGATGAGTTGCTGCAAAAACTAAAAGAAGAACTACAGGTAGCCCGACGACCCGATATCGAGGCAAAAGCAGATAACAACAAATTCAGAAAGCAAGGGAAACAGTACAGCCATGAAAAACACATGCCGAGTGGGCATGCACTAAATGTGAGTAATGGCATCTCAAGCACAAAGCAAGAGTGTTTGTTTTGTGGAAGAAAGCATGCATCAGCAAAATGCTATTCCGTGAAAGGAATGTCAATACCACAGAGAACAGAAAGGGTTAAAGACTCAAAAGCTTGCTTCAACTGCCTACAGACAAATCATTTTGTTACCAATTGTACTGCTACTCCTTGCAGCAAATGCGGTAGGAAGCATAATGTTCTTCTACATATCGACAAACGTCAGAATAAATATGAATATCCACAAAAGGGAGCCACACGCTCGAGATGTAACAGCGATGATATGCAGGTAAGTAATAAAAAAGTAGAGTCTACTGCTGGTCTTGTAAGGGCGATACATGAGCCTAAAGATATATTAATGCAAAGTGGCATTGTTGAAGTCGAGTCTAATGCGTGTGTAACACAGGCAAGAGTTTTATTTGACAGTGGTAGTGGAGTGTCATTTATCAGCAAAAAGATGGCCAAGAAGCTGGGTTTAAAAGGTCGTACAGTTGCAGGCGAATTTACCTTAGCTGGTGGGAAAAATATGCACTTGAAAACCCAAGAAGTGAGGTTTTATCTGTCGCCCGCTCTCCCGAAATGGAAGGGAGAAGTGTTTGAGATTGTGGCCTATGTGATAGACAGACCGAGTGCAGCCCTAAAAGAGGTCCGGGTAGATTTATCGAAGATGTCATATTTAAAGAACTTACAGCTTGCAGACATTTATCCACGAAAAACAAAAGCAGAAGTCGATATCATACTGGGCATTGAAGATACTCAAAATATTCAGATGGCCGAGAGAGTTCATGGTTCGAGAGGTATGCCGATTGCCCAAAAAACACATATTGGTTGGGTTTTATCAGGTCCATGTACAGCTATGGCGACGGGTGACATAACACAGTTAGTAAACAGAATATCTTTTGATATACAAAAGCCAGAAGAAATAGTGGAGAAACACTGGGAATTAGAGCATATCGGCATTTTGCCAAATGAATCAAGGAAGGTGAAACCACTAGAGACTGAAGCTATCAGACAATATGAGGATAAAACAACATTTACTGGATCTTGCTATGAAACAGGGTTAATACGCCATCCAGATTGGGAAAATAATACACTGAAGTCCAATAGGCATCTAGCATTCAGTCGACTAAAATCAATAGAAAAAAGGCTGCGCCAGAATCCTGAATTAGCACGAATGTATGAAGATCAGCTCCAGGAGCTCATATCTAATGGACGAGCCGAAAAGATAGACAATCCCGAAGGTGGAAAAGGGGTCAAAAGTTGGTATTTGCCACATCATCCTGTGGTTAGAATGGATAAAATCACCTCAAAGGTCAGGGTTGTTTTTGATGGCTCGGCGAACGGTATCGAAGGTGTCTCGCTGAATGATACACTGCTGGCGGGTCCGCCTTTGCAACCAGACTTATTAGGAGTGTTGATTCGATTTAGAAGACATAAGGTTGCTTTAGTAGCGGATATTGAGAAAATGTTCTTACAGATTAAAATGAACAAAGAAGACCAAGATTTACAACTGTTTCTATGGAGAAATATGGAGATAGATAAGGCGCCAGATGAATATCGTCTGACTACTGTTACCTTTGGATTGAAATGCTCACCATTCTTAAGCATAAAGACAATCTTCGAACATGCAGAGAAAGAAAAGGAATCATTTCCTAGAGCATCCGACGAGATTAAGAAGAATATTTTTGTTGATGACATTTTAACGGGTGCAGATACGGAAGTAAATGCTGCTGATCTTTCCGTTCAGATGAAAGAGCTGTTAATGAGGGGAGGGTTTCCTTTGAGAAAATTTGTCTCAAACAAACCAAATGCCTTGAAACATTTAAATGAAGAAGATTTAGCTTCCCATCATGCAGTAACAATGGTGGCAAATGACAGTACCACTTCAGCTCTCGGAGTTAAATTCCTGCCCACTGAGGATGTCCTTATGTTCTCTTTCTACGAGAAGTTAGACAACGTAGATATAGAAACAAGAAGAACATTCTTAAAACAACTCCATCGTATCTACGATCCAATGGGCTTATTGGCTCCATTCACATTGAAAGCAAAACAACTCTTTCAACGAGCATGGACACTAACTTGTGAATGGGATCAGCCACTGCCAAATGAACTTGCACAGGAATGGAATAAATGGAAGGAAGAGGTTTCTTCCATTTTAGATCAAATTAAGGTAAGTAGATGTTTTGTACCTGGAGAGTTTGAAAATCCAAGGTATACATTACATGCCTTTGGTGATGCATGCGAGGCATCTTATGGAGCAGTAGTCTACATTCGAGTGGAAGATTCAGCAACATCTAGAATTTATGTCGCAAATGTCTGCTAAAAAACAAGAGTTGCACCACTGAAGAATCGACGAAGTCTCCCTGAACTTGAACTTACAGCTAGTCTACTAGCAGCAAGGCTTGTACAGTATGTTAGAAGAGAAATTGATCTAACAATAAATGATGTCTATTGCTGGTCTGATTCCCGAGTTGCACTTGAGTGGATTAGTCAACCATCACATGTTTGGCAAACCTGTGTTGCTAACCGTGTGTCTGAAATCCAAAGCTTGATAGAGCCATCAAATTGGAAGCATGTGCCAGGAAAAAGTAATCCTGCTGACCTATGCTCAAGAGGTTGCTGTGCTAAGTTGTTAGTAAACTCTACATTGTGGTGGAATGGTCCTGAGTTTTTACAACAGAACGAGAGTTGCTGGCCAAAACAAGAAAGAGATTACACTAAATCAGCTACAGAAGTAGCAAATAAGAAAAGAAAAGCCAAAACAGTGACAGGAATTACACTGAATGTGAACCCAGAAGATGACTGTTTGGAGCAGTACGTCAGTAAATATAGCTCTTATAATAAATTTATATTGTAATGGCTAGAATAAGGAGTTGGGTATTGAAACACAGAAGTAAACGCAATGGGAGCACAAGTGATGATGCTTCTGTACACTTATCAATACAACACAGAGATGAGGAGGAGAAATTTTGGCTAAAATGGGCCCAAAGAATGGCATATAAAGAGGAGATTGAAACATTGAAATCAGGTAAGGTATTACAAAAGGCGAGTCCATTAGTTCCCCTTGATCCATTTTGGGATCAGGAACAAAAACTCCTTCGAGTCGGAGGAAGGCTTCCAAACACACTTCTACCCGAAGAAACCAAGAATCCAATAATCTTGCCCAGTCACAACCACCTGACTGACTTAATTGTCATGCATTATCACATGAATAATTGCCACTCTGGTGTAGTACAAACATTGGCAAGTGTGAGATGCAAGTTTTGGATTATGCATGGCCGACGAGAGGTAAGACGCATCATTCACAGATGTTTGTCCTGTCGAGAACTTAGTCAACTGACCCAGAAAATGGCACCTTTGCCTCCCGACAGAATACGAGAAGTGCCGCCATTTACTCATGTAGGAGTAGATTTTGCTGGCCCACTTTACATAAAGATGTCTAAAGAGCTGAACAAGAAAGCATATATAACACTGTTTACATGTATGGTAACTAGAGCTGTACATTTAGAACCAGCACCCGATATGACAACTGAAGAATTTCTCAAAGCATTCGAAAGAATGAACAATAGAAGGAGATGTTCCAGAATGTATTCTGACAATGCTAAAACATTCAAGAAAACAGCCAATATTCTGTTTCAGATATTTAATAAACAACCCAATAAAAAGGTGATAGAGGAAGGATTGACAAAGAGGGGAGTAGAGTGGCGATTTATAACAGAACGTGCACCATGGCATGGTGGATTCTACGAAAGGTTGGTGCGGAGCGTAAAAACACCATTAAAAAAGATTTTAGGTGGAGCCAGACTAACATACACTGAAATGGAGACAGTATTAACTGAGATAGAAGCTCAGCTAAATTCAAGGCCCCTCACTGATGTGTCAGCGGACAAAAAAGATCCTTTGCCTTTAACACCGGGTCATCTGATAATAGGTAGAAATTTAAATATATTACCCGATATAAATCTAGAGTTGAAACAAACATGCAATACAGGCAGCGTTTAACAAAGCAATTTTGGACAAGATGGAGCAATGAGTATCTTCTAGAATTAAATAAACTGCAGAAATGGACAAGCATCCAAGCCAATTTGAAAGTGAATGATATAGTTTTAATTGCAGATGATAAAGTAAGAAAACAAGAGTGGATTTTGGGAAGGGTAATGGAAACATACCCTGGAAGAGATGGTTTGGTGAGGTCATTGACTCTGAAGACTGCCAGAGGTTTAATCAGACGACCTGTTCAGAGGCTGCGACTGCTGGAGGCTCTTGAGACATAATCTTGGGGTGCGCTGTCGGGTTTTAGTCGCTCGCATGTAAATAGTAATTGTTCTACACTCATTGCATTTACTTACTCATTGTTAACACTTTACTTTGCATGTGAAGACTTTGTTTATTGGGTGAAGATCTCCCATGTCGATTTTCAGAGGGAAGTTGTGTTAAGTATTGGTGTATAAAACAAACTTCTTTAAATAATTCCACATGTTAATTTGCATAAATAAAAACATATTAGTTAATAATTAATGTTTGGTTCTGTTTGACTGAATTGGTAATTCTGTGTTGCAGAATTAAAGATTATTGTAATGGAAGGTGAAGGGTTGTCAAGTAAAATTGTTTTTTTTTGCTAACGTGCCCCAATTCCCACAGATTTAATGCTGTAAAAAACCATTACCGGTCTATTTTTTGTTGTAACAAGAGATAAACTATGGGCTTGTTATCGCAGAATGTTTCTCTTGGTTAGAATTCCACAGTATTAGGATATATGAACTTTTATTGAGACAAAAAAGACACGTGTAGTTTTGTAGACAGTCAAGTGAAGACATTATGCATTGTTAGTCGAGCAGTATTGTTGTATTCATCGAGTGGATCAGGTGGAAAGTTTAAATTTTAAACCATGAACATTAACATGAATTGAGTTACAACAAGCTCTTCGAGTTCGAGATCGAGTTAAAGAACTTTGTATGGCAAGGAACTTTATACCAAGTTCAAGCTCTTCTTAAGAGCTAAGTCTTCGAGTTCGAGATTGAGTTAAACTTTTATGGACATGAACTTTATACATGTGAAAGCTTTTCTTAAGAGCTCAGTGTTTCGAGATCGAGTGTAGAAGTCTTATGGTCAGCATGGACTGCCAATCATCTGGTTATAAACAAGAACCAAGATTTTGTGCACAACCCGAATCGAGTTTGAGGTGTTCTTCCACTTTACTAGTGACTGACATGCAATCACAGTCTAATTGTGCATTTTAACCACTTGGTACAACGATCAATCAGGCCTGCGAGAACACTCGTGAGTAATTGGTTATGACGTCATAACCCGCGACGCGTAAAACTAGACATTCATTTGAATATTGAACTGTAGGTTGAGTTTAAACATTACCAAGGGCCAGCAAGAGACCTACAGGGATATGCATAACCTATGTTATACTACCGTTCTAAACTACCAAGCATTACCCCACCCCCACAAAATCACTAGGTCTACCATAACGTACTACATATACCAGCCATATAATAAAACAAAGCAATCGGTTGGTTAATAGTACCAAGCACTAACAGGGGCCTATAGGTGTAAAAATCGCCATACTATAGTGCCGTTCTAAACTAGCAGACAGTACCCCTACCCACAATACCTCTATGCCTAGCATTGCATACTACCGATACCAGTCATAAGATAACATGAAGCATCAGGTGGATTAATAGTACTAAGGGCTAACATGGGCCCACAGAGGTATATATCGTCCATACTATACTGCTGTTCTATACTGCCAGGCATTACCCCCACCCACACCCCACAATACCACTTGACCTGCCATAACGTACTCCCTATACTAGTCATTGAATAGTACAAAGCAATCGGCTGGTTAATAATATCGAGGACTGCACCTACAGTGGTATATACAATGCATCCTATGCCACCCGTTCTAAACAACCTAGTATAATACTGCCTGGCCTAACACTAAACTACCAATACCAGCCATAAGATAATACAAAGGATTCGGTAGGTTAATAGTACTAAGGGGGTAATAGACCAACAGATCATTCATCCTATACTGTCCAATTTAAACCACCAATGACTATCTCGCAATACCACACTACCCCCACCCACCCTACTGCTTGACTTAGCTATAGCAGGCATAGGATAATATGAAGACCCAAGGGCTAATAGTATACCAACATGGATATATACCACTACTACCATATCACCCCCTTTCCCCAAACGAGAAGCCCGACACCCCCTGACCCGAAAAACGTTATGTCAGATTGTATACTGGACAATAACAGTGGTCAGCATCTCTATGACGTCGCGCGCGTATCATGACGTCACGACGTCAATAGCAACGTCAACCGTTTCGCGGGAAAATCATCTTTCCACCACTTACCCATAATATATTCCTATAGCCCCATGCGTACATATATCACTATACATGCCATAGCATACTATATATACAGTACCTACACCATTTGGCGGATCTAGCTGCAAGAAGCCGTACTTTTGCTCCCCCAAAGTTGCTCCCCCAAACGGCTCCGGTTCCTATGGGAATTTAACACTAGTTGCTCCCCCAAAGCTCCGGGTAATGGGGCACGATTCATACGTGCTATACTACTAGTATGTTTGTGACTCCATTATTATAGTGTGCACTCTTTAGAATCTTTTACCATATTTTTTGGTAGGCGCGTGGCCAGGATTCTATAACAGGGGGGTGCCCTAGCCAGTTTTGAGGGCCAAACATGATATTTGGAAAGCCGTTGTAGAGGCGGAGGCCTCCCTTAGTCCTCACTAGGATGCTCCGGGCTCTACGACCTTCTCCCACTTCCATTCGGGTAAATGTCGGAGGGTCCTATTCATGACAAGCCCCCCCCCCCCCCCCCCATCCGCCAAGAAAATTTTGTAAATTCAGTGTTCTAAGGGCGAATCTGAGACATTTGTAGCCTTGCTGCCCTATATTATAGACCATTTTAGGGTTCTACGTTATGCCAAAGATTACGGGCGGAAGCTCCCATCCCCGGCTCCCTCCCGTGGCTTCGCCACTGCTTTTTGGAACATTTGCATATTTATTTAGCACTGTACTGAGAGAGTTTGATGGAAATTAAAAATACAAATTTTGATGAGTTTTAGGTTTTCATTTCCCATTATTGCCATAAATTTGCAAAAAGGATTGGAGTACAAGTTATACAACTACATTAAACACCAGTTCCTCAAATATTTTTTTCGACTGCGTTTATTTATTGGGCGAGAGGATGGTCTTCCAAGCACACTTTGAAACGTTCTCTTTGACCTCGTGTTAGAAGTTTTGGTTCCCGTCTTTTCCTTGTAAAATCACACTTGAAATATTGCTCATTTCTGTACCACTTCTTACTGTTCGTAACGAGGGTTTAATATATTCCCTGGCTTTGTAGGAAACGGGAACGGGAATGAAATTACTCTCAGAACCGGGAACCGGGAAATTTCCCGGGTGATATCAGGCAAATTTACGAGGGTAACATGACTTATTTATTTTAATGATAATGAGCATATTTTATTGGCAATATCCCATCTCCAAACAGAAAAGTTCCTTTCCTAAGATAAGTATGAAAACCGAAACTCGCTTCAATCCCGTCTTTATTTTTTTTTTTTGATCACCTCTACCTTATCCAACATCAACAATCTCTTCACTGCCGTCACCAGTCTCCCCTGCTTTAACCCTTTACCCAACGTAACGGCCAAAACCGGCCAGCGCTATTCTCAAAAATCGCCAATTAATTTTCATTATCTTTTCATTTTTTGTCTCAAAAACATAGGTTATGACCCCTCGTTGGAACGAGCTCATCGAGCTCGTTCCAACGAGGGGTCATAACCTATGTTTTTGAGACAAAGAATGAAAAAAAATAGTTATTCAAGAATTTTTTTTGCAAGTGTCGTCTGCTTTTCATGTTAGGTAAAGGGTTAAGCAGAGGAGAGTGGTGATGGCTGTGAAGAGAGTTTTGATGTTGGAGGAGGTAGTAAATAGTGATACTAGTGATTCTGAAAATGAAGACGAGTTTGAACTTTGAAGCGGGTGAAGAAGATCTTGCTGTTGAAAGGGGGAGGGGGTCCTCCAGAACTGGTTGAGAGTTATAGTGATTTGTTGGAAATGGTTCGTCAGGAATCAGGACTACACACATTTCAGGGGTGGAAGGGCTGATGAAATCCTACAAAGTTTCAATTCAGAAAACTTCAGTTCAATACACAAGTGCCACGCTTCATTCCCGATTCCGTGATGTAGATTTCCCGGGTATCGGGGCGGCTTTCAGAACCGGGAACCCGGGTATTCCCGTTCCCGGGATTAAACCCTATTTGTGACAGTGTAACTGGAAATACTGTATAATTCTATCACTTACCAGTTTTGGTGTTTTCCATGATGTTCTAGTCTGCCTGAAGCCACGCAGAGTCGTTCTTAGTCTTCTACTTGTGTAAAATCGGTTAAAGATTACATATCAACAGTGAGCGTGTATGCGCGTGGTCACGTTAACTATAAACATTGTACTGTAATCTAAATGTCTTCGGAAAGCTCCAGGGGACGAGTATTTTTTTTACTTTTGACATTTTTTTTACCTTTGATTTTTCTTTAACTTTTGTTTTTAGTTCTGACTTATTTATTTATTTAATTATTTATTTTTTTACTTTTAACTTTGTAGATTTTTTTTACATTTGACTTTAACCCTTTTCCCAACGTAACAACCAAAACCGACCAGCGCTATTCACAAAAATCTCCATTCAATTTTCATTTTTTTTCCTCAAAAAACATAGCTTATGAACGCAACGAGCTCGTTACAATGAGGGTCATAAGCTATGTTTTTGATGCAAAAAATAAAAATATTTAGTTATTCAAGAATTTTATTTGCAAGTGTCGTCTGCTTTTCGTGTTAGATAAATGGTTAAACAATTTTTTTTAATTTTTACTTATTTTTCACTTTCCACCCGAGGTGGCAACTTTTCTTCACGGAAGCAAACTTTTCTCCCACGATACAAACGTTTGTTGGTGATTTCGTTATTCTCCTCGGCTCATGCAGCCATTATCTGCCTCCTCATGTAGCTTATTATATGTGAAAATCTTTACCTCTGGTTGGGAGTCACGTGCAAAAGTTTACAGGGCGTAATTATGAATTCAGAAAAGTATACTATTTTAAACAAAATACGACATAATTTAAATGCCCTGGACTGATGTGTTATCATTATCTTATTTTTTAAAGAGTATTCTGATTTCTGGGAAAGGGTTAATAAAATACGACAAAATATGACATCAACAAAAGCTTTGGACTAATAAGTTATCAATTCTTTTATATGTGCTGTGGACCTGAATTGTTACGACCTTCGTGTGTAACGTCATCATATAATAGTTTGACACATGGACCTGCTGTTGTTTTTTATTGGTGTTTAACCCTTTACCTAACATGAAAAGCAGACGACACTTGCAAAAATAATTCTTGAATAACTAATTTTTTTTCATTTTTTGTCTCAAAAACATAGGTTATGACCCCTCATTGGAACGAGCTCGTCGAGCTCGTTCCAATGAGGGGTCATAACCTATGTTTTTGAGACAAAAAATGAAAAAATAATGAAAATTAATTGACGATTTTTGTGAATAGCGCTGGCCGGTTTTGGCCGTTACGTTGGGTAAAGGGTTAACGACACTTTCGACAACCAGGGTCACCTCGTGTCGGACAGTTTTACGGGAAGAGGAAGTCGGAGTACCAGGAGAGAACCATCGAGCAGCGGCGAACAACTGTCAGACTCCCCATCGTACTAACTCTTCACAAGCAGGGTTAGCATTGGTTAAAGATAAGTGACCCATCGACGTTGAGTACACAGCGCTATCGTGTACATAGCGCTATCGTGCCACCCCCCACGTGGGCAGTCGGGATTAAGTGCCTTGCCAAAAGACACAAGGCAGTTACCCCTGGCATGGATCGAACCGTGGACCTTTCGGTTTGAACTCCAATGTCGCAACCACTGAGCCACCTAAGGCCCGCAGTTGAAACCGACGGTCGTTTTCAGAGTAAACAAATAACTTCGCACGTTCAAATACACGAAAATCGCATCAAATTGTGATAGAACCATTATCCTGTGAAGTGCAGAATGGAGGCATCAAAAGTTTCTCGGGGGAGGGGAAGGCTGGTCCTAACTATGACCATCTTGTCGTTACACCATCCTCCCACTTCCTGAAGGGGAGAAAAGTTTCCACTTCAGCAGAAATGTTTTCCCCACGGTAGAAAAGTTTCTACCTCGGGAGAAAAGTTTTCACGGCGAAAAAGTAAAAAAAAAGGGTCAAAGATAATAAAAATGTCAAAAGTAACAAAAAGAAAAACTGAACCAATTGGAGGTACCTCATCTCATACATGTACATAATCCGCTATGGAGATTATCCATGAGCCCTATCAGTTGATTTGCAAACACCGAGTGCCGACTCGGGCTGTCAGTGTGTTTTCCAGTAATTTGCAGGTTTTTTTTTTATCTTTCAAGGGAAATAAATTAGAAAATTTCACATTATTATGGAAGTCTCAAGGTAACATGTATTTTTTAATATTTTTTTCTACTTTTGATTTATTTTATTTTTATTATTTATTTATTTTGTTCAGTTTTTCTTTTTGTTACTTTTGACATTTTTATTATCTTTGACCCTTTTTTTACTTTTTCGCCGTGAAAACTTTTCTCCCAAGGTGGTTTACCCCCATTAGTCAGACACCCAATTGTCATACACCCCAGCTGTCAGACAGTTAATTAGGGATTAGCTGAAGTTAAAATAGATGATTACCTATTGTTATAAATGGAACAACCCAGATGTATACAATCCGAATAAAATTTAGTTTCAACATTTTGTTTGGTACATATATTGTGTAATAACACTGATAACTTTGATCTAAAATTTTAAAATAATTTTTTTTTTCGAAACAGTTTGCTGTTGTTTTTTCATTTTCTTGTAAAATTGATGTTTGACTATTTATTGATAACTAATCAAAATTAAAGAATCACACATAAGTTTTGTAAAAACAGAAATCTCTTTGAAATAATTTTCTTTTTCAAATGTTTTGCTGTTGTTTACATTGTAACAACGATGCTTGTCTATATATAGTTGAATGCACCCAACAATAGGCATTTTTTTTTTGGTCATTTGGAATTCCCAAAGGATAACCAGATACCTCATAATCACATACGGCATCCTATCTCACAGAAGGCTTGATGGATGACTCCCGGTTTTTCAAACTAAACTGTTGGAGCTTTCTCCATTCCTTTTTTTAACCGCTATGGTCATATACCGGGGCCGCTACCAAACCGGCGTTGCTGTTTGGTTTTCTTTTCTCTTCTTCCTTTAAATTTGCCATCGCACAACATTATATTCTGGCTCGCCACCATGGTGGGACTCAAGCCTCCACCAACGCCAAGCTAGAACCGAATAGAGCCCACTCTCTAACAGCCTTAATTGCGTTGAGGGATTGATTATTGACAATCTATCACGCGAACGTAAACTGCCAGGAATTCTAACCGCGTGCATACCCCCGCAGACCCCATTTAAGGCAATAGGAAAGCTAGGCTCGTGTGATCCAAGTGAAATAAAATAAGGTTAACCGGGTCGCAAGGGATTTGTAAATCCCACATCCTCCCTGCGCGCCTTCGGCGCGTTAAAACCTTTTATTCATGCAATAGGCATACCCATTCCCTCATTCAACAATAGGCATCAAAATGGCAAGTCTACAGCGAGTAGAATACGTTACTTACAATAATAATGCTGTACGGAAGACCTGCATCCACTGGAGATGTATATCAAAGAACTGTTTTGCACATTTTTTTTGTCATCGTAATATTGTACCTTTGTAACTTTGTTTATGATGTGTACCTCACATTTTTCATATTGTTAATATTTGTTTCATTTTTTTTTATAAAACATGGTTTTCTATTTATTTACGTTAAAAATGAGTTATCATGAAATATGAATTTTTATTTATATACTATAAAACAAGTCTAAATATTTTCTTTATTGTCCTAATGGGGGGATACCCTCGAATTAGCTAGTCATAAATTATCGGAAGTTTATGTTCTTTCGGGCTTGGATTTTTTTCGTATGTTTGATAATTTTTCTCATTATTTGTGACATATAAGGCCCCACAAAGTAGATCTTGTTTCTCAGGCCATTTTTTTTTTTGTAAAACTGCATGTGGGCGAGCGGTTTTTATTTTATTTTTAATTTTTGTAATTATTTCTTTGCCATCAAAAGGCCTCATAATCTACAGAATAGCATGGGTGGTGGCGTATTTCGGCCCCTGAGTTCAAGAAGGCTTTGCAATGCTAAAGCATTGCAAAGACTTTTTACACTCACGGGACAAATTTATCAATTTTATTAACTTGGGTAAAATATCCGACATGAACCATTTAATTATTACTTTTTTAAAGTTTGAATTACTTATAAAAAGAGACCATGCGGCAGCCAAAAGGGCCATGCTGGAGGGCCTGAAAAATAGATTTTTAACTTTTTTTAGGCCAAGCAAGTTTAGATATGAGTCGCAGCTAATGTACTTTTATATTTTCTCTCATTGATGAATGCCACTAAATTTACAGGAAACAGGAATTAGTGAAAAATTAAATTATTGTTTCTTCCTTTGATTGACTTGTTATTAGCCTAGTGATTTGGCCGGAGTGGTCAATCAGGTGGATCGGTTAGTTAGCCTATTGATTTTACTGAGTGGTCAATCTAGAGGATTGGATGCTACTTTCAGACGCAAAGAACGGTTATCCATTAATTTGTTTACTTTCCGGCGTTGTTTTTCTGTTTGTTTGTTTTCCAATTTTTTTTTTCTTCGTTAAAGTGATATTAACAATTTTCGATTTCAACCGTCTTTAACGTTCTTTTGATGTTTTCGCTCATTATTTGAGAAGACTTCTTAACCCTTTATCTAACGTAACGGTCAAATCCGACCAACGCTATTAACAAAAATTACCATTCAATTTTCATTATTTTTTTTCACTTTTTGCCTCAAAACATAGCTTATGACCCCTCATCGGAACGAGTTCGTCATAAGCTATGTTTTTGTCGCAAAAATAAAAAAAAAAAAAATTGATTCGTGCTTGGTAAAGGATTAAATTGCAGGAACTTGTGGATGGGCCTATGCTACGCATGGTTTTTCGATAGGTGGCATTTCAGGGATGAATATTTTAAAAATCTAGTCAGGACAATTCAATTTCGAGTTACCTCCCTTATACCCTGGAAGACTCCGAATTCATAAACTGTTGTACCTCCCGTAAATACCCCTATCTTGCGACACAGTTGTCGATGTTCGGTAAATAATGTAAAAATATTGCCAAAAACCATATCGATATGGATATATCGGATAGCAATACATACACCTGTTGAGTTTAAAGTCGATCGGGTCCGCAGAGGTTGAGGAGAGAGGGCACGTCACTCACGACGAACAGAATTCACAACAAACAGAAAAACTCCAATTATACTATTGAAGATAAGTGGAAAATTCAAATTATGTCCAAGTGGCTAATGTCCAGGGTTCATGTCCAAGTGGCAAATGTCCGGGTGACACGTGTCAGGGGGAGGTGGCAATTGTCCGGGTACCGCGTTTGGAGCTGTTGTTGGTTTCTTCCAAGGTGTCAGCTTTGTAGGTGGTGATGAGGTGTATTCTCAGGTGTCAGGTCGAAGTGAGTGGCTTTTGGTTAAATGAATATCAAGTTCAACCCGTAGTTGTGATCACGCTGGGAGTGGAAGATGGGTGAAAAAGATACGGGTTAATCAGCGGGGATCCATCTGTGTTTCAGTCTGGCGTTTTTGTCCGTGGTTTCCCATATGACCACGCTTTCGATGGAAGTGGAAATTGGGGTCATTTTCTTGAAGATTCATTTTCTTTGAATCAAATCTAGAAATGTTGCTCAATTGAGACTTAATTTGATCGACATTTTGAGAACATTACAATCAGAAATGAAGACTCACCATACCCATAGTTTTATGATTACGCCGGATAGTTACACAAGTTATGTTAATATCACGATGTTTTCAAGAGGAATCGAATACTTATTGATTGGAATAACTATAACTGGGGCAGGAAGAAACATATCTTTGTAAGTAAAGGCACATCACATTACATCAACGGTCGTTAGCGCGTAAATGTTCACAAAAAGTTGGTAAAAAACAACCCATAACACTGAGCGTCAAATTCCGAACTGCTATTGGAATGGTGGGGAATTATAAAACCGGATTTGTCCGGACAATGACGGATCAGGACTCAACTGATAACACATTCCAACTACATCATGAATATATGTCATCGCCAAGAGTATGTCTTGATGACGTAGTTCGAATATTTGCCAGTCGTTGTTAGAGTTAACACTGAGCGCCGAATTCCGAACTGCTATTGAGAGGATGGGAAATTATAAAACCGGATTTGTCCGGACGATGATGGATCAGGACTCAACTGATAACATATTGCAACTACATCATGAATATATGTCATTGTTAAAGATATGCCTTGATGACGTAGTTTAAATATTTGCCAGTCGGTGTTAAAGTTAAGACTAAGCGTCGAATTCCAAACTGCTATTGGAAGAGTGGGAAATTATAAAACCGGATTTGTCCGCACGATGATGGATCAGGACTCAACTGACAACACATTGCTACTACATCATGAATATATGTCATCGTCGAAGGTACGCATTGCTGACGAAGTTGGAATATTTGCCAGTCGGTATTAAGAGTTAAATAGTCAGAGTACTTTGGAAGTTTATTCGTTGAAAAATATATGTAGAGTCGTGACCCATGGGCTTCCCAACCTTTTTGTTTAATTAGCACATACCGTACATTAACTTGATCATGTTGGATCTCTAACAGCCCAAATCGAGTGTCAGAGGGCTCCATTTGTATGACCAGACCTCCAGCTGTATGACCAGACCTCTATTTGTAAGACCAGACCTCCATTTTTAACACCAGACCCCCATTTGTATGACCTGAAGCCAATACTATATAACGCTTACAATTGTATTTTCTGGAATTGTATTTTCTATCTATTAATATAACCGACTAAAATGAATAATTAGCATTTTAAAAGATATGGCAATTTGCTAACTGGCAAATTGCCAGATCTTTGAAAATGCTAATGGTCAATTTTAACACTTTTAAAGTAACTAGAGAATACAGTTCTAGAAAATACAATTGGCCCCAGGAGCCCATACTATAAAACGTTTACAACTGTATTTTCTAGAATTGTATTTTCTACCTATTAATATGACTTACTAATTTGAATTATTAGCATTTTCAAAGATATGGCAATTTGCCAGGTGGCAAATTGCCAGATCTTTGAAAATGCTAATGGTTCATTTCAACCCATTTAAAGTCATAGCTAGAGAATACAATTCTAGAAAATATAATTGCAAAACTTTTATAATATTGGCCCCTGCAGACCTCCATTTGTATGACCGGCATAAGTCCAAGTATCAAATCTTGTCT
Source organism: Pictodentalium vernedei (assembly GCA_031216915.1). Lineage (NCBI taxonomy): Eukaryota > Metazoa > Mollusca > Scaphopoda > Dentaliida > Dentaliidae > Pictodentalium > Pictodentalium vernedei. The sequence goes on from CM062295.1 coordinate 494,132,310, forward strand.
AGTAAGAAGGTACTTGATCACAAGCAAGAGCGAATCGACACCTGAGATTCCAATCCAGACGGAAATGTCCAAACCGGAATTATTGGGAGGGGATGGGGTGTGTCATGGGGCACATGGTAACCAAGATTACATCCGATATACTGACAGCGGTCCATTACAACACCTATTGAAACAATTATGGCCTGTGCGCCGCCATGCTGATTCAATACACAAGAAGGGGACAATTGTGATCATGAGAAATGACCAATAACCACCCACGGTGATTATATACATACTGCGGCCTCGAGTTTTATTCTTCTGCGCTGGCACGCGTGACATATCGATTAACCCATTCAGACGCGTGAGTCGTTCTGTGTCTATTACGCACCTTCACGTCTATAAAAGCAATTATTAGAAGGGCACTCAGCAATTCATTTGACAACTCGTCCTCCGAGTTCCAGTGTGTGCTATGTGCCAGTAGGCACACAGAACACATTGGAACCTAGGGGTCGAACTATCAACAAAAAGAACACATTTTATCGTCAACCACATTTTCGACGGAAACCCGTGCTACTATTTTAGCTATCGCTAGTGATTCAAATTTTAATTGCGATGTACGATTTGTAGAAAATTCCAGTGAAATTTCGCTTCTATTTAAAAATAGTTCGCCAACGATTTCCGTTCGGCACATGTGTGCGGAACGGATTTTCATTTTCCGCATGGTTTAGTGTTGCAGTACACTGCAAAAAATGAAGGTTCTTGTTAGAACCAAAACTGATTCTATCTTGTCCCTGAGATGAAACCAGTTCCTTTTAAACAGTATTTATTTCAAATCAAATAAGTTTATAAAGATTAAAATTAAATATTAACAGAATTAAACATAAATTGAGGGGGTTTCAGTCGTAAGTTTAGAGCTTATACGAGGTTGTCTCAAATCATTATTAAGCAAAGGAGATATGAACAGTTGGCATATCGAACCAGTTTTGGTTCTGTATAGAACCAATATATCAGGTATTTATATTCGCTTTGTTTCAAAATGTTTGGCGACTGCGTTGATTAAGCTCCAAGTTTACTGCTGAATCTACTTCAGTTCATGTATTATTCTATTAAAATTGAATGCTAATCTTGGTAAATTTATTTGATTTGAAATAAATACTGTTTAAACTAAACTGGTTCCATCTCGGGGACAAGACAGAACCAGTTTTGGTTCTAAAAAGAACTTTTATTTTTTGCAGTGTAGAGGGGGGTTTCATAGAACAGGCGTGTGATAAAATGCACAAGCTACGTTTTGGACGCACACACCCCTACACAAAAATGCACCCTTTTGCTCTACATTTAACAAATTTCCCCACCAGGTCGAAACAATTTGTTAAATATGAAGACAAAAAGTTGTATTTTTCTCGACTTTAAAGTCTGTTGTAGAGACAAATCAAACGAGTGAATCTTTTGTCACATCTTAAAAGTGAAGAGTCTTTGCCTTGCCCATTAACCCCTTGAACACGTAAGACCGAGTTTTCGGTCCAAGATATAATTTCCTACCATTTTTGTCTTATTATAAGAGGTCTATATACGAGTCATTGATGATAAAATTATAACTGCAGTCTGCAGCCAGACGGCTGCAGACTGCAGTTATTATTTTATCTTTCCTGAATATTGATATTCGACTGATCCATCTCACTGTAAGTGTACACAAAGACGATACCTTCCGGGAAACGAGGGTTCAAAGGGTTCAGATTGCAATGACGGGATGGTAGAGATAATAATGTTGGCCTTAACTCTCCCTCTCTTTCACCCCCTCTCTATCAGACTCCCGCTCTCTCCCCCTAACAGTGGGGTGCCCTGGCCTGGTTTTTTTGGCGGGGGGGGGGGGGGGGGAGTGGTATTTGAAAGGCCGTTGTGCGGGATTTCGGGGCCTTCCTTAGTCCCAACTAGAACCCTCCAGTCGTTGCTCCCACTTCCCTTAAGAGAAGGCCCCAGCGACTGGAGAGTCCTAGTTTAGGACTAGCGCCACCCTCACACCCCGAAAAAACATTAAAAAATGCAGTGCTCTAAGAGTGGATCCGAGGCATTTGTAGCGTGTGTAGCCCTTATATTGGAGACCATTTTGGGGCTCCATGTTGTGTGAAACTTGCATTGTGCCGATGTTTTTTTTTTGGGGGGGGGGCAGCGAAAATGTTAGTGGAAGGCAAGACCCCCAACCTCCCCACCCCGTAGCTGCGCCACTGGCTCCCTCCCAAGTTTCTACATCCCTGATAACCATCTTCCACAAATCAACACAAACATGTCTGCGATCGGTCAAACATCAGGTCCCTTGTTTCCAACATGCTTGTTCTAACCTCCTAATGAATGGTAACACAGAAGTTGAATGCCTTGCCGTCGAGAAACGAGATCATTACTTCCCAAGGTATATATAGAAATTTTCATTCATGTAGAAGTGTATCAAAATAACAAGGCGATTACCACTATATAGGTGTTTTATATGTGTGTTATGCAAATTGTCGGGAATTTCCTTCATTAACGTCGACGGTTCAAGTCTGAATACCTTCGGTATGTCGAATGATAAGCAATGCACGTAGCCATGGGATGATTCGTGTAAGCCAATTTCACACTGAATCGAGTTCCATTTGCAGTCTGTCTGTCAGAACAATGCTTTCATCACAAAAGTGGTATTTCTTTTTAGATCTGATCGCGATCGGGTTCCGAAACACTTATACATAATTTTTTTTCTGGTGGAGGGGATTCTGAAGCACTGTGGTGGAGAAAAACGGAAAAATAATTTTGACCGAGTCGCGATCCGATCAGAATTCTCTGTCCGCTTTTGTCATAACAGTATTGTATTTGTCTGTCCAGTGCCGACACAACTAAAATGAAGTGGGCAAGAAGCAGTGATTTTTTTCTTTTTTTTGCCTCACAAACATAGCTTATGTCCCCAGCGACTATGTTCCATTGGGGTGGGGGTGGGGGTGGGGGATGGGATGGTGGTTATGTGCTATATAATATTTATCATTATTATTTGTGTCCCTCCCTTTTATTTTAGGGAATTTGTTTTATTGATTCCAAAATATTGTTTTGGCAAGTGTCTTCTTCTATTCGTGTTAGGTAAAGAGTTAACTAATTAAAAAGGGTCAATTAATTAATTAATTAATTAATTAATTAATTAATTAATTAATTAATTAATTGGAGTTTAACGAAACTTTCGACAGACAGGGTCACCTCGTGTCGGACAATTTTACAGGTGGAGGAAGCCGGAGTACCCGGAGAGAACCACCGAGCAAAGGCGAGCAACTGTCTGACCCTCCAACGTACTAACTCCACAAAACAGGGTTAACATCGGTTGAAGACAGGTGCACCATCGACGAGCAGTACGCCTTAGTACACAGCGCCACCGTGCCCCCACGTGAGCAATCAGGATTAAGTACCTTGCCCAAGGACACAACACAGTTACCCATGGCGGGCATCGAATCGCGGACCTTCGGTTTGAAATTCATTGCCATAACCACTGAGCCACCGCGAATTAATAATAATGATGTATCTTTATATCTAGATATGATGGTGGTAGGGGCTTGATAGAGACTTCCTATAAATGCACAATAACTGGGCTGGATGAATACATTAGGCACAATACGGATAAGAACACAGGTGGTGCCCAGCATCATGAGAATAATTTAGCGAGATATACTATTGCAAAACTTGCCTGGAAGTTCAAAGAGGAAAGTAACACCGAAAGCCAACACAATAACTCAACCCTTTACCCAAACGTAACGGCCAAAACCGGCCAGTGCTATTCAAAAAAATTCCCATTCAGTTTTCATTATGTTTTCATTTTTGGCGTCAAAAACATAGCTTATAATGTTCCTGGTCGAAAAAGCGGCCGCTCTGCTTCAATGGGTTATTGTGAACTAACCTCGAACGAGTAAATATAAGTTGAAAACAGAAAATAATAATAATAATAATAATAATAATAATAATAATAATAATAATAATAATAATAATAATAATAATAAATAAAAAAGTGTGTGGGTAGTACGGGATGGGGAAATATATGAATAAAGACAGTGAGGAGGGCCTTGGCCCTTCTACAACTCGTCCCCCATTTCCGTCGCCACTATGTCTACCTATCACTATATATGCTATTTACTGGACCGCAAAGCCTAGACGAAGGAGGGTGCTCTGTCGGAAACCGGGGCTTTGTCGCTGCTGGAAGAAATAGATTCACGCCGCGTATTCAGCCAAACTCAAGGAGTGTTGTCTGAATCCGTGCGCAAACATATGTCTCACCGTGACGAACCCGCCCGTTTCACTTTTGTTGGGAGGGTTCTTATCCTGAAGGGGTTAATAACTTTTCCTCGAAAAGCATAAATCAACAGGGGTTCACTGAAAACAACAATTTTAATACATATATATAAAAAATAATATGATAATTTGTGACTTACATGGAATCCACAAGAATAAGAATACAAAACGTCAATCACCCCCCCCCCCCCCCTACCCACAGTTTTTGAGTCACTTGCGGCCCGCATTCTCTGTTGTCGCTGGTTTTTCCTCCTTTTCGCTGGTATTTTTTCCTTGGTCGCCTCTTCACTTCACTCCTTTGACTGCCGTCGCACGACCATTAACGTATTGTCATTTATCGGGACGCTTTTCCTCCAGCAAGTGACGGGATGTCACTCTACCACTGCCGTCGCACGGCCACTAGCACTAGCTTATTGTCACTTTACTTGACGCTGTTCACACAAGCAGTCGCCACCAATGGAGTTAAATTCTCCCTTACGTTTGTCTCAGAACAATGTTCATACAGGCAAAGCCTACTCTGCCTATGTATGGTTTGCCTTCTAAAACAGGTAATGACGTTTACCTAAATGCAAATTAGCTCCCTGAGCTCGTACTTCGTGTTTCTAATCCTATTCTCATATATGACCACCGGTTTGGCCCGCGACTGCTCCTATTCTAAATATGAGCTCTGTGGTCCCCCTACATCACAACGTGCCTATACTTTCTCACCGATGCGGCACCTCCTCTAACCTATACATGGGACCTCCCCATCTACACGCAACGACCCACAGCCTTACACACCTTCCGACTGGAATTGGCTGGAATGAATTTTTCTAGAAATCCCCCGATTTTTATTTAGATAGCCAGAACATTAATTCTCAGTTTAATCGCTTCTCTTGAACTTGGCCGCTTAGATCTAACTTAATTTAATACTCGCTTTAAAGTTCCTTTGAAAGACTCGAATTTTGGTATCTCTGTGACATTCGGTGACAGGATAGATGCGTAATATGGGTGTGTGTCCAGAACATGTGTGATGCACTGTTTTCTACAACAACCACCTATTAACTAACCATAATTACCCAGATAATGATTACAGGGGAATATTTCTTTGATCAGTTATCGGATAGTCCATCTGGCGTTCAACAAATGCGCCCCAATGGACATGAAATTTCATGCTTAATTTCCACCGCTCGATTTATTAAATGACAAATCGGTTTTCGGGGTCCGTTATGTAAACGCGCATTCTTATACTTTGGTCCGAACGAGAACAATTATCAAAGATATATATATACACTTTTATCCAACAAAATCGCAACTTTTAGCTATCAAAGATATATATATACACTTTTATCCAACAAAATCGCAACTTTTAGCTATCACCTTGACATGCTCAGACTCCATGGGTTGAGTTGGATATTTTCATATTATATTAGCATAATTAAAGTACAAAGAAAAAAAACAACAACAACAAAAAAAACCCCAAACCTCCAAAAAACAAACAAACAGAAAAAAAAGTGAAAAAAGGGATTTAGGACAACGAGTGGGCATTGACCGGAACTCGAATACTGTCGAATACTGCCTAATTTTCTAAAATATGTCAACTTTATTACCATCCAAACCCGAAATACCCGACACTAGTTTACGTACGTTATATTTTCATTTTCTGGATACATAAGCAGAGGCGGGGGGAACCCGGGAAAGGGGAGAGGCTAGGGGAGACGTGCCCCTTCACTTTTTCCACATATATGTGGCGCGGTTAAAGACTTAAAATGGGCACATAACATCGTGTCAGTACACAGTCATTCCTGTAATATATTATTTGCAAATGCAAACAACATTTGGCCAAAGAATCACACCTTCGGCCGTTTTTGTTCGTTTCTTCTACTTCAGCCATCTTCGAACCCGAAGGCTAGCCTTCGAGTTGAAAGATGCTACTGAAGTAGAAGAAATGGACCGGACAGGGCCCACTCCACCGCATGCTCATGTAAACGTGTGGCTATAGTGCATCATATTGCATTTACGAATATATTTATTTATTTATTTATTTATTTATTTATTTATTTATTTATGTTTAAGGTCACATATTTATGCACAATGGCTAATCATGACCAATTTACGGATATATGATTGTAACTTTTCTCCCACTGGACCGAACCATGGTACTCTTGACAATTTGGGCACCTCCACTTTTATCGACCTTTCACTGCCTGTGTACATACGCGTTAGAAAAATGTGCTCAGAGTGTTCCAATTGACATACACATTTTAACCCTTTAGCCAACTTAACGGTCAAAACCGGCCAGCGCTATTCTCAAATATCGCCAATTAATTTTCATTATTTTTTCATTTTTTGTCTCAAAAACATAGGTTACGACCCCTCGTTGGAACGAGCTCGTTCCAATGAGGGTCATAACCTATGTTTTTGAGATAAAAAATGAAAACAAATTAGTTATTCAAGAATTTTTTTTGCAAATGTCTGCTTTTCATGTTAGGTAAAGGGTTAAAAGCTTCCTAGGGCGAGACCCTTGCACCTACTTGAGGGAATACTCTATCTCATACTTTCCGCAAACTCAGAATCACACCATGCAGTAACACCCGGGCTCCCTCCTTCCTTTATTTCTTCTAGCATGACCATGCCACTCAAGCTCCCGAGCTGTCCATCGAATTCTGGAAGGCAATCGACGCTGTTATGCTGGAACCAGTCTAGCCTTTAAATCGTAAATCACCTATGTTAAGATTCACTCGCGTGGAACATTTGAGTTGATCGGTAAAGCGAACTTACGGTTCGCTTTTACGACCATATGAAATATTACAGACGACTGAATCTAAACAAGAGGCTCCAAGGGGCCTAAATCGCTCACCTGACAAAGTGGTTAGAATAAGTATTTTGGGTCACATTCAATTAGTCATGGTTCTTCAACACTATAGAGGAAGACATGAAATTATTGTTAACTCTAGTGTCCATGTCAGATGATTATTATCAAAGGTCTTTCTGACTGCTTCCAATTCTATTATATGTAGACTAGCACTGCCAAACTTCTAAGGGTTGTTATGTCACCGCAGTTTTAAAAAAATCTTATGGTAAAACACTAAGGAATGGATTTAAATAACCTTGAATCTAACCTGACCCCTCCCTGCCCCCAACCCCATAGAGAGCACAAATATTAAACCATTGACTTGAATTGAACAAACTTGAATCTGACCCCCCCCCCCCCCCCCAAAAAAAAAAAAGAAGATGTTATATACCGAATATGAAAGGATTCTGACTGGTGGATCTGAAGATTTCTAAAGAAATCTCCTCATATGGCACTAAATTAAACTTCGGGCGCCAATAGAGAGCCCCAATATTAACCCAGGGACCCAATTTGAACAAACGTCAATCTGACCACCACCCCCTCCCACCTCCACCCTCCTCTTTAGAGATGTTGTATAACAAATATGGAAGCATTCTGATTGGCCGTTCCGGAGAAGAAAATTTATAAAGATATATAAACCCAGGGACTCGATTTGAATAAACAACCTCAATCTAACTCCCCCCCCCCCCCCCCACGCCCAGAAGTGTTGTATACCAAATATGAAAGGATTCTGACTGGTGGATCTGAAGACGAAGATTTTTAAAGAAATATCCTGATATTGCACTAAGGTAAACTTCGGAGTCTCACGGGGAGACCAAATATTAACTCAGGGACTCGATTTGAACAAACTTGAATCTGACTACTCTAGAGATGTTGTATACCAAATATCAAAAGATTCTGACCTGTGGATATGAAGAAGATTTTTAAAAACATTTCCTGATATTGCACTAAGTTAAACTTCGGGCTCCAATAGAGAGCCCAAATATTAACATAGGGACCCGATTTGAACAAACTTGAATCTGCCCCTCCCCCCCCCCCCCCCCCCCCATCCCCAGAAATGTTGTATACCAAATATGAAAGCATTCTGACTGGTGGGTCTGAAGAAGAAGATTTTTAAAGAAATATCCTCATATTCCACTAAGTTAAACTTCAGGCTCCCACAGAGAGCCCAAATATTAACTCAGGGACTCGATTTGACAACAAAACTTTAATCTGACCCCCATAGAGATAATGTATACCAAATATGAAAGCATTTTGACTGGTGGATCTGAAGAAGATTTTTAAAGAAATTTCCTCACATTGCAGAAAGTTAAAATTCGGGCTCATTAACTGATGGACTGGATTTGAACAAACTTGAATCTGCCCCCCCCCCCCACTCCCCAGAGGTGTTGTATACCAAATATCAGAAGATTCTGATTGATGTTTCTGGAGAAGAAGATTTAAAAAAAATGTTTTCAAATATATGGGTACTATCAGATTTATGACCCCTGTGGTGCCCCATGTGGGCGTCGCAACTTTATTCGAACAAATTTCAATTGACATATGATAAGGAAGATGCACACCAGATTTGGTTCAATTTGGTCCAGGTGTTTGGGAGGAGAAGTCGATAATGTAAAGTTTACGCCGGACGGACGACGATGGACGACGACGGACGGACGACGAACGGAAAGTGATTAGTAAAGCTCTCCTTGAGCTTCGCTCCGGTGAGCTAAAAATACCATAAACATTCATATTTCTTCGAATAAGCGCAAGGAATGTTTCTCAGTCGAGACTTGATTTCACGGAATTTTTAATGACTTTACCGATGCCATGAGTGATGTTTGTTCATTGAACAATTATCAATGGAGATACGTCACAGCAGGGATAGCGGTGGCTCAATGGTAACGGCACTGAACTTCAAATCGAAAGGTCCACGGGTCGACCCCGTCAGCGGTAACTGCGTTGTGTCCTTGGGCAAGGCACTTCCTACCGATTGAACGTGTACTAAGGCGTACTGCACGTCGAGGGTGCACTCGCCTCCAACCAATGTTAACCTTGCTTGTGTGGAGTTGGTACGTTGGGGAGTCTGGTAGTTGCTCGCTGTTGCTCTGTGCTCTCTCCGGGTACTCCGGCTTCTTCCACCCGTAAAACTGTCCGACAGTAGGTAATCCTGGCTGTCAAAAGTGTCGTTAAATCCCAACAAATAAATAAATAGATAGATACGTCACAGCACTAGTTTTATGACTTCGCCGCGTCGTTCCACTGTTTGTGCTAATATCTTGATATGTTCAATGTGAATTAAATACTTAATGAATATGATTGGAATGAATATGTTTGGAAATCCTATTACTGAGGAACGAAAGAATATTTGCATGTCTTTGTGAGTGAAGGGACATCACATTACATAAACGGTCGTCTTCGCGCAAACTCTATGAAAAGTGTGTTAGCGAGTAGCACAAAACAGCGTGGTCAAAGAGTGTGCGTGTCACTGTTGCTGTTCAGTCGTCGTGGATTGATCGTAATCCACGCGTGAGCAGTGAAGCGTTTACCAGAATAGTGAAAATCATCAGCAGCAAAATTTTAATTAATAAAGCACCGAGTTGTACCCGGTGCTTCATTAATAAATTTTTTGATGATTATTCCTTTAATTAGTGTTTGCAATCTAATATTATTGCGTGCGTGGAAATATCGCCCACCCGTGGAAAGTGACCAGCTCAATGCGGCCGTACTGATATATTATAAACAATGAGTACACATGCAAAGAGTTGATCCCCACTCACGGGTGCAGTTTCCTCTCACAGAATAAGACTCACATTCTATGAAAATGCATAAAACGTACAAGCAAAATTTCATGCATTTTAGACCTCTGGGTGAACCCTGACCTCTGACGGATGAACCCTGACCTCTGACGCCTTGAACCCTTGAGGTCGTTTGGCTTACTTCTTATGATTTTCCGCAGAATGCAAATTATTATCACAGTGAAATCTCACCGTGCAGGAATTTCCGCGGCACTAGACTCAACGCATTACCAATCAAACAACACGTACCACCCTACAGATATATAGGCTATCAAACAAAGAATGGGGTCTCTATAGGCAGGATTTTCCTGACGCGGAGGCTATGATACTCGACAAGGGGGTGGGGAGGTGGGTTGTGGGAGGCTAGGCGTCCCCGTACCCACAAGGCCGGCCATGGTTCGGTCAGGTGTGAGAGATTTTTGTTTCACTTGGGAAAAAATCGCAATATCTGTGTCTCTAGACGCTTTGTGGCAGTCAAAACGAACCGCAAAATATCGCGTATATTTGTATCAAAATAAAAAGTTATTTCCAGAAAGCCGATAACTACGGGCAGCCAAGTCAACATAAATTCAAGTATATAAAGATATTTTCAAATATTTGAGTTTTTGTTAATATGGCCGCCAATAGCTAACATCTAGGGCCATGCTATTATAAGTTGGTATGCCACAGTGATTATATGGTCATTGAGTTATCCCTGAGTGCACATGTATCGGGTCTTCGACAGTATTATATCCAGCTTTATGGTGTTTGCCTAATTTTATCTCCCCGGCGAATTTGGCCGATTTTCCGCTGTAGCGCCCTGACGCTCCCTACGGGCGCTACCCATGATGTCAACACTGTATATTTATTACAAGCCTGTTCTACGAAATCCCCATCCACGGCAACACTAAACCATGCGAAAAATGAAAATCTCGTCCGCACATATGTGCGGAATGGAAATTGTTAACGGACTATTTTTATAAAGAAGCGAAATTTTACTGGAATTTTCTACAAATCGTGCACCGCAATTACAATTTGAATCGATAGCTAAAAATCTTCCCCGGAGTTCCAATGTGTTCTACATTTATGTGCCACTTGGCACATAGAGCACATTAGAACTCAGGGGACAAAGTAGTAACACAAGTTCCCCTCTCAGATTTGGTTGGCGATAAAATGTGTTCTTTTTGTTGATAGTCGTCAAATGAATTAGTGAGTGCCCTTTTAATAATTGCTTTTATAGACGTGAAGGCGTGTAATAAACACGGAACGACACGCGCGTGTGAATGGGTTAATCGATATGGCCTTTGTGCCATCTATCCTTCCGCGCTGGCACTCGTGCCATATCGATCAACCCATTCACACACGCGTGTCGTTCTGTGTATAAACTGCACAGGACATTGACCAGCGTATCCCTAAATACATTGATTGGAAGATGCGCTGTCACTGTTTTTTACCATCGTTTGGACTTTGCGAACATAAGTTGTGATGGTGTGTATAGGATGGATGTCGAAATGATGAACGATTTGGGAGTGGAGGTAGTGAGTGGGTTGGTGTAAACCTCATTTGACTCGACTGTAATGGCTCAAATCCTCACTGATAAAATATGCCAACTGCATCACCAAGACATGTCTTCGACGAAGGCATGCCTTGGTGATGTAGTTGGGATTTTATTCACTCAGGTTTGTAGTTAAACAAACTCAAGAGTTCTTGGAAATGTATTTGTGGATAAATAAATTATTCATGTATATCAATGCATCAATCAATATGTCGCAAATTCTTATTCAATTAATTGGTCATGTTGGGTCCCAACTGCCCGAAACGTTTACAACAGCCGCCCATTTGTATGGCCGACTGTATGCGTGACAAAAGTCCAAGCATCTAATTTTGTCTCGAACGAAAGTGCACGATTCAATCGATATCTAAGACTAATCAAAACGAGTAGTATAGGAAGGTTCAAACGACCCCCATTACTCGGAGTTTTGCCGGTGCAGCTGGTGCTAAATTCCCATAGAAATCGGACCGTAGGCGGTACAACGTCTTCCAGTGCAAAACGACGGCACCATTCAGAACTGCACTCGGCAAGTGGTATACGTACTACACATATAGTATGCCATAGTATGTGTAATGATATATGTACACACGGGGCGCTGGGTATATAGTATGGGCATCAAGTGGAAAATTGATGGAAAAGGTGAGATTTTTCTTGAAAGTTTTCCCCGCGAAACGGTTGACATTGCTATTGACGTCGTGTCGTTATGAGGCTCACGCGACGTCATGGCCACGTCGACCGCTGTTGATGTCCACTGTACAATCAGATATGACATTGTTCAGGCCAGGGTATGTCGGATTTCTTGTACTGGAATGATGTGGTAGTATAGTATGGACATTATATACCTCTGTAGGTTCTGTTAGTCATTGATACTACTAATATATAATGGGTTAGCGGGAATAGACCATATTAAGTGCCACATTGTCTCATTCACTGGCAACCCCTGCCCCACATTTTCTGCCATTCCTTTATCTGTATCAGGGGTTTGGCCAAATCAATTTTTCTTTTCATCCACAACACAGACATCACTATTCCTATACATGTAGCCTGATTCGTTCAATGTGTGGTTTTAAAAAGAAATTTGACACAATCAATTTCAATATCTAGTTATCTCCTCTAACATTTTCATTCTGTCAACAAAGTTTTAACAGTACTAAAAGTTTGAATTGGAGTTTACTCCCTGAAAAGTGTCAGCTAAAAAATGATATAATCTCCGAAACTAAGCAGCCGTGAACATTTCTTTCTTGTAAATTTTTCTCCTCTCATTTGTTGCATGCCCCCTTCTATTTTCAGGACGGAAAAGTTGTCCGAAGTGCTATATTTCGTCCCCTGAGTTCCAATGTGTTTTATGTGCCTACACGATGCAATGATAGCTCAGATGAAAGGAAACAGCGTTTCTTCAATTTTAAAAATAAAAATTTTCTTCCATTGGGGAGAAGAAGATGATACAAAAATGTCATCGAAATGTCCTCTATTTGCCATTGATCGCTCAGATGAAAGGAAGCCGCGTTCGTTCAGTTCGCAAAATCGAAATTTTCTTCTGGTCTGCCCCCTCCCCCTCCACTGATGCATTCCCGAGTGACTTTTCTTGTCCAGTCCGCCCCTGGTCTTTCACCTTCGTAAGAATCTCTGAATATGGGTCAAATAGTGGAATGTTTATATCAGATAGCTGTGCACGGTGTAAGACACGGACAATAGGTCACTGCTCGGATTCGAGTACGATTTTGATACTCGAGTGGGGCGCGCGGAGGATTATTTCACGAGGCATTGGCCGAGTGAAGTAATCCGCGCAGCCCACGAGATGATAAAATCGTATTCGGATCCGAGCAGTGAACTTTTGTATTTGTTTTATTTTCTTCTTATTTGTTTTCCCAAAACTTTCCCTTATTTTCAAAACGTCAACAAAAAAAAAAAAACAAACAAAAAACAAAACAAAAAAAATAGTTCATCATCGCTGAGAGTGGAATGCGATGCTGGGAGTGGAATCCCACTTTCGGCGAGTGTGAGTGAGAATATGATTTGTTTTGGGGGAAGAAAAACGAATGACAATAAACTAAACGAGTTAAATAATTTATCCACCATAATAATAATAAATAACACTTTGGCCGGCCGCTGATTTGTTGCGGTTCTCGGATGAGAAGGCCTTGGTTACCCCTGTACTCCCAACCATATAAATTTGTTACAGGAAATAAAGTGCGCCTGTCTGTTAGCTTCTCCAAAAACTGCGTACACCTTGCAAACGTTAAAACTTTGCCGACCTTGCTTCAAATCAATTTAACATGCCATGAACTCATTTTCGCTATCTTCTCTTAATTTAGTCCCGGATTTGATTCAGTTTGATCTATCACAAAATCAGGAAATTAATTTAAGATAGGTTTCAGCCATTGAAGGTACGTCGTGTGTGATTTCAAGTTAGGTTTAACCCTTTACCTAACAGGCAAAGCAGACGACACTTGCAAACAAAATTCTTGAATACCTATATTTTTTTATTTTTTGGCGTCAAAAACATAGCTTATGACCCCTCATTGGAACGAGCTCAACGAGCTCGTTCCAATGAGGGGTCATAAGCTATGTTTTTGAGATAAAAAATGAAGTAATACGGAAAATTGAATGGTGATTTTTCGAATAGCACTGGCCATTTTTTTGCCGTTACGTTGGGTAAAGGGTTAATACAGTACAACCTGAAATACGTTGTATGATTATTATTATTTATTTATTGGGAATTCAATTTAACGACACGTTCGACAGCCAGGGTCACTTCGTGTCGGACAGTTTTACGGGTGGAGGAAGCCGGAGAACCCGGAGAGAAACACCGAGCAACGGAGAGCAACTGTCAGACTCCCCAACGTACTAACTCAACACAAGCACAGTTAGCATTTGTTGAAGACAAGTGCACCATCGACGTGCAGTACGTCCTAGCACACAATGCCACCGTGCCCCCACGTCAGCCACGTGGGCAACTGGGATTAAGTGTCTTGCCCAATGACACAACGCGGTTGCTCCAGGCGGGATTCGAACTGAGGATCTCTCGGCTTGCAGCCTGCATCTCTACTTATTGAGTCACCGCGCTCCCCCGATGTATGATAACCATGAGATAAATTCTTTATTGATAATTCGCCATTATTGACACTGACATTGTTTCGTGGGAACCTCTTGGGGAGAGTTTCCCATCGAATGAATGCAAGTGTTCGAAATATGAACATTGGGAAAATTGGCTTATGATTTCCCCGTTATATTACAACTTATTTCAGCTAGTACAGAAAACGGTAGTGAATGAATTTTATTTGTTATAAACGATAACTATTCGAATGGAATCGATAGAGCCCTGCAAAGATTCGAAATTTGTTTCGATTCGAAATCGACCCCATAATTCGATTCGAGTCGCGCAGATTCGGAATTTTCGAATCATAGAGATGTTTATAAAATCATACAAATTGTCTCCTCTTTAACTCTTCTTCTGTCATCTGGTCTCCTGTACATGAGACCTGATGACGGACGAAGAGTTCAGCAAAGAAGCTTTCCACTTCAGCTGACTGGTTCAAGTGGATGATTATCTCCCCTTATCGACTATCAGAACCCATCAGCCAATTGCTTCACAGATAATCGGCCAAGGTGTGAGAAAAGTAATCAGATTTTTAAGTATTTGGGGCATTAAAGGAACAAAAGCCAAGACCTATGTTTGATAGGTACTTTTACCAGACAGTAGACACAAAATCATTTTTCCGAACTGATGCACTTCCCAGTCAAACCAAAAAGCATACAAAAATGGCCAAAAGTCAATGAAAACACTGTTTTTAATATTTTTGTAACATGATTGCATTGGAGAAAACAGTACATTTTATAAATGACAGGGGAACAGAACTCAGATGGTAAACTGGCAACATTCAACAATCACTATAAAGAAAATACATTACTTTGGAACATTTAATTTAATATTAGGCATCGTAAAACGTTCCCCATCTCCGTAATACTAATTTCCAATTCCCAAAACGACAATTTCAGGGGAGATAGCCAGACCATTTTCCCACTAATTTGAAAATAAAAGCTGGCCATGATGAAGAACGTGAAGACTTGACTACCAAAATAACATCAAAAGAGGAGATGTGTTAGAGAAACGAACATTCTGTTTATTTGTTTTGTTTTATTGGAGTTTAACGACACTTTCACTAGCCAAGGTCACATCGTGTAGGATAGGTGTACGGGTGGAGGACGCCAGAGTACCCTTAATAACCACCAAGCAGCGGGGCAGCAACTATCAAGCTCCACAACGTACCTACTCTGCAGAAATAGAGTTAGCAGCGATTGAAAACAAGTGCACCCTCAGCATGCTGTACGCTTTTGCACACAATGCCAACCTACCGCCCACATGGACAAACGGGATTACGTATTCCTTCGAACGATTCAGGGCAGTTACCGTTGGTCAGGATCGAACTGTTAACCTTTCGGTTTGAAGATCAGTGCTCTAATCACTGAGCCACTGCCCTCCCAAACAAATGTTTTGCAAAAAACACAATCAGAAGAAAAGTTTCGACTGATGGGACTTCGTGTTCCTTTGGCTACGTTCAACACAATTGGAATTATTGTTCAGGAAATCTCCACTCAGTGAATTTTTTGTTAGTCAAATGAGCTAAAGAAAGCAGTTGCTCGAAAGGGTGATTAATTGTTTGACTATTTTCAAAAAAGGGCATTGACCGACATCCAGTTGGTTGCTAGATAGGGTGCCAACCGACATCAAGTCGGTTATAAGATTTCTTCAAACGATTCAAAGAATAATGACGGCAACTGCACGAAAATGTCACTCTTCACAAGAGGGGGTGGGGGGGGGGAACTGCTGACAAAACGTCTCATTTTTTGGTATTGCCATTTTTCGGACCCACCCTTACCTGCAATTTATTTCTGACAAATGTTTGACATCCATCCTCTCCCAAATAAAAAGCTTATGTTTTGTAGGTAAAGAGAATCTGAATGATTTTGCAAGTCAATACATTAATATGTAATGTGATGTACATGATCAATACCATCAATACATGTTCAAACTGTCACCAGATATAACTCAAACAATTAACTGGTAGAGTGCTGGAAGCCAAGACACATTGCTCTGTCACATTTGATTGGATGGTGCCCAGAGGCACTATCCAATGAAATGTGACAGAGCAATATTTGATGAAAAACTATGTGCCTTGAGTGGTCAGGAATTGTTTTTAGCACTCTACCAGTTAAAGTTGACACCAGGTCTGATAAGGTAATTCCAATAGCAGTAACAAATATCCAATGAAATGTGACAGAGCAATATTTGATGAAAAACTCTGTGCCCTGAGTGGTCAGGAATTGTTTTTAGCACTCTACCAGTTAAAGTTGACACCAGATCTGATAAGGTAATTCCAATAGCAGTAACAAATATATGAATAATGATATTTTTGTTATGATTTTTAATCAGGTTGAGTGATATTTTTTCAACAGCAAGTAGATGCGAGGACAAACCGCAGATGATTTTATTGTTTCTTTTTCTTTCGTTTTCACGCCAATCAATAAACAATCAAAGTTTTATTTATTTCCTTATGATTACAAAAGAATGAAGGCATATAAATGTACTCTCAAGTTAGCTCCTGACAGATATGGTTCGCATGAGAGTAACAATTGTAACCTCACAACAGCATACAAAGGGAATATCCAGGGATGTCTTCATTTTTCTGTAATCTCTATGTATTACATGAGTTTGAATGTGGAAACTGGTTGCATAAATTATGAAAACCCATGTACTGCTTTCAAAGTAGACACAGTTGAGCACAGTTTACAATAAAAATGCATGCATTTTTTTCCATTGTCCCTACGACACCCACCCCTGTCTCCATATGAGTTTCAATGACAATCACCCATGTTTCCTGTCATTGGATGCATATACACTGCTCAGAATGCCTTATGGTTGGTATGCAAATAGATGCAATGCATGGTGAAGCTATTTTGGGACAAAAATACACTATTAAAATGGACACGGAAAAAATCTGCATGATCTGAAGAAAACGCATTTTTGACACCTGGGTCCCCCCCCCCCCCACACACACACACAGACGTTGTGTCATACACTTTTTTGCCCCCCCCCCCCGCTTCTCATCTGGAAAATTGGAGAATCTTTTGCGCCAGTATCGGAGGATCACTTTGGAGCACCACTATTGGAGCACCACTGTCACAGAATTGCTATTGGAGGATCAATGTTGGATGCTTACTGTCGAGGATCAGTATTGGAGGATCACTATTAGGGGATTACTATTGGATGGTCACTATCAATGGCCACTTCGGGGGGATAACTATCAGATGATTGCTTCAGTTGCTCACTAATAGAGGATCACTATTAGATAATCACCATTAGAGGATCACTGATGGATGATCACGGCCAAGGAATCAGTGTTTGAGGATCACTATCAGGGGATAACTTCTGGAAAACCACTATCAGATGGTCGCTATTGTGATACCAGTATCAAGGCCACTACAGGAGGATCACTATCGGAGAATCACTACTGAATGATCATTATTAGAGGACCACCATCGAATGATCTCTACTGGAAGATAACTACCAGGGATCACTTATGCAGATCACTATCATATCATCATCATCAGCAAAGGATCACTATAGGAGGATCACTATTGAAGGATCACTGTTGGAGGATCAATATATGGGGGGTCACCACCGTAGGATCACTATGATGGTGTCACTACAATAGGGTCACCATCGTATAATCCCTATTGGCGGATTACTACCGGAAGATCACTCTCATAGGATCACATTAGAGATTTATGGTGAAGGATCACTATCAAGTGATAATATCGGAGGATCGCTATTGAAGGATCAGTATTGGAGAATCACTGTTGGAGAATCACTGTCAAGGAATAGCTTTTGAAGAATCACTATTGTAAGATCACAACTGGAAGATCAGGATCAGAGGATCACTATCGGTGGTCACTACTGGAGGATAACCATCAAAGAATTACTTCTGGTGGATCACTATCTGACAATCAACATTGGAGGACAACTATCAGAGGATTACTTTTGGAGTATCACTGTTGGGAGAATAAAGGACGCTATTGGAGGATCACCATTGAAAGGTCACTATCAGATTATCTCTAATGGAAGACCACTATCAGAGGATCACCACTGGAGGAACACAATGTTGGGATCAGTACGATGGGATCAGAATAGTAGGATCACTAATGGGGGATCAGTACTGAGGACCGCTATAAGAAGGGTCACTATCGAGATTTATATTGAATGACCACTATAATATGATCACTATTGGACGATTGATATCGGCGGGTCACTACTAGTGGAGCAGTGTCAGATAGTCACTATAATATGCTCGCTAGATTTGTTCACACAAATGAACATTTTGCGTCCAATATTTAATATATTGATTTAATAAATAATATTAGACTGTATATTTATTCATTATTGTTTCCTCGTTTGCTCATTCATTTATTATTCTCTGGTTGTGACTAGTTCGTCACTTTTTAGTACATAGATACTGGAATATATTATTCCAGTATCCGCCAACATGTATGGCATATGGAGATTTAATACTGGGTGTCGGTTTTTAAACACAGAGCCGCAGACGAGGTGTTTAAATGAGACATCCAGGTATTAAATCTCCATATACCATACATGTTGGCGGAGATAACGTTTTTGTCCCATTTGAAACACAATACAGGCATAGTGGAAATAAATGTGTGGACGCATGTCTCAGCTCCACAATCACTTGGACCAAATTCGTGATAATTATTTTGTTTTTATAATCGCAGAAGACAAAAGATAGAGTTACAATCCTTGTGTCATTAAGGAAACGGGTAAACAGTATTTTGTTGAGATATCGTACCCTGAGTTCTAGTGTGTTCTATGTGCCTAATGGCACATAGTACACATTGGTACTCGGAGACGAATTGTTTGCCCTTATTTTATTTTTATGATCGAATTGTCGGTAATCTGATGATATTTGTGACTATTTTTGGGTTCGATTTTTATTTCGAGGCTAGCAAAATTGGAAAGCTTTCGTACAAACCATACACCCCCGATGTTTCGCGTGCGCTTATACCCTGGATGTTGCACGCTCTCATATACCTTGGATATTGGGTGCGTCCTTTGCCGTGGATATTTGTCCAAGGCATTCTGAAAAACAAAAAGACCGATTTTATCAGGATATAGGGACAAGTTGTAATAATAAATGTTTCTGTCGTTTGAACTGGGTGAATAAGACAGAAACAGTTTTCCCTCGGGTTGATCATAAACATTTATGCATGGGAACGCTAGAAACGCGGTGAAGTGGAACAGTGTTTGGTCAGATAATTAGTTCAGTGCGACCACTGGCCAGTTCAGCTGGGTTTATGACATTGTCGAAATTTTGTTTTTGTTTTTTTTGTACTGCTATTTGTTCATTTTAAGGCGTTACCATCATTTAAGGGTGTATAATGAGAGATGTTTTGTGAATAGTTATTTGTGTAAAAAAAAATGTGTATGAAGTAAAGAACATTATTATTATCAGCAAAATAAACGGCGTGGCGCACGTAACAGTAGCATGTATGTATTTTTGTTGTTTATGCTTAAATGTTTGTGATGTGATTCCGAGGGAACATGCTTGTGTTTGTTTTGCAAAACTGGCATAATCACGTGTTACTATACAGATACTGGAATACATGCTGTAACAACACGCTTTTTGTGTGATTAGTGTGATTGGTTATTCATCATTTTTATTCGTCAATCCGAACAAATAACAACTGTGAGGGTTGGCACCGCCGCCTCAATAACAAATCCAAATCAGATAACATACCTTTGTATGTTCTGGTGTCACTACTTTATGGGGAGAGTGTTATGACAGCCATTTACATTAAACTGGTGTCTGAAAAAACTACAAAGATACCACGGAAAAAAGTATTTTATTTTACAGGGCCAATTATTTGCACTCTTGGGTGAGTATGTGGACACCAATATGTCAACCAGCCCATTATTGAGAAAATTAAGTAAATTGAATTCACCATTATACATATTGTCACTATACACACATACTTATATTCATATTAGTATTCATGTTTATTGTTTTTATTGTATTTATATTCTGAATGATGGTAGAAAATAAAAGATGTGTTTTAAATTGTTTTTATTATTAAATCCTATCACATGCTCACTGTATTTTCTCCCACTTTTCAACTGGGTTTGTAACCACATTTGATTATTTTCACACCTCAAAATTCTTTTCAGTTCCGTACCCGATTTTTGTAAGTTTAGTAACCATGTTTGGACATTTCGTATCCCCAAATCATTTTCAAATTTTGGGGGTACGAAACGTCCAAACATAGTTACTGAACTTACAAAAAATGGATACGAAACGTCCAGTCTCGGGTACGAAACGTCCAGAAATTTGAGTACGAAACGATCAAAGATTTGGATACGAAACGTCCAGAGTACGAAACGTCCAAAGTACGAAACGTCCAGATTCCGCTATAACTATCAGGGGTCACTATTGGAATCACTACCATAGGATCACTATTTTGAGGATCACTATCTATGCTCACTACTGGAGAATCACTCTCGGTGGATCAATATTTGAGCTATCGTAGGATCACTATGGAGGATCACTATAAGAGAATCACTACTGGGGATCACTATTAGAGGCTCACTATCAAAGGATCACTGTTGTAGGATCGCTATCAGATGGTCGCGATTGGGAGATCATTATCATGAAGTGCTGTTGTGATTATTGTCAGTGAACCACTGTTAGAGGATCACTATTGGAGGATCTCTACTGGAGGGTGTCACTATCAGGGGGCATTAGTGGATGATTACTATCAGGGAATCATTAATAGAGGACCACTATTGGGGGTAAGTATTGGTAGGTCACTATCCGAAGATCACAATGCATTATCAATATTTGAGAATCAGTATCAAGGAACCACTATTTGAGGATCACTACTGGATGATCAGCAGTTGAGGCGAACTATGGAGGATCACTATTGTAGAATCACTATTGGAGCATCACTATCTGATGAACAACAAAGGTGGATTATTATGAGAGAATTAACATTGGAGGATTGCTATGAGAGGATAAGTACTGGGGGGTCACTATTGGAGGATCACTGTCAGAGGATCACTGTCAGAGAATGACTATTGGAGAATCACTATCAGAGGAAAACTCTTGGAGGATAACTGTTGGAGAATCACTGTTGCGGGATCATCATCAGAGGGTCACCATTGGAGGAACAGTACATGAGGATGGCTACTGGAGACTCACTGTCGGAGGATTATTATCAAAGTATCATTTCCTGAAGGATCATGGTTATAGAAGGCTTCTATAATTCTATGAGATGCCATTAAGATATCCCTGGGGTATTTCTTCATAGTCCTCATAGCATCATCTGGGTATTGGAAGAAAATTACGACATTGTGAGGTGCTATCGAAACATCATTATCGGGGGATCAGTACTGGAGGTAAGTATCGGAGAATCGATGAATAAATCGAAAATTTTTGGAGTAGTCTTCTTTTTTCCAGTAAAAAAAACCCAAAATATTTGTAAAACAATTAATCCTTAACCCAAAGTAACCGCACAAAAGGCCAGCGTTAATCACAATGACAGGTTGGGCTGCGTTTTTAAGGTAAAAATGAAAATTGTTAGTTATTCAAGATCTTGTCTGCAAATGTCGTTCGCTTTTCGGGTTGGATTTGGGTTCAGTCCCGGGAACGAGAATTTTCTGGTTCTCGTTTTGAAAGTCAGTCATGATGCCGGGAATGTTCCTGTTGTCGTTTATGAATATCAGTTCCGATACCTGGGAAATTCATAGGAGTACAGAACCGGGAATCAAAGGTTTCCTCAACCTTTGATTCCCGATTCTAGTCTATGAATTTCACGGGCATTAGCACTCATTTTCAGAACTGGTAACTGGAAAATTCCCGTTCGCGAGATTAAACCTTAGGTTGGATAATGGGTGTACATTTATTGAGTTTCAATTTCGTTGAAGTTCAATGTTCGTTTTTGTTCTGTTCAATTTTCATTCTGCCCAGTTTCTGTCTCTTCAATCGTCGTCCATTTTGACCTTCGTTCTGTTCAGTACTTGTCAATTCCATTTTGTTCAATATTCGATCTTCTTTATCGTTATTGGTTATGGTGCAGAGGATTTGTTGTAGATTTTTTCTGTATCGCTACAGCACCTGATTACACAAAAGTACCGTTTCCTCTTCGGCCTTGGTTCTGGAGTCTATGAACTCTCTCATGTCTTTTTCAAAGCCCACGGCAACCCGTTCGTTCGAGTCTCTACGTACTGCATGCTGCCTTCCAGACAGACGTTCCAATAGCTTAGATTCGAACAAAACGTACTTATCTTCCGTCTCATTCCTCGTTAGATTACGAGTATACTACCGGCCGCACGTTTTCAGGATGGGGAATTTCTGTATGAGACATTTCTGTTCGCGGCATTGTCACTCATGGGTTTCCGTTTGGTTTAGCATACACCCTTTCAACAGTCTACGGGGTAGTTTCTTTAGTCTGTTGTGTTGGGAAGATAAAGATTCTCGTGTCTTCTCAGGTTGTGTTTTTAGTAGAATGTTATTAAAAATTTAATGCATTGGTAGATTCCGGATCTGTGGGCAGTCCTCGTTTGACGCCAGAGGTTGCTTTGCTATGAGAATATCTTTTGGTTCTCTTCTTACAGAAGTGATGTAAAGCCGTTTCGGGTCATTGGTGGTCAGAATGATAAGGTTGTGGAATGTCCTCCATTTTATACACTGGGAAATGGGGCCACCAGTTAGATATCTACTCAGATACCGATCCCACGATGCTTCCCCTCCGATATTGAGATCACATGACTATGTCGTTACTACCCTCCTTCTCCCTTGCCCATATAAGGCTATGAGTATAATGTGGAAATACCCCATTGCAGGGATTTCATCATTATCCCTTTACCCAACGCAGACGATCTCAAAATTTCTTATTTTAAAAATCATTTTTTAAATTTTTTCAAAACATTTCAACAAAACCATATCATGTGACCACTCTTTGGAACGAGCTCGATGAGCTCGTTCCAAAGAGGGTCACATGATATGGTTTTGTTGAAATTTTTCGAAAAATAATATTTTTTCAGCTGCTGAATTTGTATATTACACGGGCGGATGCGGGCGATTCGTTAGGTAAATGGGTATAGTCTCATACGACAAAACTGTGGAAACCATAGATATAATCTCTTGATACTCATCTCCAGAACTGCATCACTATATCCAATAATCCTCCAGTTTCTCAGATCAGTCGAAGAGTCGTACGAGGAGTCACTCTTGTGAGCTAGGCTCCTTCGACTGGTCATGGATCACACATGTCTCGGCTTGAAGGGGCAACAACATATAATAAGACATGGGCTAATTTGAATAGAGTGATGTAATACTCGGTCGGCCCATTCCTTTGATAAAAATACTCGCCTTTGGGTATTCGGAACAGGAACAAGAGTTCCAGAATAGGCTTAGGAAGATACAAAATAGTGTACAAAATAGTCTAAGTTTTAAATAATAACAAAAATAGATTTTATTCAAGTAAAAGGCTTTGTGGCACTCCTAGGAAACACTGTGGTACAATCGAACAGCCCACCCCAAGCAGTTTTATCTATTGCTCTACGTGCGGCCAGGGGCCAGAATAGGCAAACAAAGACGAAGATTGTGGTAGTTGGAAACGAGGACTCTGAGAGATTCCGTGCCAGATAAACAAAATTAAGCGGGTGTTTGGGTTGTTTCCGGTAATTCAAGTCGCTGTCGGTAATTCTACGTACTCCCATTGACTTTAATTGCCTCTGAGGTAATCGCGAGGTCTTGAGCACTAGGTGTTACCAAAAGTAATCATGAGCCGTCATAGAAACCAAAATGGCGGCCTCCAGAAAACAAAAGGGAGGACAGAAACATAGATCTACCTAACAACACGCGCTGCATGCCACGAACAAGACCCCTCATCGTGACATTGATGTCATAACATGGCGACTCGCATCAGTTATGATGATAACTAACGTTTAAGCTATTTTTTTAATATTATGACATCACTTCCGACACCAGGATCCAACAACTATAGGATGAAATCTCACTTTATTGTGAGTAGTATTCCAATACGACGGGCAACTTATCTTGCTGGTTCTCGCTCGGGGATCGGGGAGCACAGGCTTGGCACAGGAGTCAGAACTTTGAGAGCCCTAGTAGCGAAGGAGTGAGCAGTGATAGTCTTTACTTCCAGTCGTAATGCCATATTTCATTAAATTCTACTTAACCCTTATATAGCACGAATAGCAGAGAACACTACCAACAATTATTGAACAGTAAATATTTTCAGTTTTTTCCTCAAAAACATAGATAGAACCCTTCGTTGGAACGAGTTCAACGAACTCGTTCCAATGAGGGGCCATACGCCATGTTTTCGATGCAAAAATTGAAAAAATAGTGAAATCTGAATGACGGTTTTTGAAGAATTACACTCACAGCATATGTTCATTACCAAATGCAAAGGGTCAATTTGCCGATTTGTCAAGAACAGCGTGGAGCGTGTAAAACAGACGAAGTGTAATTGGTATTCTGACTAACTCAATTGAAAAACTCGAGGTATCAACGGCAAATCAGAATCAAGTAAAGGGCGTTTCTAGTAGATAGATCAGCAATTATTATGCGAAGAGGTTTTTCGAGATTACTCTTTGTTTTTTGTTGGTGAGATCGACTTCACATACTCTTGCCGTCTAAAACGTTTAACACTCCAGTTTGCCAGGAATTGAATTGGAAGTTGGACAGAAATTTAGCCGAGGCTTCCCAATCACTACCCGAAATGTCCATTTGAGTCCGTTTGTAATTGATTGATTGATGCTAAGTAAGGGAAATTTGTTTACTTTGAAATACCCACCTCTGATATTTCATAAATTAAAATTAAATATACACAAATAATACACCAAAATTAAGTTTGTGGCGAATAACACACGAAAAAATTATGCAATCAACTCACAGATTTGACAGTAGGCACAAATGGGTCCTGGAAGTCTGCTGCCGTATGTGTACCAGAACTGATAATAACGTAAAATTTCCAAAGAACAACTCGTGGTCAATTGTGCTTCAAATATCCAAAAACAAAACTAGGACATCAAAATTCTTCAAAACGCAGCGACAGAGCTCCGTGGGGGTAAATTCCAAAACTCTCGGTTTTGTTTTCATTGCCTATTTGTTTATATTTTCGGTCAGGATCATCGGGCCAAAAAGCATCGATATGCAATGCCGTCTAAAATCAAATAATGAGAAAGATCGCCTTAACACTACACACTGTTATTATAAGGGGACTGTACAGCTGCTATATTACTTGCAAGCTATCATGACACCTATCTGAAATTCTGAATTTCTTAGAATAAGCCTATATCGAAACTGCCATCTTGGGACTTTAAAGGTCACAGGTCGCGGGGTATAAACAAAGCGATTTCCATGTTCATCGCGTTGAGTTCTGTGTGAGCCAAGTCAACTAGTTTTGTGAAATATCAAGTTTAAATTCATAGAACCGTCATCATTCGATTTAACTGAAAGGGAAGCCCTAGACGACTTGAAACGACGTGATATCGCAGGTTTAAAGACTTTTTTCCACTGAGGCGAGGACTTGTTTTGAGTGGCAAGAAGGAAACTCGTTGCACGGAGTTTCTCGGCTTGAGAAACCCCCAAAATTTGTCGAAACAGTACCCACGGCCACAGAGTCATGACACAACGTGCATTCAAACACCATTTAAGTCGATAGGAACTCAATTCAAAAGAATGAAAGTTCTCATACAATATTGCAATTGCCTTAAACAAATGGTAACCTTGGCTAAATGTTTTTTGAATTCGCACTAATGAACGCAATGGGGTCCGAAGCACTTCACCTGCTCTCTTCTCCCGTTGCTTATAACGTGTTTTCTTGAAATGTTTACACCTCGCGACCTGTGACCTTGCAGAGATTAAAAGCCAAGATGGCAGTTTCGAAATAGGCTTATTAGGCCTACGAGATTTTTTCGATGAAAATTCGTGCTATTGCGTGATATGCGCATGTCCGTCGGGCATGGGATCCATCTTCAACAAAAAATTCAGACAGTGTTGTCTTTTCCCCAAATGTAGTCCTGTCCCCTGCATCGTTAAGTATTTTGAATGTCTAACTTTGTTCTTAGATATCTGAAGCACATTTGACCACGAGTTGTTTTCAGGATATATCAATTTATTATCAGTTCTCATGGGAATACGGTAGTAGATTTCCAGGACACACTGGGGCTCGCTGTCAACTCTGTGAGTTGAATGCATATATTTTTCATGTTCTATACATTACAACCTTCATTTTGATGTATAATTTATGTATATTTTATTTGAATTTATGAAATATCAGTGGTGCGAATTTCAACGTAAACAAATTTCCCTTTCCGATATAGCACCTTAATAAATGAAATAACAATAACAGACATGTCTGAGTTTTTCAGTGCATCTGTTTTCATCTCTATTACTTCATATCTAAGAATCCGAATTGTAAGTGGAAGAACAATCACGTTTGTTATTCTTGTATTTCATAAACTAGAATGAGAAAACACGAGATAGAAAATGCCTAAGGGAGGCGTCTTTGCAATGAAATAAATGTTCATTGACTTTTACGATGAAGTGTGATCATGTAAAATGGTGGAGGGTAGATTTTTCTAAATCTATCTGAGTCCCGGAGTCTTTTTTCAGCACTATATAACTGGAAACAAAGTAAATGAATGAAAGGTTTTGGCGCGCCGCAGGCGCGCAGGGACGATCTGGAATTTACAAATCCCTTGCGACCCTGTTAACCTTATTTTATTTTCCTTGGATCACACAGGCCTAGCTTTCCTATTGCCTCAAATGGGGTCTGAGGGGGGTATGCACATGGTTAGAATTCCCGGCAGTTTACGTTGGAGTGATAGATTGTCAATACTCAATCCCTCAACGCCATTAAGACTATTAGAAAGTGGGCTCTATTCGGTTCCAGCTTGGCGATGGTAGAGGTTTGATTCCCACCGTGGTGACGAGCCAGAATATAATGTTGTGCGATGGCAAATTTGAGGGAAGAAGAGGAAAGAAAACCAAACAGCAACGCCTGTTTGGTAGCGGCCATAACGGTTACAAAAAGAGTGGAGAAAGCTCCAACAGTTTAGTTTGAAAAACCGGGAGTCATCCATCAAGCCTTCTGGGAGATAGGATGCCGTATGTGATTATGAGGTATCTGGTTATCCTTCGGGAATTCCAAATTACCTCCCCTCCCCCACCCCAAAACCAAAAAAAAAAAACCTCTCTCACAGACACACACCCTCAAATTCTCGCAATAAGCCGCAATAAGTATCCGAGATCCAATATTTTAGCATTGTTTATACAGTGTTTCGGGGGGGGGGGGGGGGGGGGGGGAATTTCTTCTGAAACCCACTAACGTGGCATGATATGGAAGCCCACAAATTATTTGAGGAATATTCAAGAGATTATGTTTTGAAGTATATTTTTTGAAGTGTAAGCTAACATAATTATTTTTATTTCTCAATTGTGAAAAATGTAAAAGTCCATATTTATTCAAGCAACGACAAGCAAGCTAAATATAATCTCCATCAGTAATCATTAACACTATGCTGTGACTGTTCATTGAATGCTATTGTTGCCATCAAAGTGTCAGCTACACATGCGGCTTGGATTGGAAGTGGCGAGTCTAATCGTGAATGGGTCAATTACGTGTATTCAGTTTGATTGGCAGTGTTATGAAAATTGTATTGTATTATAAAACCTCTTATGTTTCGTGATGTGTATATATACTTTGATAAGAGACCGAGACTTCACTCTGGAATTCCTCAGTCACAGGACACTCTGAACCTCAGAACTCGATGTCAATACCAGCTGTATTCATTGTTATTTGATACATTTATTGGATGTAAATAAATGTTTCTGTTTATGTGAGTCTTATATATCACTTGGACATTCTAAGATCCCTTATATACTGCAACGAACCTCCTCGCCATATTTGGTGGAGAATCCGACTTTCGTTCAACTTTTTAACTTGAACCCTTTCCCACACACTCTCTAGATTTTGAACATGTTTACCATGGACGTTGCAGCGGAATTACTGGATTGCCTTCGGATACTGCAAGAGAGAACTTGGCACAACAGTGCACAACTAGCAGCCAGCGCCCCAGGTAAACCTTGCTTTCCTAGATACCGAAATGATAATGTTGAAAGTAACCACCAGCGGCTAAATGTTGAAATGACTTACAGCCGCCGGGTGCATCATGAATCTCGAGGTAGGCGACGCCGATTCCCACTGTGTCATAGGTGCGGAAAACACTACCATGACTCTTCGAGATGTCCCGCTAGAAATTATAGATGTAATAGCTGTAAGCGAATTTGTCACCTTAGTTCAACTTGCAAGTTTAACACAGCACCGGTCCTGACCACCTCTGTCAGTACTGAAATTACTGGAAATTAAGTAGAAATTAAGCTAGAAAACGTCTATACGCGAATGTCTGCTTTGGTAGACACAGGAGCCAGTCGTTCGTGTATATCTAAAGACACACTACATTCAACTGGTCTTTGGAGCAAGGTAGAAATTCTTCCGCCCAGCGTCAAAATTTTAACAAGTGTGAACGGCAATTTACTCCGTGTTCTAGGGGAAACAACTTTGCATCTATCCTTGGGTTCATTAGAATTAATCCAAACTTTTCTAATTTTGGAAGAAATGCCTGCAAACATTATTTTAGGTATGGACTTTTTAACTGAAAACAAGGCTACTACTGACCTAGGTCACAAGACTCTTATACTGCAGGATGGTATAACACACGCTCCAGTAAACAATGTCGAAAAACAAACTAATTATACTTATTATGCCTCAAGTTTGTAACATCAGCCGTGGTTGGTTAATTTGACACCTTCTAAAAGTCATAGTACTGGAGTTTTGGGGCAAAACACGGGTACTATCGGAACGTTTTTCCCTGGAGACAAGAGAACGAAGAAAATGTAAGCGCCACTTCCATTGATCAGCGTCGATTGGAATTTCTCAACACCAAACGCTGGCTCCGTGTCCCTTTAACTTTTTTCAACACCAGTAGACACAAACTTACCAACAAATATATCATCTTCAGTGGCTATGTTTTCAATTTGAACTGCAAACAATGAATTCAAAAGAATCAGAAATATTAAAAAACTCACTCACGTGTTGTTCACTACTTCAGTGAATCCTGAATATGAGTCTCAGTTATGACTTCAATCAATTATATTTAAGAAATAACTGTTGTTTTCTTTCGGTTTATGCGATATAAACCGAAAATTTTCAGCACAAGCTTCATAACAAGCATTAACAATGAATTATAACATGAACAGCATGATACAGTTGTAAACATTGGCATTTGTTGATGTAGAAACTCCCAAAGCGACGGCACTTGTGACAATTCATTTTTGAAGAGACGTCATTCGATAGAAATGACGTCATGTTTTTGGATTCGACTACATTGTTGTTGCAAGATTGATGGCATGTTGCAGTTAACGCTTAACAATGAAAGTCATATTTTGTTCGGCATAATAAAATAATTAGAACGTTTCTTTTCTTGTTCTATCGGTCGATAGTACCTGAGTTTGTGTGATTTCTGAAATAAAACCTTCAGCAGCTTCGCTGCTTCAGGTTTTATTTCAGAAATCACACAAACTCAGGTACTATCGACCGATAGAACATGAAAAAGAACGTTCTAATATTATAATATAACGTCAGAGTGCTAGAGGACATCACTTTGGTACCTCGTAGTGAAACAATTGTGCCAGTGCATGTAGGTCCAGATAGACTTGTTGCTTCAATAGGTATTATAGAGCCTGATGTGAATTTGGTGAGCAACTTGCATGTTATGAGCGCACGAACGCTCGTAGAAGGGAATAACAATAAGGCTGTTTCTAAGGTGCTTAACCCAATTCCCATGTAAAGTTTTCACAGGTTCTCAGTTGTTTTCAGCACATCGGCCCTGAGGACATTTTACACACTGTTGATGAAAGTAATGTAAGTTCTGAAGCGTCGGTGAATTATATAGGTCGAAATGGCCCTGGTACTTGTGAAACATATTTTGCTGAAGCCGAGTCTCTTGGTATCGACTTGTCACATTCAGATTTATCAAGCCTTCAGAAACAGGAACTTTTGGTGCTACTAGTTCAGAATAGGGATTGATTTTTTAAGGATTAGTCCGAACTTGGAATGTCTAGCATTTACAGCCATAAAATAGATACAGGTGATGCGGCCTCAGTGAGACGTCGGTTTTTATAGGGCTTTACCAGCAATGAAGGAAGAGATTAGCAGACAAATTTACGAACTTGAAGAACATGGCATTATTGAGCCTTCAGTCTCGGAATGGATGTCCCCAGTTGTTATGGTTAGTAAAAGGGATAATTCGTTCAGGTTCACTGTAGATTACAGGCAACTGAATGCCTTGACAAAGCCCATTTCATTTCCTTTGCCCAGGTTGGAGGACGTTTTCGACACCCTTGGAAAATCAAAGTCTACGATATTCTCTTGTCTTGATATGTTCTCAGGCTATTTCCAGATTGATTTAGACCAAGATTCCAGAAACAAAACCGCTTTTGTCACCCACAGGAGAGTTCATCAATTTAAAAGACTTCCCATGGGCTTGATGAATAGCGTTTCAAGTTTCCAGTTGATCATGGCTGAAGTGCTTCGAGATTTACAATGGCACTCATGTTTGTTTTACGCAGACGATCTTCTCGTATTTTCTAGGTCATTCGAGGAACATCTCCATCACTTGTCACAATTGTTTGGGGCATTACGCAATGCAAATCTGAAGCTGAAGCCTTCAAAATGCGAGTTTGCAGCAAAAGAAATACACTATTTTGGACACAAAGGATGGTATTTCAGTTGATACATCAAAAACTGACGTTGTGTCCTCGTTTCCTAGGCCGAAAAATGTCAAAGATGTCCGTGCTTTTCTTGGTGTATGTAATTACTACAGGCGGTTCGTATTTAATATTGCTAAAAAAGCAGCAACCCTAACTAATCTTCTCAATAAGTCTATAGCATTTCAGTGGACCGCAGAATGTGAGAAGGCCTTCAACACTACGAAAGAAGCCTTGACTACACCACCCATTTTGGCTTTTCTAAATTTTGATAAAAAACTTTTCTTGTATACAGATGCATCAGGTTTTTTCTATTGGTTACATACTCGGTCAGTTGGGCGGAAATGGCAAGGAAGTGATAGTTTCATATGGAGGTAGATCTCTCTCTCCGAGGCAGAACACAAATTTGGTATTTCAGAGCGAGAATGTCTCGCGATAGTTGAAGGTATTAAACACTATCATCTATCATGTTTATTTAGCAAACGGCAAATTTACCGTGATATCCGATCATGTCGCAAATTCATACTTAAAACACCTTAAACAATGTAACGGCAGGTTAGGCCGTTGGTCTTTAAAATTACACCGCGACAAATCAGCGGCTGACCAAAGTGTTATTATTATTAGGGGTATAACTTAGAGATGCGGACCGGTCCGGACCGCACAGGATTGTCCGGTTCAGTGTCGGGGTGGTCCAGTCCGGTCCGGTCCAGCTCTTCACGGTCCGGTATTCGTTGGTGGACCGGTCTAACCCGGTCCGGTCCACACAAATTTAAGAATAATCTAAATTCAAGTAAACTGAGCGTTTTTAATAATCAGAAACTCAAAAAGACACTGTCACACTTCAGAAACTTCTAAGGTGCGTTCATAATTCACATTTCTCCGATTTTGCGGCAACGGCAATGCGATAACAACAATGCGATAACGGCGAAAAATCGGTTATGTGGTATTAATTATTAAACGGCCATGTTCACACATACCGTTATCATTGTCGTTTCCGTATACACAAGCTAAAAACTAAAGTGTTAAAAACTACACTTGAAGTGCTGTATTTTTCACTTACTAAGTGCTGAACTAGCACTTTGTTCAAGTGTAGATATCCCAGAACTTGACAGACGTTGACAATAATACCACTTGACAAGTGTAATGTCGCGACACTTAAACGGAAACAACGCAGATGACGCGGATCAGGCTCGAACTCTCGAGCCTGATTCGCGTCATCTGCGTTGTGTCCTTTTAATTATGTACCCACCAAGCGCAAATCAAATTATGGACGATTCTGGAAGAACCACCAATTCTAGACACATGGGAAGTGCCATCCATTCAAGTTTCAGATGTCTGACGATTGTAATGTCTAAGTGCTTAAAGCATTTTACTTTGAGTGTTAAAGTCAAACCCTAAGAATTAGAATGGGTTTAACACCTTGAAAGTGTCAGTTTTAACACTTTAGTTTTTAGCGTGCATGTGCACACACCAGTTCATTGCCAGTATACCACATAATTGATTTTTTCGTTGTTGTCGCATTGCCGTTGATGCAAAATCAGACAAATGTGAAGTTGTGAACGCTCCTTTATGCAAGAAATAAACGACGATAAAGTTTTCATTGTTCTTTTTTGGCCGAAAGAAACTGCAGGTAACGAAAAAGACTATGCCCAATTACCAGTAAGATAATTCCAAGTAAATGTGGAAATGGAATCTTAAAAGACGTTAGAGACTGTCAAATCCCTCAGACGTGACCAACTCCTTGCAGGCCTTGCAGGGACAGACGCTGCTCATCCTTTGATACTGCGGAAGGTGACATGGTCCTATGTTATCATGTAGAAAAGAGAGTTTATGTACATTGTCTGGAAACAGTCTGCTCCTAACACTACTAACAATGTCACCGGCAGTACTAAACAGGCATTCACTTGGGACACTTGTGGCAACAGCACACATTAATTTCCTGACTAAAAGTGACAAGTTAGGAAGCGTATTCTCGGGCAGCTTCCACCACATTTGAGGGTTGGTGTTTATATCTGCCCATGGCAAAGCATTATACTTGACAATCTCGGTGACAGCTTTCTGTGCGTTATTAAGACTTGGTTCTTCCAATGACTTAGTTCCAAGAACTGGCAGAAGCAGACGCTCTGGTCACTTCACTTTTGTCTCCGATGGTTCACTACAACCACGTGTGCTCGAAGAACTGGAACCACGAACTGTCAGACATGCAGTTGAGAACTGTTCTCTCTGTTCAATCATTCTTTCCAAATCACTTGTTAGCTCTTTTTCAATATTCGATCGAATTTCAATTTTGTGGTTAAATTCACGGAATCGTGGATCCAAATATGTACGTTTGTCCAGTTCCAGTTCTTCGTTGTTTTCGAAACATTTGTCGATTTTCATCATTATGCGTTCCTTTAGGTTTTTCACTGAAGGCAAGTCAATCGGTAACACACGTACCGTTTTCCTTAGCATACAGATAGAAGGTCCGACAGCAGAAACAGTAACATACGATGAGCTGGTCATCCAGACGGTTACATCGTAGAATGGCCTCAAAATGGGCACAAGTTGGGCAATAAGGTTCCTTCCATTCAGCTTCAGTTGGAAAATAAACTGGTTTGGGTGCATTCGGGTGAGGCAACTTTTCATCAACTATTTTGGTCAAAATATCTTTCAGCCCTACAAGCAGAGCAATCATCTGTAACAAGAATTCAACCTTGTCTCTACATCTTGTGTCACTCTGAGTTTGGGGGAATTATGCTCAGTCTTAACTTCCTCAAATCTGTCTAGCATCACCTTATACTTCTCTTGAAATGTTCGACTAGTTTCCTACAACGAGCAACAGCCTCACTGATCCCACGGACTTTCAGACCATCTTGAACAGCTAAGTTTATGACATGTCCGAAACAAGGAAATCCCTTAACATCCAAGAACTCTTGACAACATTTTATGTTTGAGCTAGCATTGTCACAAATAACAGCCACTAGGTTTTCTTTCGTCAGCTGCCAAAATTAATGTCGAGCATTTCATCGACTTTCTCTGCGATGAGCTGAGCTGTATGCTCTCCTGGGAAAGACAGAGCATCTAAACGTTTACTTTCCAGTTCCCAAGATTTCTTAATATCCACATAATGCACTGTTAAGCTAATGAATGACTTCATCGCGCGAGATGTCCATATATCAAATGTTATAGAGTAATAATCAATTTCAGTTTCAAATTTTTGAGAGAATTTCGGCTTTTTTATCTTCGTAAAGTTTATTTATTTCTATTTCAATAGTCTCCCTCGAAGGCACGAGGAACTTTGGGTTCAAGGTGTAGGAATATTTGAGAAATCCTGGGTCATTAACGATAGAAATTGGTTGAACATCTGCACAGATCATTTCTTCGAGATTACGTTTGCATTGGATATAGCGATTACTATCCTTCTTGTAGTATGTCTGTGATAGGGACCTGCGAACCGTTCGAGATTCGGCTCGACTCGAAACCATCGCCGAGATTCGATTCGACTCGATACCTCACCGTCCGATTCGTATTTTTCGAACCGATCTCTGTTCAAACGGCGAATTATATGTGCACTCGCTCGCATTAAGAACACGCCATCATACGCTAACGATAGTGTAATAAATCGCTCTCTGGACGTATTAGCTCTCAAAACTGCGAGTCTATGAGTTCAGAATCAATTGGTCTGGAATCGAGTATTCTCGCAGTGCGAGAATACTCGATTCCAGACCAATTGATTCTGAACTCATCCAGCATGCAGAGTACCGGTATTGCAGACTATGGAAGCACGAATGTCGCCGTCGCGCCGGTTTCAAGGTTCGAGATTCGACTCGACTCGACTCGATACCAGAGGGATGATTCGGCTCGAGATTCGGCTCGAAGTTTTATCCCCGGCTCGCAGGTCCCTAGTCTGTGATTCCTTGAACTATACCTGAAGTAGATTGACTTGAGTCGGAACTTCCCATAGATCCTAATGTTGATGTTGATTCAGGCTTTTTTTTTCTCACATAATCCAACATTGATGGAGTTTTAGCTTTATTGGCATCCAACTTGTCGTAGATGTCATTGTGGTGGCGCTTGAAATATTTTTTCAAATTACTCTGACCACCTCCACCTTTCTTGATGGCAAAATCACATGATATGCTCCTAAATACGCCGGAATCATCAGAATCGAGTAAATATAAATGTCCCTGAGCGACCTTTTCCGTTTTGCAGGTCTACTAAGGCTGCTATCCTCGCTAGTAGAAGCCGTTGGCTTTTCCCCGACTCATTCGACATCGCGCAGTCTCACAAAAATCCCAGCTTTATTGTAGGAATTAGTGTTTTAAATGGACCTGTTCCAAACATTTTTCTCAATTTCTTTGAAGTTTTACCGACTGAACCGAACAACCAACTACGTGTGTGGTTGTTTCCAAAGCACTCCAAGCTCTGCTTGGTTGAACCAAGCAGAGCTTGGAGTGCTTTGGAAACAATCACACACGTAGTCGTATTGACGAGGACAGTGATCACTCTGCCATTGCTAATTGCTTTTTGATGCTTTCGCAGAGCGAAGTCTTTGAAATTCACACTGAGGTCAAATGCGCTCACGGTGAGAAAGATTCTTGACAGACGGCAACAACGTCGTCGAAAGCCGAGGTGCACAGTGCACACAATAATAAAAAGGTGACAATATTATGAAAGCCAGTTAACTTGACGAATAAAAACAATTCTGCCTTTCTGTTATCAAGGATTCAATTGATGAGGTGGACCGGACCGCAAAATACCGGACCGGGGTAGTGTACTGGTACAGGCTGGTCCACTGCCCGCGGTCCGGTCCACGGTCCGGTACACCCCCGGACCGCATACCGCACCGGTCCAAAGCGGTACGGTCCGCAACCCTAGTATAACTTCAAAATCATTCATAAGGCAGGTAGAAAACATTTGACCGCTAATGCACTTTCGCGACGTGAATATCCGAAAACTTAAAATACGGAAATGGACGAAAATCACCAGGCACCCATAATGACTGCAAGTACCGTACTCAAACGGACAACGTCCCAGACTCAAACGGAAGAGGTAATCCAACAGGATGACTCTTTAGACTCCATAGTACGCGTCGCGGCGGTATCTGAAACCGACATCGGACTCGCGCAAACAACGGACGCGGACGTTAATGTTTTTATAGAATATTTGGAAGATAGAAAATTGTCGGACGACAACAAAGAAGCTAGAAGAATAATATTAGAAGCAAATGACTATATTTTAGAAGATGGGATACTATACCACCTCTATTATCCATCTGGCAAGGGACGTCGCCTTGATCGTTTAATAAAACCATTAGTGGTACGACTCAGTTTGAGGAATGACACCCTATTGTCATATCACGACTCTTTGCTGGGTGGACACCAAGGTATTGACCGAACTTATCAATCAGTCAGACACAAATATTTTTGGCCAGGCATGTACACCGACATTCAATTTTATGTGAAATCTTGTATTCAATGTCAGAAAAACAAAAATATAACTCACAAACATCCAGCACCACTGAAACCATTACTAATAGAGAGATCATTCAGTCGGCTACACATAGATATTTTAGGGCCTCTTAAAACATCCCCATCAGGATATAAATATATTTTGTTAAATGTGGACGCTTTTTCAAAATGGCCTGAAGCATTCCCACTTGAAAAGTCTTGGAGCATTGTAACTAAAAGAACGCCCCACATATGATGCAAGGTCATGTGTGGGCTGTTCCAGTAGGTTATGGCATGAGGAACGAAGTGAGCGTTTTGGTGCATACACTTTGACCAACCCAGAAACACAAGAAGGCGCTACGTTTGCTTGTGTTTTATAGGTGAACAGAATAATTTTGAAGTATATTATGGCTGCAATAGGGAGGCAATGAAGATTCATTAACTGAGGAGTAATGTGTTCGTTCTTCTTGGTGCGGGCAGCAGTATTCTGAATTATCTGCAATCTATTGATTTGCGTTTTGGGGAGCCCACAAAGAAGCACATTGCAGTAGTCTAGCCTTGATGAAATGAATGCATGCACGACACATTTAGTGGCACATTTTGTTAGGATTTTCCTTACTTGACCGATGTTCCGAATGTGAAAATTTGCAGACTGACAGAGTTTTGATATGTGATAAGGCATGGTCAAATGTGTATCAAGATACACGCCCAAGTTTCTGACCGTGGTAGATGGGCTGACAATTATGTCACCTATTTTAAGAGGAGGCAAAACATCTGGTGCTGGTTTGCACCTGGAGGAAAATATAATGAGTTCTGTTTTATCACCGTTCAGTTTTAGTTTTTTCACCACTCATAAAGGTTCTGATATCTGCTATACAATTACTCATAATCTGAAATTTTGATTCTGTGTCTACCAGATCAGAGGGTCGAATTCGATATAAATCTGAGAATCATCGGCATAGAAATGGTAGTCGATTCCGTATGAGCGAATAATCTCCCCAAGGGGTTGCATGTAAAGTGTAAAGAGAATAGACCCCAAGACGGAACCCTGTGGTGCCCCGAATTTAAGTGCTACCTGTTCCGACTGAACACCATCAATTGTGACATACAGTGTCGTGTCTGTCAGGTAGGACTGGAACCACCCCAGGGCAACACCATCTATACCTAGGTCAAAAAGACTATCCAATAGGATCTTATGATCAATGGTATCAAAGGCAGCTGAAAGATCCAAAAGTACTAAAGCAACAGCCCTTCTACTATCCAAACTATTCAGCACATCATTCTGAACGCTCAACAGAGCAGATTCTGTTGAGTGACCAGAACGATATGCTGATTGTTTGGGGTCTAAAAGCAGGTTACTGGCTAAGTGAATGCACAGCTGCTGAGCAATAACCTTTTCAATCACTTTCGAAATAAATGGTAGGTTTGATACTGGACGATAATTTTTAAGTACACATGGGTCTTATGATGACTTTTTAAGAAGAGGTGTTACAAGAGCCGTCTTCAAATACGTTGGTACTGAACCAATATTAATTGATAATAATTGATAATATTAGTGATACAGCCTATGAGAGCGGGCAGGCATGACTTCATCAAAGAAGTGGGTATTGGATCCAAAGCGCAACTTTTAGTCGGAGATGACATGATGATTCTTTCAACAATACTTAAGGGCACACTTTTTGAAACTGAAACTGAAGGATCTTAAACTGGGAGTGGTCACAGGTGCTTTCAGTTTGGTCCAGGGACAGTCTAATTTTATCAATTTTGGAGGAAAAAACTCCAAAAACATTTCGGCAATACTGGCATTCAAGAGTTCATCGGAGAATTTAGGTGTTGTTTTCTTTTCTAAAGACTGCAAGACCCGAAACAACTGTTTCAGATCTGACCAACAGTCCCCGAATTTGTCGGACAGGAACTGTTTTTTAGAAAATAAAACCAGATTTTTCACGACTTTACATTGTGATTTATACATTTCATGATGTATGACTAATTTAGAGTGCTTTTCGAGTTGTCTACGTTTCTGTTTTGCTAACCGGGTTTCAGCATCCATCCAGGGGCGAGACGCTTTAATTGTAACACTTTTTGATATGGGGTGGGGGGGGGGGGGGGGGCGTTATCAAGCATTTTCGTAAGGTTGGAATTGTACGAGTTAACCATGCTATGGACAGTAGAAGTGTCAATATTGCTAAAAGCTTCTGTTAATTTTGGCATGAAAGTCGCCTGATCGATGTTCTTAAGCTTCCGATATGATATTGTTTTCCTCAGCAAATTTGGTTTTTTATGTGAAGATTACAAATTACGAAGAAATGGTCTGATAGAGAAGGATCCCAGACAGAGATAGCTTCTACAAGTCTGTATTGGGTGGATTCTGAGACAATGAAAGCATAAGAAATTGCTAAAATTTTATACTCAGAAATCATTTGCAGATATGGTGCCCCTAAAACACTTTCATCGGACAGAGGACAAAATTTTCTATCCAAATTAATTCAAGAACTCTGCAATCTTTTTCTGATCACCAAAGTCGCGACCAGCAGTTACCACCCACAAACGAATGCCTGGAGTGAAAGAATGAACTCAACAATCACGAAAACACTACGGATGTACTGCGATCAAAAACAATAAAATTGGGCAGAACTACTTCCCAGGGTAATGTTTGCGTACAGAGCGTCGCCGTGTACAGAATCCACCCAAATGCAGCCCTTTTCGCGTGCTATTCGGACAAGAATGCCAGCTACCGATCGATAATGGGTTAATTCCATCAAAAGATGTCGGCGCCGAGGCAAGTGAGCATTTAGATGCCACATTAAAAAGTTTCGCGATAACAAGGGAAACTGTCAAGCAGAATATTGGTGACTCGCAGCAAAAATATAAACAACAGCACGATAAGAAAGCAAAAACTCCAAAATTCTCTGCTGGTGATAAAGTTTAGCTGTACAACAACAAGACCCATGTGTGATTATCACCCAAGCTATGCCATCGCTGGAACGGGCCATATTATATCACCCACGACAGTAATCCAACATATACCATCCACCGATGTTCGGATGGTATACAAATGAAGTCACCAGTGTACGCTGACAGATTGAAACCCTTTGTAAACCCAACGAATACTCTAGACGAGGGAAAGCCGCAGCAAAAAAAGTCAAAACTAGCCGGTAGATAGCACACCGGCGGCATCATCTGAAAACAGTAACGCGAATTCAACAGAAAACGACAACGCGAAAAATGAAGAAGAAAAAACATATTTGGTAGACAAAATTTTTGCATGTAAACGGATAAACGGACAGAAGTGTTCTAAAATTAAATGGCTCGAATCGAAAGAAACATCGTGGCAACCAAAACAGAACGTGCCCGAAGAATTAATCCAGGCGTTCCACATTTCCAAAACGGCAAAAGGCAGAAAACGAAAAAGAAAACTCCGAACAGACGTCGCAGCAATATCTGATTCTATCAGCATTCCAGACTTAGATGAATGGGAAATTTTATGAAAGTGAATAATGACAATAGTAGAATGAAAAACAGTGTAAGTTTATGTCTGAACTAAACAATTTTAGCTGTACGTTGCAGCGCTACTGGCCTGCCCACGCGTGAGTGCGCATGACGTAATCACGTGCTTAGTACTTTATAAAACCGCGTCGCTCGCATATACAGATGCTATTATTTCGTTTTTACAATTTTTTGTGTGTGTCATTTAAAAACCTCGGCAGCAGGCTAATAACCGCGCAGCAGGCCCGTCACCTGCTGCACAATTACGTATGTTCGCATATATATATATAAAAAAATTAAAAAATCCGTCTGTCAGTTGAATAGTAACATGACTAACATCTGACACAATTACTGTTGCTAGCGAGATAATAATACTTCTACTACTGCAGCGGTCGAGGTATAAAGGCCATTTACTAACCAGCCTGGTTGGTCCGGATCTCTTAGTCTCGTGGTAAATCGGTCGCTTTGTGTGCTAGAGGTCGACGGTTCGAACCCCGGCTCCCGCACTTATCTCTCCTCCTGTTACATTTGGGGGCTCGTCCGATCCTCAGCAGTAGGTGACACTGTGGGTGTTTCGACCGCTCTGAGGGAGGAACCTGGGTGAGATTCACGGGTGGTGAATCTCAAAAGAAGGGGAGAGTAGTGTAGCGGTCGAGGTATAAAGGCCATTTACCAACCAGCCTGGTTGGTCCGGATCTCTTAGTCGCGTGGTAAATCGGTCGCTTTGTGTGCTAGAGGTCGACGGTTCGAACCCCGGCTCCCGCACTACTAATAATAATAATAATACAAATGAATAATACTAGTCATACAAATAATAGTTAGCGATATTATTGATGACATTTTTTCTTCACCATAGAAATCTGTGTAGCCTAAATGCAATCTTGCCACATGCATTCAAGCTGCATATGATATCTCTTCGGGGTGTCATGGCAAGGCTCCAAGAAGGGATAATATTACTTACTAACATCATAACATTCTTATTTTTTTCATATAATAATTGCAGCGCAGCGCCTAATGTTTTCCCTTTCAAGACAAAATTTTGTTGGACCAAGATAACTCAATTTTTTTCCTAGTTTATACTTTCAGATTCTAATGATGATTTGTCAAACGGTAGAGACCAGAAAACGTAGAAACCAAGAAACAGAAAAGAGAAAGAAGACAAAACTGCAGGGATGTCAACACAACATCAACGAAGAAAAGCAAAGGACATAAATACAAATCGACAACCACCGGACCCAGAAGCCGAACATCGTAAAATATACATTAGACCAGCGCGAACAAGATCATTTCAGAAGTCATTGGAGGGAAGACAAAATAGGACGCGAAATTCATTAACCCTTTACCCAACGTAACGGCCAAAACCGGCCAGCGCTATTCTCAAAAATCGCCAATTAATTTTCACTATTTTTTTCATTTTTTGTCTCAAAAACATAGGTTATGACCCCTCGTTGGAACGAGCTCGTCGAGCTCGTTCCAACGAGGGGTCATAACCTATGTTTTTGAGACAAAAAATGAAAAAAATTAGTTATTCAAGAATTTTTTTTGCAAGTGTCGTCTGCTTTTCATGTTAGGTAAAGGGTTAAGGAGGACATATATATTTAACAACAGTTTTAGCGACATAAACGTAGTGATTTATAAAATACGAAACAGCAAGCGGTAAAGGAAAATGGAGCAACAGTGCATGAACAATATTCGGCGGATATATTTATAACTGAAGATGACTGAAAGCAAAAAAAAAAAAAAACAAATTCAAGGGTTGATCAGAGAAGAAGAAACAAATAGACATTTCATTCGACAATTTAATGTTCTTTTTTCAGGTATTGTTGTAATATTTTTTCCCAAATAAAGTACTCGCAGATTAAGTGGAACTTTTTTTTATCGTAGAGGAGAGCAAATGTGACCGGAGGATATATTGAGTAGCATCTGCGTTTGATGTTTTGCCATGTAGAAATCATTCTTGAATGATTCTTAATAACCCTGGTTTATTTAGATTAATTTGCTTCTAAAATAAATATTGTTTAAACTAATTTATGTCCATTAACATAATCCGAAATACAGAATAGAAAAGGAGTTTGCATGTTATAATTAAGGAAGCTCTGTTCACACACTATTATGAACAGTCTTTGTGTCAATTGCGCTCCCCTAATTAAAGCGTGTAAAATCCAGTCCTTTGGCATTTGTCTCAACAAGTCTTGACAACCCATTGTCAAACAGTGCGGCAAGATAGTTTAATGAGCACCTATTACAGTAAATTTGAGATAAGCCACTTGTCGCTTTTCATGGGACAAACTTTTTTTCGGATCCGGATTCGTGACTTTTTTCCGGATCCGGATCCGGATCCGAAGGCCAAATCCGGATCCAGAAAAAAGTCAAAAGTAGTCTTCTTTTATCATTGTTCACCCAACGATGCTGATCTGCTACCCAATCACCTGCTGTAAAAAAGAAGACATTTTCAGAGGGCGTTTTATGAGGTATACAGTACCCCCCTCCCCACCACACACACACCCCAACCACGACAAAATACACCCAGAATAAATTTCATTCAATAAGGCAAAACAAAAAAATGGTTTTGGTTCATGGGCAATTTTTTTTAAAAATCGATGCGGTAGGGAGGGTTTTATTTTTATTTTCTATTCCCCCCAAGCAATATATCTTACACTGAAAAACATGTGTAATCAACCGAAATTGTGAACCTTGTATTACGAAATATAGGCACAATTCGACCACATGAATGAGTCTGGAACCTGTCCCACATGCATTATAAGACCCTCTATCGAGCAAAGTTGGCATAGCACTCGAGTCTGGAACTTGTTCTATAGGCCATATAATACCTTCTAGGCCCTATATGGCCTGTAGGACAAGTTCCAGACCCGTGTGCTATGACAGTTACATACCTAATAAACGCGACGGAAAATGATACCCCCCCCCCCCCTCTCTCTTTCTCTCTCTCTCTACTTGTAATATATTGAAGATTTATAAGCATGCCATTCAAATTGAGGTGTCTTGACATCTATATTTGTGTGGTTTTATTATAAATTATTGAACGTTTGTGGTGGGCCATAATAGGTATATACAGGAAAATACACAAATATTACAATCACGGAGTTCAAAGATTTATAAGAATGCCATTCAAACTGATGTGTCTTGACATCCATATTTTTGTTGTAAGTAAATCAGGTATGCCAAATGTGCCACTCTGGGGTAGTGGAGACCCTGGAACATTTTCTCTTGGAATGCCCACAGTATATACCTCATAGAATAAAATTTACTGGAAGTATAATGAAGAAATGGGATGAGGAAACAAGGGATAGATGGCTGAGGGGGGACAGGAGGGAGAGGGTAGGAATGCTTATTGAAGAAATTGAAAACGAGGAAGTGATTATTAAACAGTTTATATAGGAATTCTGAGAGGAGAGGAGAGGGAGATGGGGTGAGGTGCAGGGGGAATAATGGCCTTCTCTTATGAGAACCGCGACAAATCAGCGGCTGGCCAAAGAGTTATTATTATTATAATCAGTATAGTTAGAAGCAAAATATTCGAGAATCAGAAATTATAGACATTTATCAATCTTTATTGTAATTTTCATCAGCCTGTGCGCCTGTTAGTAGCGACGCCAGACAATTTTTCGTGTGGAGGGGGAGTGCCTGTTGGCATTGTTTTTTTTTTTACTGCAATTAAATAATCTCTCAGTTCTGTTTCCAACTCTCCAGTTCCACTTCAAAAAGCTCCCTGTCTATGTTTTGTCTGTATTTGTTGTTTTCATCCTGAAAATGTGCCGTTAACAAGTTCATTCACTTGTGTAAACGTAATTAAAATGTTCATTTTCGACTTTTTTCGGGATCCGGATTTGGACCCTGAATCCGGATCCGGATCCGGAAAAAAATCACAAAAAATGGCCGAATCCGCTCCGAATCCGCATCCGGATTCGGAAAAAAGTTTGTCCCGCTTTTCATTACCAATAGAAACAATGAATCTGGTTTAGTATATAAGGTCCTTCACAGATATTTGAATGGAAATCGCAGGGAGCTCAAGAGATACACGATGAAGCTAAAATAGTGTTAATATTTTTTTGTGCGGTAAGCGGTCGGTGTCAGTGCTATCATTTGGATAACAGGATATCAAAGTCATATGGACTCGGAGAAAGCCGGACAATTGACGCTAAGTAGTATATTAGTATTAGTATATTATAATGATATTTGTAACGACTATGCGAGATAGTAGAGATAGTTAGCTATTCGTTACTGTGGTTTAAGGGCACTTTCAGCAACCGAGGGTCGAATACCCTAGATAGCGGCATATGCATCGTTGAGCGAGTGGAGCGCATATTATGGTCAACGAAGGACTCGATGATTTGAACAATTTTATTTAATAACTAATTGATAAGCGCGGATAGGTGTAACTGAGTAAAGTAGTAAGTTGGCAGAAGTTTAAATGTAGTTCCAGTATTTCTCTACGAATTCGAGTTTGGGAAGCAATTTAAATATAATTATATTATTGGGCATTTTTATTGGGCACAGTGATCGATCACGTTGGAGGTGCATAATGTTAAAATGATAATTCATAGAAATAATTGATCATGGATATGTAGATAGTAATTGTAGGTGTATAAAAAATTGTTAATCTTTATCGGCTTTTCATTCCACACTAAAGAAG
Source organism: Pictodentalium vernedei (assembly GCA_031216915.1). Lineage (NCBI taxonomy): Eukaryota > Metazoa > Mollusca > Scaphopoda > Dentaliida > Dentaliidae > Pictodentalium > Pictodentalium vernedei. The sequence continues at coordinate 494,177,160 of CM062295.1, forward strand.
CCCTGTCTGACCCAGAAATGCAGTCAGTCCCCAGCTTTTCCTTATCGTGACCAAGCGAGTATTAGTTCTATTCCGCTGTTGACCATTAGTTATTACTACGACGCCGTGTGATGTCTGGCGAATAATTAATCATAACCTACTGGAGAGGGCTGTTGGTAAGTTAGTTGTCAAGTCGGTGTAATCAAGTGAGAGAATTCTTGAACGTTTCAAGGGTTCTCAACCAACCAGTCACCCCCATTATTTCTGTTTATCTTCTTAGGACCATATTTCCAGTCAGTGCTCTTCTGTCAATAATTATCTAATTCTCTCGTGACAATAGTATTAGGTCACGGGAATTGGGATCATTATTTGCTGGGGAGAGCTGGTGCTTCTACCCCAGGTTTACATCAGGTCGAGCCCTCATCCCTTTTAGAAGTCACTGCTGGTCGCCCTGACCGACATTCCCATGGTCACACCTGACCCAGTGGCGTCTTTGGCGATCTGGTGCCAATACTATAGAACTCTTACAATTGTATTTTCTAGAACTGTATTTTCTAGTTATGACTTTGAAATGAATCATTAGCATTTTCAAAGATGTGGCAATTTGCCAGTTCGCAAATTGCCATATCTTTTAAAACGCTAATGGTTGATTTTAGTCAGTTCTATTAATAGGTAAAACAAATCCGAAAAAATGGCTTCCAGAAAATGTTATATGACAACCATATTTCAAATCACCTTCCCTTCCCATTTCTATAGGCTTGATAGGCTATTGTGTACAACACTGCGATTCTCCTGCTAGTGGTTTGACTTTTAGAGGGCGGTGGGTGGTCGAAGTGAAGGAAGCTGCAGTTGCTCAAATTATCGTTCGAACCGCGGTGAGTGATCTCTCGCCATTCGAACGTACTGACCGGACACATACACAGCTAGAGACGAGTTCGCAGTTTCCACAGACAAGTAGCGATCGACGACAGGGGCCCTGCTACGTTAGAATGCGGACCTGAAGTCAACACCTAATCGATACGCGCTAATGAATGAACCACTGTACACCACTGGAGAAGACCATGTCGCCAGAACTACGACGACAAATGTTCGAAAATCGATCGATTTTTTCTTTTCATCATCCCCCGACCTCAGGCAGCATTAAGAAGGCACTCATATCACACTCTAAAATCGGTTGGGTTAAAAATCAACCCAAATCGACTGGGTTGAGTGAATATGAACCCAAATTGGGTTCATATTCACTCAACCCAGTCGATTTGGGTTGATTTTTAACCCAACCGATTTAGAGTGCATATCCCCATAGATTTGGTGAATAAAGTGTGCCAGTCCATTGTTTCTCGTCAAAACACACACACTCTCTCTCCCTCTATCTCTCTGTGTGTGTGTGTGAGGCCAATGTCAGAGTCGGCGGAACCGTGGGTGCATGTGATCTATATGTGATAGGATTACACCTCACACTGAGTTTAAAAAATTGAGAATTCGCTAATCTTCCCTTGAGTGGAACAAGGCGGCATCCGCAATGCTAAAGCATTGATGGCACCTTATTCCATTCAAAGGATGAAATATACAGGCATGGATCCATATTTTATATTATCTGTAAATATAAACGGATTTATTGTATTTGGGCCACGATTTCCACATTCTTGGTAGAAGATGGTGAAATAGAAGAAATCAACCGAACTATGACCAAAGTGTAGTATAGACAGAAGTAATTAGTTTCAAGTTTTGTAAGTGATCTGATGTGGTCTATCCAAAGTGTCAGTTAATTCAATTCTAAACGAGAACTTAGCGCGAGGCTAATATAGAGTTGACCGCTACCGTATATACTTTACAAAGTCACTAACAAACTGTGGAACGAATGTATCTTACCGACTCCCTTCAACAGCAATGAATAATAAATGATAGAATTCCTAATCACTCTAAAATCAGTCGGGTTAAGAATTAACCCAGATCAACTGGGTTGAGCGAAAATGAACCCAATTGGGTTCATATTCGCTCAACCCACTTGATTTGGGTTAATTTTTAACCCAACTGGTTTTAGAGTGCTTTTTAACGTGAAGCGGTTACAGTGTTCAGACATTTTGAAAAAAATGAATGAATAAAGAGGAGATAACTCTGACTGCCAGGCGTGTGATTTTCGTTTATACAAAGCTTGAATATAAAGTTTTAGAACCACTGGAATTCTCAGAAATCTATTAAATGTGCGGACTTCGTTAGGCTGCTTCAACGGTACATGTAAATATAATAAAGTGGAGATAAGCCCATCACAAATGACGAATCATCGTATTACAAGAGATAAAAAATAAGCAGTAGACATTATCTCAAATATGCTATGCATATGAACCGTATAAGAGTATAGTCTACGAAAATATAAGACTGCATGCCATTTCATAGGATATGAGAAGCAATTGTTTGTGCAACTTCTCCATAAAGTATAGCATTGACGTGGTGAACGGCAAATGTGAGCAATAGATTGGTATTCAGCTCATAGTCCGCTGGTGATTGTCAATGGAGGGCCCCGCGAATGTAAAATTTCGGGTCGAATCGAATCCCGAATCGGCGCGGGTAGAGGATTTCGAATCGAATCGAACTCGAATCGAATTCCAACGCTCTTCCACTTGTAAATATTGCACTTTCTTTCAGCCGTTAATGGTGTCCACTCAAGTATTGTATGCAACACTGACACATCCGTCAAGGCAAATCAATTGTGTGGGAGTCCTGATGATACAAGAAGAGTTTAACCCTTTACCTAACGAATCGCCCGCATCCGCCCGCGTAATATGCAAATTCAGCAGTTGAAAAAATATTATTTTTAAAAAAATTTCAACAAAACCATATCATGTGACCCCTCATTGGAACGAGCTCGTCGAGCTCGTTCCAACGAGGGGTCATATGATATGGTTTTGTTGAAATTTTTTGAAAGTTAAAAAAAAATGATATTTAAACTAATAAATTTGATATCGTCTGCGTTGGGTAAAAAAAACATCTCAACGATTCGAAAATTCTAGAATCGGCGCAACTCTAATGCAGTCGAATCGAATCATCGGGGTGATGTCTAACGGAATCGAATCTCGAAACCTCGCAGGACTCTAGGCCAAAGCACTTTGGGGAAACACCTCTGCTCCCCCTGTATCTTTTCGAATTTCCCTTACTTCGAAGTGCGACCGATAAAGAGACATCGTTACTCGGGTTCTATTTATTTATTTACTTATTTATTGGTGTTTAAGGTCACATACTCGGGTTCTATACCGTTAGAATAATAATTCTATGATTTTACCAGCTATCCATTGGATATGCGATTAGATTAGTACGCACACATTAGCACGCTGCTTACACTCTAAAATAATTGGGTTTAAAATCAACCCAAATCAACAGGGCTGATTGAATATCAACCCATTTGGATTCATATTCACTCATCCCTATTGTTTTGGGGTAATTTTAACCCAGCTGATTTTAGAGTGTATGAAATGCCGAAAGATTTCAGGCGCCGATTCTTGTGAAGATTTTGAAATAAACTGTCTCATCTGCACCACTTCGAAATGTATGTTCTCATTTAGGACGAATCACACATTTTCGAATCGAATCGAGTCTATTATTCGAAACCGAATCGAATATGAAATCGAAAATTCTGGACGGCTCGAAGATACTAACTACTACTACTACTACTACTACTACTAATAATAATAATAATAATAATAATGAAGTTTATAGCCTCGGTTCCACAATGTGCTCGTGGGCTTTACAATATCGAGTACACGAAGGGGTGTATAAATAAATAGACTCTGAGAATGATGCTGAATACATACAAAAAGAAAAAGAAAAACTTACAACTATCAACTATTAATCAACCAAGGTTAAGCTCAGTGTTATATACTTGCTTGAAGAGATGGGTCATCAAAGCAGATTTAAACTGGTCGAGAGTTTGTGGCGTCTTCATATAAGCGGGAAGCGAATTCCAGATCTTCGGACCGGCAACAGAGAAAGCGCGATCACCGCATGATAGAAGGTTGCAAGATGTGTAAACTAAGTCATTGGAGAAACTAGACCTGAGAGTCCTGAGAGGTTTGTGGGGATGACCGATACGGGAAGGTGGACTTTTAACGTGATTGTTCTGACTGTGACGACTCAAGTCCCGACTGATAAAACATTCCAGCTACATCATCAAGGCATGCCTTCTTTGAAGGCATGCCTTGATGATGTAGTAGGAATATTACCCTGGAACGGATCCGAGACTTACCCGCACACAGCACTGCACAGAACTAGCCGCTAGCAACAGCTCATCTTCAACATTGTTTGGAAACTGTAACTTTGTTTTCAAAAGTGGTGAAGACTAATGAAATTATTTATTTATTTATTTATTAAGGGTTAACGCCACTTTAACAGCCAAGGTCATATCGTATCGGTGACAGTTTTACGGGCGGAGAAAGCCGGAGTACCCGGAGAGAACCACCGAGCAACGATGAGCAGCTGCCAGCTCCCCAACATCGTAACTCCGCACTGCAGCACAGGCAGGGTTAGATTGGTTAAAGACATGTGCACCATCGACGTGCAGTACTGCTTAGTACACGGCGTCATCGTGCCCCCATGTGGACAATCGGGGTTAAGTGTCTTGCCTAAGGACACAACGCGGGAGTACGAAGCGATCGCTCAGACGGTCACCCATCCAAGGACTAACCGGGCTCGACGTTGCTGAACATCGGTGATCTGACGAGAACCGGTTACCGCAACGCCACTGCGCCCCCACTAATCAGACTGGAATTAACGTGGGTGGTGGCATGGGTCAGATGCTATTTAAGTTAATATAGATGAATTAGACTCTGTCTTTATTTTCAGCATTATTTACATACAAATTCCATTGAACTATACATTTTGTGAGACGACGAGAGTGACTAATACCAAGCTATAGTCCCTTGTTATGATTCGAAAGGAAACGAATCGGGCAACTGATTTGGAATCGAATCGAATCTCGAAGCTTCTCAAGGCCCTATTCCGATTGTACAGAAATGTGATTATAAAAATGGATAGAGGATTTCGACGGGATTCCTTCCACTTTAGCATTGCACCTTTCGAAAAAAGATAAGCACGAACAATAAATATCAAATCCTTTTTTTTATAGCTTTCCTCGGTTGGGTCTTTGTTTCACAATATTTTAATTATTTATTCATTTATTTACTGGGGCTTAACGACTCTTTCGACAGCTAGGGACACCTCGTGTCGGTCAGTTTTACGGGTGGAAGAAGCCGGAGTACCCGGAGAGAACCACCGAGCAGCGTCGGGCAACTGTCAGACTCACCAACACACCAACTACACACAAGCAAGATAAGTATTGATTGAAGACAAGTGTACCATCGACGTGCAGTACGACTTCGTTCACAGCGCCACCGCTTCTCTGGGTAGGCAATCGGGATTAAGTACATTGCACAAGGGCACAACGCAGTTACCCCCGGCGGGGACGAACCGTGTGTCCATCGATTTGAAGTCCAATGTCGTGACCACTGAGCCACCGCGCTCCCGATATTTTAATTATGTTAGTGTTTTCTCACTATCGTAACTGTGTCGCGACCTGGTCGTGATCTGCACGAGAAAGAGAATCGGAGCTTTGGCGATCACAGTACTTTAAGCACTTTAAGCCAAAATGAGAACCTGCACTCAGAGAAATCCACGCCAATTTTGGTTCCAAGAAGAACCAAAACAAACGAGTCTTCATCTGATCGAGAACCAGGGCATTTCATGTTGAGTTGTCTGTCTTATTTGAAAATTCCCGTTGTCACGCAACTTTACGCATGCGTGATGGAATAATTGAAAACGTTTTTCAGACGTTGCTTCGTCTTCATTTTAAAACCTCAACTTAGCTGCATGCTGTTTCAAAGGATATGAGTAGCAATGGTTTTTGCAACAGCGCAACAGAATACAGCATTGTCGTGGTGAACGGCTTGGGTGGATAACAGACTGCTATTCAGTTCACAATTCGCTGGTGATTGTCAAAGTAGGGCCCAGCGAACATCAAATTTCGGGTCGAATCGAATCCCAAATCGACCCAGGCAAAGGATTTCGAATCGAATTGAACTCGAATCGATTTCCAACGCTCTTCCACTTTCACCTTCTTACAACTGTGAATATTGCCAGTCTTCACTCAAGTATTATATGCAACACCGACTCATCTGTTAGGGCAAATCAATCAAAAAAGAGGAATATACCAGAACGAATCAAAGTGGAAACGGAATCTTCTTGAACTCTTCCATCAACATGTAAAGGAGATCTGTGATAGAAGTGTTTAAGTAGTTGGTAGAATTGGGCAAACACCTCGACGATTCGAAAATCTTCCAATGCAGTCAAATCGAATCAACTGGACGATTTCGTACCGAACTGAATCTCGAATCCTCGCAGGACCCCAGGCCAAAGCACTTTGGGAGAAACGCCATTGCCCTCCCTATATCTTTTCGAATTTTCCATATGTCGAAGTGCGACCGATAAAGACACATCGTTATTCAGGTTCTATACAGTTAGAATAATAATTATATGATTTTACGAGCCATCCATTGGATCTGCGATTAGATTAGTATGCACACATCAGCACGCTGCTTGCACTCTAACATCAATTGAGTTAAAATCAACCCACATCAACTGGGCTGATTGAATATGAACCCAATTGGGTTCATATTCAATCAACCCAGTTGATTTTGGGTTAATTTTTAACCCAACTGATTTTATGGCGCGTCAAAGGCCGAAAGACTTCAGGCGCCGGTTCTTGTGATGATTTTGAAAGAAACTGCATCATCTGCACAAACTCAAACTGTGTGCTTCTATTGTATAGTAGTGTACTGATGAAAGCGGTTGGAGGATTTCGATCGGATTGCGAATGAACTGAGATCAGGGACCAATACTATAAAACTTTTACAATTGTATTTTCCAGAATTGTATTTTCTACTTATTAATGTAACTGACTAAAATGAAAGAAATATTAGCATTTCAAAAATATGCCACATCCTTGAAAATGTTAATCATTCATTTCAACCCATTTAAAGTCATAACTAGAAAATACCTTTCTAGAAAATACAATTGTAAAAGTTTTATAGTACTAGTACTAGGCCCAGGTCAAGAATCTGTTTTTCCCCACACCACTGTAGCATCGCTTCCTCAGATAAAAAGGGTATGCAAGAACAATGAATATAAGATGCTACATGTATATTCTCTAGCTTTCCTCAGTTGGGTCTTTTATTTCTTGACTGTGTCACGACATAATCGCGATCTGCCCGAGAAAGAGAACCAGGGCTTTTGCAGTCACAGTACTTTAAGCCAGAATGAGAACCTACACTCAGAGAAATCCACGCTAATTTGGTTCCAATTAGAACCAAAAACCACCAAAGAACCAAGACAAATGAGCTTTCATGTGATCTAGAACCAGGCTTTTTCATGTAGAGTTGTCTGTCTTGTTTGTATGAAAATTTCCATTGTCGCACAACTCAACCCTTTACCTAACGAATTGGCAGCATCCAACCGCGTAATATGCAAATTAAGCAGTTGAAAAAATATATATTTGTCAAAAATGACAAAAACCATACCATGTAACCCCTCATTGGAACGTGCTGGTTGCAATGAGGTGTCACATGATATGGTTTTGTTAGCGCATGCATGATGGACATATTGAAAACATTTTTAAAACTTCGATTTGGCGCGGCTTTTTATTTTACAGTTTATACAATGTCCAGAGGCCTTGACAGTCCATTTAATGTGAAAGATTGAACAACCAAAATATATGTTTGATTCCATGTAACCAAATTTCGTACTCCTACCACGACAAACTGAAGAACCAGCATTTCATGTCATCGTGCCATCATAATGACGTGTAGACCATATCAGCATTTCCCGGGGGGGGGGGGGGGGTTGTACTACTCGTCACTGTTATTTCCAAAGCAATAAACACGTGTGGAGCGAAAGAGGAAGCCAGCGAAGGCGGTTACCGTCAATCGCTTCATATGTCACTCATTTCCTTTAGTATAACTCCACTCAGGGATGTAGCCAGCAATTTGTTTGGGGGATGTCGCCCACAATGCAACTCAAGGATGAGGTCTGGCAACTAAAAAGACTGAAATCTTGGTCAGAGCAAAGATCAAGTTGGAGGAGATTACGGGAGGGGTTGACCCCCTCCCATAATGTTCTCCAACTTGACCTTTGGCCATCGATGGTGATCCGGGGGGGGGGGGGGGGCTCCCCCGGAAAATTCAAGATTTGATATCAGCAGTGATCAAAGATTTCATGCTGAGTGAAAAGGAATCAAATTCAATGTGCGCATGTATTAGATTGCTGTGGAGAATATCGACCGCGGGGGACGCGGTGGCGTTGCGGTAACCGGTTCTCGTCAGATCACCGAAGTTAATCAACGTCGATCCCGGTTAGTCCTCGGATGGGTGACCATCTGAGCGATCGATTCGGACTCTTGCGTTGTGTCCTTGGGCAAGGCACTTAACCCTGATTGTCCACATTGGGGCACGACGACGCCGTGTACTAAAGCGTACTGAACATCGACAGTACGCATGTCTTCAACCAATCTAACCCTGCCTGTGCTGCAGCGAGGAGTTACGATGTTGGGGAGCAGGCAGCTGCTCGTCGTCTCTTGGTGGTTCTCTCCGGGTACTCCGGCTTCCTCCACCCGTAAAACTGTCACGTTCATGATTAGCCATTGTGCATAAGTATGTGACCTTAAACACCAATAAATAATAAATATTAATATCGGCTGCGGACATTTTGGGATTCGGGGGGGGGGGGGGGGCGTACGACCCCCATGACCCTCCCTGGATTCACCCTTGCAACTATGCAAACACCTATGACACAGGTATTGACAATACTTTATATCGATGCGTTTCGAATGTTGAATTTTCGTCAGGGTAGCTCAGTTTGGTTTTGCAAAGCACCGAAGACACGCAACTCGATTCAGCCTTATGCAGTCACACTTCAATGTGTTCTTGGCCTAAAGTTTTGTTTTCATCTCGGATTTGCCATATAATTAGTCAAATTTCATTTGATACTACTATTAAAGTTAATTTTAGCACAAATGATCAAGTGCGTAATATACCAATATCTATTTAGTTGACGTCCAGTCGAATTCACGTCCGCCATTTTCTGACCATAGCGGGGGAGGAATTCGCTAGAATTGTGCACTTGGTGATACCTTCCTGAAATTTGGCATGATGTAAGGGTAGGCATCAGAGATTTCAAAATCGATCGGCTACAAGTTGGCACCATCCTCTAGCCACCACTAGCAGCGAAATCCAAAATGGCCGCCAAGCGGATCGAAAAAAAGCTATTTTCGCCGATCGCACAACTGAAGCTCCAAACCTAACACCATACATGTGCTGTAATTGATGTGAATGATGGAGTGAAGCCCTTGGAACAAGTTGGGGGGAAGATTAATGGATAATGGGATCAGAATTTCCGTCGATGTGTGCGTCTGTGTGTCTGACTGTCAGTATGATCGTCCGTCCGTAGATAAATTAGTGTTGAATGTTTCTCGGGAATGCAATGGTCAAATGAACATGGTATGAGAGATTCCTGTCAACACATGAACAAGGGTACTCGATAGTATGCAGCAGTGGGGATACTTGGACATTTGATAATCCAATTAAAGTGACAGTCTATTCTCAACTTCCGGCATTTTCGATAGATTTATTTTCTAAGAAAATAAAACTATCAAATTTCTAGAGGAGTTCTGGTTCAATCTCAACACCATAGCGACACGTCTGCCAGCAAGGGCAGTGCTGGAATGAACTCGGGATGCATTAGTTCCCGTTGTTAATTATACAATGTTATCTTGCCAGTATAGAACATTGGCAAAATGGGACTAGAAGGGGTGAGTGTATGTTTGCAGTCATTCGAGGTACAGGAATATTTTTTGACTACAAGTAGTATTCTTCATTTTCGGCCAGTTAAGATGTGGTGTGTTCCAAGTCAGGATTAATGTTGCCGACACTTAATGCCCATCCCTCATGGTATGCTACTTTACCAGGGATATAGAGATATAGCCACCACTGGGAGCCAAAACATGACCTTTGATGTCGATGAGTGGTCGAAATGTTTTAGCGAATAACTTATCGAAATATGATCCGGTATGGCAATTTGATACCTTACGTTAGATTTATTAGATCAACTCAGGTATGGATTCATTGAGACATGAGTGCGCTACAAGATGAAGGATTTCCAAGTTGATTTGCTATGGAGTAGGAACTGACTAGTCACATGTGGCCTATGACCAGAGAAAGACAAGGATACCATAGATGAACACACGGGTGAACGAAGGTATCAACTGTTGTACAGAGGCAAAATAGTTGGGGATATTGTATCATGCTATGCATGAATTAACACCGTCTTGTGCAGTAAATAACAGACTATTTTCCGAAATCTAAAACTGTATTCCTATACCCCGGACAATGTAGCAAGCCACATGGGATGAACATTTGTTAGCAAAATCAACTCAACTAGAAACATGACATGTGTTAACTGGCCGAAAATGGAAAAAAAAATACCAGAATAGGAGATGACTGGTCCTAACATGACAGTATACTACTCAATATTGTTACAACAGCCACCTTCACACTTACACAAAGGTGTGCACCTTAATCCAGCTTTCAAGCATTTGCAATTGCCCTTGCAGGCCTTGGCACAACTACAGTGGAGCATCAGTGCACATGCAGCACTTGCGTCTCCTAGGTGAGTCCAAAATGGGACCAGAATATTGAGACGTGGATTCCACTCCCATCCGTACTGTGATGGGTCTGGCACACATAAGTGTTTCTGCAGAGCACGATGCCAAATGAAAGATGACACAAGAATTACCCTTTTTACATGTTGATACAGAGCTGCTTTGGTGGGCGGGATGTTTTCCATAGACTTAAGGCCATGTGTGAACATATGCCGTCTCGCATCATTGACACGTGTACTGACACAACTGTTACTGTACATCTGTATGGTGAGTTTTTCGATATGCTGCATATGAGGGGAATCCTCTGAAAAGACTTGCGGATTCTCAGTCAATTCTATCATCATTTCAGTTGATGCGGGAAAATTCATCCATGCATTCCATCCTGTCTTCTTCCCAATGCCGAGCATGCTGGATGTTACATCACAACCTGTGAAGGCGTGGAAGAAAGTCAGGGCCTTACAGTAATCAGGTCCAAGTTGTGAAGCTATCTCATGAATTGGCATATCTTTATATGCCTTTCCAATTCCAAACCCAATCCACAGCTCACTGAGTCCAAGGTCACGGAATGTTACGAAATGGTGCAAAGACAGAATGACGACATCAGAATCAACCGTGCGAAGAAAAGCTATTTTGTGACCTTGTGAGACTGCATGGTTGAGATGAAGCATCATGCGCGTGTCTGCTTCCTCGTGGTTCGATGGAGATATGTCACATAAGATAACATCCTTATTGCATAGTACATATTCTCCTGATGTCGTTAACAACTGGTACTCGGATGTTGATGTTAATTTCAGCAGTTCAGCAGACAGGAACTTGAAAAATTCGTCTTTATTCTCACTAACTTTCAAGAATGCCTGCCAATTCTTCCCTTTAGGTAAAGGGACGTTCTCGGACACCCGTATCAACCTAACTGCTGTCTCACCGAGGCGTTTTGCTCGCGTCTGATTCTTCAAACTGCCTTCGGGGTAACAGTCATAGATCGCATCAACCCTTGTGGTGTTCGTGTTAATCAGAGATTCGATGTATGGCAATAATTGCAATCGAGCATATTCTCCAAACAGATCCGCTTTCTGTGGTTTGATTACATGGACTACAGCAGGCATATCCAAGATGACAACTGAAGCTTGTCTAGCTGCTGAATTCTTCCCTTGTGCAGGAATAGCTGGTAAACAATTGAGAATTTGAGATTTTGTCCCACTCCGTAGCTTACCTCTATCGGATAATGCTGGCGGATCACGTGCATTCTCGTGCATGAAAAACTCATCCATGTTTGAATCAGGCCGGGCTTGCAGTGAAACGAACATCTGGGTAACTATTGCGGCAGTTGCTTTACTTGACATGAGTTTGTCTCGGCCTTTGTCCAGGTTGGCTGGGGGTGGGTTAAGGAAGGTATATATATTTGCCTTGGGAATAACATCATTCAGGGGTACGGTGCATTCCACAAGCCTTTCCTTCAAGAAAGTGGAATATAAATGCTTGCCCCTTTCGGGTAATGACCGTAAACTCTTACTAACTTCGGGGTCCATATATTCACCAGTATCTAATGTCACCAGCTGACCACTAGTTTCATCATAAGGGTTGATAATGAGTCCCTGATTCACCAGATCGAGGAGAGATTTCAATTGATTCAGAAATTTTTTCTGCTCTGATACCGAACTTTCCGGGTGTTCCGTGTTATCTGATGATGTTGTGTGGAAACTTGCATATTCATACTCATCTATAACACGCAGAACTTCTGACCTTGAAAGCTCAATAACGACTTTCTCTTCAGCCTGGCCATAGAGACCTTTTGGACCACTGTCTTCTTTGAGTAGTTGGATACTATGTTCTTGGCTCTGATCTAAACCCATCATACTGAACTTCCTCTCACTACGCTGGACCACAAAATGGCCTTCCATGAATTTGTTGTGGATTGAAGGATGCCGCCTGGGTAGCTGAGACATGTCTCTCAGAAATACGGGGACCCACCGACAATAATTTGTATGTCCTAGGGCAAAAAAGTAACTGCACAACTCATCGATAGAACACAGTGTACCAGGCCAGTTACCGATTCGTTGGTTCCGAACGAATTGACAGCTTGTCAAGAGAAAGTTCCGAACGATTTCACCCCAATAGCGCGCAGTTGAAGATTGTGAAAGAATCCTCTGTTCCCACATTTCAAATGACTCATGGGGCCCAGTCTGCTGACAGTAAATCTCATAAGCATTCTTTCTGAGGATCTCAAGCCAAGCTAGAGTGAGAAGATATGCCTGTCGCGTCCTCTTGACATGTTTCCCACCAAGTAGGGATGATGCTACACCGGGTGTGAATATCTTTGCGAGGTGAAACATTCGCTCCCAACCAGAACCACCCATAAGCTTACCACCAGCTTCTTGGGTGCACATTTCAAGATGCAGGAATCCAATCATACACACCATTCGATCCTCACCTATCTCCTCTGGGAACAGCCATTGACATTTTTTCTGCCTGGCATACAACGGACAGTCACCTTCAATGACAGGTATCTGGCCGGGGTTTACGAAAGCAGTAGCTTCCCTGACCACATACATAGCATGCTTCTGCATACTGAGTGAGTCCGCTTTCTGCTCACTGAAAACAGGGAATACCCCAATAACTGCACGAGGTTTGACATTGTCTTGATCTTCATGTTTTGAAAAGAAGCCTGAAAAGGTCACAGGGACTTCATCAAGCTGCCAGCTGCCATCAACCTTCCCTTTATTGCTGATCTGTGACACATGAGACAACCAGTCATTCTCTCCCACGTTCAAATCTGCATATTCATTGGGCCGTACATTACATTCATCTGGAGATTCAAGCCTGATGTCCCCACCAAAGTCTTCAACGAAAGGAACAAATGCATAGTCGTCTGGGAGTTCAATTTGTGTGTCTTCTGGAACATCTAAACTCAGTGGTGGGGGATCAGTACCCACATTGTCCCTGCTCAGTTGACCAATGAGTGTGATGGACGTACCATGCATATCAGATCTACCAGATACATCAATGTTATCAGTGGTTCCTATCGAGAAAACATTACGTTTGCAGTTAGCTGGGACTACAACACCTTCGTTCTTGAACCGCAGTGAAACAGCTCTCGCGAAACTCCTGCGAACATCCATTACGCGATCATAAGAGACAGAGAGTCCCATTTGATGAAAATCTCTGATAAGATTTTTCATACGATCATGGGCATGCAACTTCAAACCCACATAAAGAGGCATTGGAGTTTCTCTGTCACGTCTCTGGTGAACATTTTGTGCATGTTCGGAGCGTTTCGCTGAATTGCTGATCAACATCTGTGAAATAGTACAAGCCACTCGAGTCTTGGCATTAACAGTCTCATCATCGCCTAAGTTCTGTATACTACATGTGCCCTCAAGTAGAACTCTAAGAAGAGTCAGGAGTGAGTTGGGTACAGGCTCGCTCAAGCAATAAGATGAAAATGATCCCGTGAAAGGAGCTTGAGATATGAGTATGTGTTTACGCAGAAGAAGACCCACATCAACTATCTTTTTTGCCTCTTCCTCAGACACTATACGAGTTAAAGATTCGGACAACAAGGAGCCAACTCGAAACCTACTTGAAATAAACACATCTCTACCCTGTGTGAAGGCGTCCCAGCCATCGCCCAATTTCTGCAACAAATGTTCTTTGAATCGAGTGGAATGTATTTCTTCACTAAGCCAATCAGAACCGACTTGCTTCAACCTCCGACTGTACAGATTCTTGAGATCGACAAGCTTCATCGCGGAATCGTTGTGTTCAACAAATGTTATGAGCTCTGCCATAACGAGAGGGTCATAGGGCAGGCCTGACGCGGAATGTTCGGCGTTCTTCGACTTTTTAGATTTAGCCGCTCGTGCTTCATTGGCAAGCTTACAATAACAGGTTTTGTGATAGTAAAGATCACTAGCAGCGGAATCAAATGCTGCATTGACCCGAGAAAAAACAACCCAGTTCTCGGCTTCCTTTGCCATAATTTTGAGTTTATTGTTATCAGACATTGATCTGCAAATAGGCTCACTGCTGTCACCTTCGCGTTTGTGACAATAAACACACTGGGGCAGTTTCCTGTCACAGCCAGATTCAAAACTTGTCCGTGTTCTTTTAGGACTCAGCGTGGAGCAGGATGCCACTGCCTCATTTCGCTCTCGCTTGTGTAGCACGCGCTGTACGATGTGAGTCCGAATACTGTCACGGCATGTCTTATGATATATTGCCTTATTCGTCAACAGTGACATCGACATACACTCATCACTCTCTCTCATCAAACAATCAATGGTCAAATTATATGGAAGCTCAACGCCATTATCTAGGAAGCGCGTTATGTCTTCCTCAATAGCTTTATAGGCGTCATGAAAACGAGATTCTCTATACGGACGCATCAATTTCTTGGAACTGTCTTGCTGGCAAAAGCAACAACGTTCCCAGTCAGTACTAGTCCGTACACGAAGAGGATTCTCACTCATTCTGTGAATGATTTTTGTGAACAATCGCGTTCTCGAATTAATTTCGACAGACAAATCAGAATTGCTTGCGGAATTACGCCAAACAAGAGATTGTATGGCAAAGAGACTGCTTCATAAAGAGCGTTGTTTCTCCGGGATCAGCGTCATTCAGGTTTGCCTGAATGACGCTGATCCCGGAGAAACAACGCTCTTTTCAAGTTCCAAGAAATTGATGCGTCCGTATAGAGAATCTCGTTTTATTCTACATCATCTCCCACGTCTGTTTCCAACACGTGCGTGGATCAGAGTTCACTTTCGCGCCCTTACAATCGGATGTATAGTCGGTAGACCGTCGAAAAGGAGGTTCCCTTCAGCCGCTGGCGGCCATTTTGGATTGTGCCGCTACTGGTCGCCACCGGTCGGTGTCAACTTGTAGCCGATCGTTTTTGAGAACCTCATAGCCTACACTAACAGTGTGCCAAATTTCAAGAAGGTATCACCAAGTGCACAATTCACCTGTATGTGACGAATTCCTCCCCCGCTACCACGATTGTGCCTGTAAATTATTCCACGTGCAATTTGTTTTGGAAACAAAGGTGGCGTATGTCCCCGTCATGCGACCGAATATGGTGAATGCTGATCTGCTCAATTGTTGTCTCCGACGCGAGGTGATCCAGGCTATCAGAAGTGTCGTTAAGCCCCAATAAATAAATAAATAAATAAATAAATAAATAAATAAATAAATAAATAAATAAATAAATAATTTATTGTTGTCATTTATCAGCAAATATACGAAAACCCTCTTGTAAATCTTTTAAGTGTGTACGGCACGGCCTGATGATGGTTCGGTCTGTTTCAAAATTAAAACAAAACACAAATATAATTAATAAGAAACAGAAACATTATACATAAATTATCTTACTCCATTTAGGAGGTGCAGCGAAAAATCAACGCTGCATGGGATTTCAGAAGAAGAAGTTTCGTCTGCTTCCACTATCTTCCAACCCGAAGGCTTGTGCTGGCATGGCTGGCAATTTCCGTCATTGGAAGAGATTTACGAGAAAGTTAATTCCACTTAATTTTCTAAAGTTGTGAGTAAATTTAACGCTAAGTTATGGAAATTTCATATAAAATTTGAAATTTCGAAATGTTAGCAAAGTTATAGCATCGATGTGCGCATCATTTCACAGACTTCAGACATTTTCCTGTAAAACAGTATAAAAATACAGAAGCTGGCCTTTTACATTTTTTACCCAATAAGTTTGAACGCTTGACTATTATTTTCTGTTTAACCCTTTACCTAACATGAAAAGCAGACGACACTTGCAAAAAAAATTCTTGAATAACTAATTTTTTTCATTTTTTGTCTCAAAAACATAGGTTATGACCCCTCGTTGGAACGAGCTCGACGAGCTCGTTCCAACGAGGGTTCATAACCTATGTTTTTGAGACAAAAAATGAAAATATTTTGAAAATTAATTGGCGATTTTTGAGAATAGCGCTGGCCGGTTTTGGCCGTTACGTTGGGTAAAGGGTTAAACCGATTTAAAAATAAAAAAAAAACGGCGCTTTCACCATCTTATGATGTTCTGTAACGTTTTTCTGTTTATTATATCAACGGTATGTGCAGTGTGACATATTTATGCAGGGGCGCCGGAACAGCCCAATCATTGGCCCGACCATAACACCCTGATCCCTGTTTTTTTCGAATTGTTGCCATCGATTATGTGGGGGAGAAAAAAATGACAGTGCACGCAGTTCGTCTTTCGAGGAACATAATATGACAAAATTCCCTGCAAAATTGCCAAAGGCAATTTGGAAGGGAATTTTGTCATATTATGTTCCTCGAAAGACGAACGTTAATGTGGGGGCCCTGGGCGTCCGCCCATTCGTAAATCCAGCCCTGCCCCCAGAAAATGTTTGAAAAATGACATCCCTCAGACCCATTTTAGTCCCAAAATCTCCTCATCTTACGTTAACTGGTCATTAATAGCCGCCATTTTGTGCTCAATATTAAAGAAACAAGACGATCTTTGCGCGCACTATTTTCGGATATCCGCCAGAACAAAATTAAATGAAAGTGTCAATGATACTGTAGCTCAACTTGTCAAGACATGTACATGTATAGTATGTGACACAGCAATGACAAAGATCTAGGTAATGACCTGATAACAAAGGTACATATAAAGTATTGTAACGGTCTGTACATAAATACTGACCGTAGCCTGTAACAAATGTATAGGTAAAGTGTTGTAAAGGTGGGTGACAGTCAGATGCTAAACTAGAAAATAAATCTCTGAGTCCCAGAGTGTGTCTGACTGAACCCCAAAATATTTGTTCTCATAGCACAGTGATAACAAAGGCATCCCAAAACACACTCATTCCTGTCCCAAGGTGAAAACAAAGGTACCCAACAAGTTTCAAGAAGATCAGTTCATAAATACGAGGTGTATAGAAGTTGTGACAAAAAACTGATTGGACCTAATTTCGGTACAAAATGGCCACTGGCAGCCATCTTGAATTTTGGACCGCACTCAGAAACACTCGTTCTCGTCCCAAGGTGATAACAAAGGTACCCAAGAAGTTTCGTGAAGATCGGTTGATAAATACAGCCTCTAGCCCGAGCCGTATTGACATGTGCACTTACATTGTATAAGTAGCACTAAATAAATCAAAATTCATCTAATTTGCATAATTTCTGCACGAGAAAAAACCCCGTACTGTATGTGATGTATTCCATTTTACTAAACATTCATACAAAAATTTATTCAAATCAGAACTTTCATACAGAAGTTCTGTACAAAAGACTGACTGTACTAATTTTGGTACAAAATGGCTGTGGTGGCCATCTTGAATTTCGGACCACACCCCAAAACACTCGTTCTCATCCCACGGTGATAACAAAGATACCCAAGAAGTTTCGTAAAGATCGGTTCATAAATACGGCCTCTAGCCTGAGCCGTATAGAAGTTGTGTACAGAAAACTGATTAGACCGAATTTCGGTACAAAATGGCTACTGGCAGCCATCTTGAATTTTGGACCGCACTCAGAAACACTCGTTCTCGTCCCAAGGTGATAACAGAGGCACCCAAGAAGTTTTGTGAAGATCGGTTGATAAATACAGCCTCTAGCCCGAGCCGTATTGACATGTGTACTTACTGTGTGAAAGTAGCACTGAAAAAAAATCAAAGTTCATCTAATTTGCATAACTTCTGCACGAGAAAAAAACCCGTATTATGTGTGATGTATCCCATGGTACTAAACATTCACACACAAAAAATTTCAAATCAGCGCTTTCATATGGAAGTTCTGTGCAAAAATCTGATTGCACCTAATTTTGAACAAAATGGCTGCGTTCTCGTCCCACGGTGATACCCAAGGTACCCAAGACGTTTCGTAAAGATCGGTTTATAAATACGGCCTCTAGCCCGAGCCGTATTGGCATTTGCACTTGCAGTGCTGAAATTAACACTAAATACATCAAAGTTAGTCTAATTTGCATAATTTACGTACGAGAAAAAAACTCGTATTATATGTGATGTATCCCATGGTACTAAACTTTCATACAAAAAATTACTCAAATCAGCGCTTTCATATGGAAGTTCTGCGCAAAAATCTGATTTCACCTAAGTCTGTACAAAATGGCCGCCAGCGGCCAACTTGAATTTCGGATCGGACCCAAAAAACACTCGTTTTCGTCCCACGGTCATAACAAAGGTACCCAAGAAGTTTCGTAAAGATCGGTTCATAACCAAGGACCCCACCCCTCCACCCTAGAACTTATATTTAACCCTAACCCCACCCTCCACCCAAAAACCACACCCTAACCCTACCCCACCCTGACCCTAAAAGCCCACCCCAGACCCTAACCCCCACCCACCCCGGGACCTAACACCCAACCTTAAGCCCTACTCTGGGGCTACCCCTAACCCCAACCCCTACCCCACCGCCCTGACCCAACCCCACCCTAGCCAAACCAATAGGATTAGGAGCTATTTTTCGGTTTAGGGGCTACTAAAACTAAAACCACACCCCTGACCCCAACCCTAATCCCCCGGGGCCTAACCCTTCCCAACTTTAAGCCCTACTCTGGGGCTACCCCTAACCCTAACCCCACCCCACCCCACTCCTAACCCTAACACTACCTTAATTTGGAGGTAGCCCCTAATAATAATATCCCCTAAACCCCCAATGTTGGCCCGGACAGACGGACGACTGGCCATGGCATAAGCTCAAATTTGGCTTCGCCAAAGTTGAGCTAAAAAATCATAGCCAAGTTATTTGATATGAATGACGATCGGCTGAAGGTCGATCACAAAAATATCATGATCGGCAAATTTTTTGCCCCGACATTGGTCGGGGTGGTAGGGGCGGCTCCGGCGCCCCTGTTATTGTAACGTGTATATGGTAGATTGTTAGCCACTAGCGCTGCGCTGAGTCTACTATCACGGTAGGTTCTCTTATTCCCTCTTTCTGTAAGAAAGATACTACGATCAGCTTGCCGGATCTCTGAAGTAGTAACGCAACAATCTGTTCTGTGTAACTTGGTTTATTCTTCGGAATCTATATACAATGTCCCCCAGGCTGTGACTTGAATGACAGTGCGGCGCCACCCGCTCCGCTACGCCTAGTTACTGAGAATGATTTCCACTCACACTGTCGCGCCTTGCTGTAGTTTGTGCCACCTAATCGTCCGATTACCGCAAAGAGCCACCCCTTCTACGCGCCGCTAAGTTGTCCTGGAATTAGTCTTAATACCTGAAGCCGTTCTACCTCTTTCCCCTAAACCGCGCTAAACACCCCTATATATACACAAGTGCGCAAACCAGAGCGAAGCCGACCAACGAAAGCAGGGCCGCTCACACAATAAAGATAACTAAGGTCGAAGCGCCGCCGGCGCGCGGAACAGGCCTGAATCTCGGCCGCTACAATATAATACAGACACTCTCCTTTCCATTAATATAAAAGTCTAGGGTAAGATTTACATTTTTTTCTTGGAAAGAATAAAAACTTGCTAATTGCTGAGAAAACACATTCGCTATACAAAGACTCAAAGTGGACAGTTAATTGGTTGCTTCTAAATAGTTTGCAACAAAAAGCTAAGTCTCCGTTTGTAACTTTTAATAAACGAAATCAACCCTCCAGTTCTGAGAGCTGTCTGTTGTTTTCGTTTATTAAAAGTAATAAAAGGAAACTTCACTTTATTTTCTACTCGTGCAATTGGCTGCTTCCTCAACAATCACATGCTTCTTAATAGGACTTTTCTCGCCCGTCAAATAATTTCAGGGGAGATAATTTTATCAAATGTCGATTTTCATGGCGATATCGGTCAGAAATGAATGTGGTTGAATTAGACAAACAGATCGAACCGGCCGAAGAAGAAATTCTGGGGCAAATGAAAATTAATTTGTTTACAGATAGTATATTGCAAGATTGCTTGTAATGCTGACACATTTGTATGCTCTCAAATGCTTTAATTCATTGTGTAATCTTGTAGCATGTCTGTGGAAAAATGTGGAGTGGCCCGTTCCTCCACAGCCTTCTCATATACCGCTAAAACATACCGGAAACAAAGGAAACCACCGTGTACTGTTTTATGGATTACGGAAATGATTTCGATACTGTACCATTCCCTCCCATTTGTTGTTCATGCCATTGTCTTGTCATGATTCGTTTTATTTCTTCTACCTAAAAAAAAAACAAAAACAGACCGAACCGATGCAATGCTGAATTAATTTACCATATGCTACTAATTGCCTTTAAATTAACAAATTTGCATACTCACGTTTTAAAACTAAGTGTGTAATCATATAAATGCCCCCCCCCCCCCCCCCCACCCCTTTCCACCTGTTTCTCCACTTTTGGGTCCACAAGTGGTATGTTTAAAATGATTATGTGGATGCCTGTTACGTTTCCTTGCCCATCATTTCAAAATACGTTTTTTTTATCAAGAAACTTGTTTAGCCTCTGACAATAATATTCTGATCTATTTATTTATGAAGACATCTGTGGTGGATGGAGAAGATTTTAAGCAGGTCGATATCTCCACTCGTGGACCCAACACATAATTTTTCTGCAGATCTTCGAGATGCTATTACGAGTTAACTCCCCTGATGAACAATTTTTAGGAATGTTTTGATCAAGTCGCGTTTTGCTGAGCCATCTCGGATAAATTTTGCAGTGTGCAGTTTATATACCATTTCGGGGCGCGGTGGCGTTGTGGTAACCGGTTCTCGTCAGATCACCGAAGTTAAGCAACGTCGCGCCCGGTTAGTCCTTGGATGGGTGACCGTCTGAGCGATCGATTCGGACTCCTGCGTTGTGTCCTTGGGCAAGGCACTTAACCCCGATTGTCCACATGAGGCGTGTACTGAGGCGTAGAGTACGTCGATGGTGCACATGTCTTCAACCAATCTAACCCTGCCTGTGCCGCAGTGCAGAGTTTCGGTGTTGGGGAGCTGGCAGCTACTCGTCGTTGCTCTGTGGTTCTCTCCGGGTACTCCGGCTTCCTCCACCCGTAAAACTGTCACGATCATGATTAGACATTGTTCATACGTATGTGACCTTTAACACCAATAAATAAATAATAAATAATATTCCATTTCAAACATGGTTCGAAACAAAAGATCTTTCCATTGCCTCACCTAGACTTTATTGGCGATTTCATCTGTCAGTTGAAAGAAATTCAGATTATTAAAACAGTTAATTGATCTTGGTTGTAATATTCCAACGAGTTGTCGAGACCATGGAGCCAATAATATAAAACTATTACAATTGTATTTTCTAGAATTGTATTTTCTGCCTATTAATATAACTGACTAAAATGAATCATTAGCATTTTAAAAGATATGGCACTTCTCCAACTGGCAAATTGCCACATCCTCGAAAATACTAATGGTTCATTTCAACTCATTTATAGTTATAACTAGAAAATACAATTGTAAAAGTTTTATAGTATTGGCCCCTATGATCACCAACGAGACGAAGAAACGACCCAGGTTGATTGACTGCTGTAAAAAAATGTGTATTATTTGCTGGTGGATATTAAAAAAACAGAACACGCCACCTGAAATAGAAACAGAAACGAAATAATGTAATTACGAAATGTTTGTCCAGAATGTTCAGCAAAAGGTTTTATTTCGTGTTTATCAGAGTCGCCGACAAAATCTACATATGTCAGTGACGTCACACGAGCCACGCTCGAAACAGGCATGGTATGAATTTGAAAAAGGTGAGTTTACTGAATGTTTGGAAGTGAACTCCTTACTCCGACTCCAACTCGAACCCACGAGAGTGTTTGTCACTCTCGCGGAGTCGAGGCGGACTCGGGGCAAGCGTCATTGTACATAGAACTCTATGGCTGAGGGAGAAGAAAAGGTTGTGTAAGTTGGGGGCTATACACAAAAACTCACTGTGCCGACCGTGTTATTTCTTTGAAACATCTATTCTGTCTGTCTGTCTGTCTGTCTGTCTGTCTGTCTGTCTGTGTGTCTGTCTGTCTGTCTGTCTGTCTGTCTGTCTGTCTGTCTGTCTGTCTGTCTGTCTGTCTAGGGGTACTTTTTTATGGCGGAGGTCCTCGTCAGGTTTAAAAAAAGTGCGCGGGGTGGGGGCAGAGAGGCGCACCGAAAGTTATGACCAAATATTTTTTCACCGGGTCTTCAAATGGGTCTACTTGGGGTAACTTTTTATCAGGAATCTAATGGTGGTGTTTAAAAAAGTGGCGGGGTGTTGGTGGGGAGGAGAAAAATTGATGGATTTCACCGATATAGGTCCTCAAAGGGGTCTACTACGGGTAACTTTTACCAGAAATCTAATGGTGGGAGTTTAAAAAGTGACGGGATTGAAGGCCCCGCCCTTAGGGCGGGGCCGATTGTGCCGCCCGTAGGGCGGGCTGGGTCGAAACATATAAAACAACGAAGTGGCCTTTATACGGGAAGTAAAGTTTATGAACTCTGAATATATGTGTTTTTCCACGAATGTTTCCAATGTTAACCATCTATTTATATTTATCTTGACCATACCAATATTTCCGCATAATTTAAATTTATGGTTGTGAGCGCCTTACTCAGACTCCAGCTCGACACCACGGGAGTGTTTACCACTCTCGTGGAGTCGACCTGGACTCTGGACAAGCGTTATTGTACAGAGAACTAATTCGACGCAAACGGAGTCAAGCATGACCTTCTGGTGAATAAATTCAAGTTATCCGTGGGGTGGGGGTGGGGGTGGGGGCTATTATTTTATACCCCCTCCCCGTTGATGCTACTCCTGTTACAAGGAAAAATAGTACGCTTAGTTAAAGAATTAAAATGGGAATTATAAGGATAAACAAATTAATAGTTTTTAATGAGCTGGTCATCCAACCCCCACCCTCTCGCCCATACACCAAACTAATGCTTACAATCATCCCCATTATATCACATTACTTAAACTCATCCTCACTGTCAACAAAGGAAGTTCCCCCTCCCAAGAGAACACCGGCAAAAGCCTTATAAAAACAAGCTGGTGTTGGTAATTACTATTATAAAAAGAGCCATCCCAAACGATTTAACCCTATGATACTTTTGTACGTCTTATGATGTACGAAATCAAACAGCGCGTTGATGCTTTGTGGTCATTTGTTTTGTTATTATTTTTCGATTTTTTAAAGGTTTAACCTCAATTCCTATTTTCCCCCGAATAGTGCTCAGTGACAACCGTTGAGCCAAAAGTTATCGCAGCTTGAAATTCTAATATAATCCTGTCTGTCAAGACTTCTTAACTGATTGATTGCTAGAAGCCAATATCAGGGCTTTCAAAAAATGAAGATACCAGAGCAAAAACCAACACTTTCCTTGGGGCGCGGTAACCGGTTGAGCAACGTCGAGCCCGGTTAGTCCTCGGATGGGTGACCGTGATTCGGTCTCCCGCGTTGTGTCCTTGGGCAAGGCACTTAACCCCGTCCACATGGGGGCACGATGACTTCGTGTACTAAGGCGTACTGCACGCCGATGGTGCGCATGTCTTCAACCAATCTAACCCTGCCTGTGCTGCAATGCGGAGTTACGATGTTGGGGAGCTGGCAGCTGCTCGTCGTTGCTCGGTGGGTCTCTCCGGGTACTCCGACTTCCTCCACCCGTAAAACTGTCAGGGTCATGATTAGCCATTTTGCATAAGTTCATGTTCAGTCAAACACAAATAATATTTTGTTTATATAAATTTGTTTTATTACGAATTATTGGAGAGTGCCTGAGGGCACTCACCAATAATTTGTAATAAAACAAGTTTTGAATAACAAATTCAGACCACCAAAAATAATCTAGCCCTCAACCAGATAATCACTGATGTGAAAAATATCTGAATTCCCAGAGACGTTTGAACGTCAGGATAATTAAAGTCTCAAAGGGTTAAAAGGGATTGATTATCTTCCCCTCAAAGTTTAGACAATAATTATAAAGTAGCGCATAATTTGAACGCCTTGGGTATGTGAACGGTAATGAAAAATATTGGAATATTCGGATGGGGTGTAAGAAAGTTCCCAAAAATAGACCGTTGCATGAATTCGCCAAAACAGTAAATCCATGGGAGAGACGAACAACGACCTGGCCACATGGATCGACATCACGCACAAGAGTTAAATTCAGGCTGCAGAATGCGTATAAAAAAAATAATTCCTTCTCGTCACTCAAGATATAATTATATGTGAACAATTTATATTGAGGGAACATTTTCAAATTTCCTCCTGAATATAGATGTAAATGTTAGTTGATCTTAAAATTTATACTCCACTTTATAAGTTGGTTGTTAACCCTTTACCTAACATGAAAAGCAGACGACACTTCCAAAAAAAATTCTTGAATAACTAATTTTTTTGACTCAAAAGCATAGGTTATGACCCCTCACTGGAACGAGCTCGTTCCAACGAGAGGTCATAACCTATGTTTTGGGGACAAAAAATGAAAAAAATATTGAAAATTAATTAGCGATTTTTGAGAACAGCGCTGACCGGTTTTGGGCGTTACGTTGGGTAAAGGGTTAACGCAATGGAATGCGTTTTCGGAATTAGATTTAAGTTTGGCCGATATAGAAATCTTTGATTTTGTCGCAAAATAAAGGTATATACGGCCATGGTTGTAAGAAAATTCATAAAAAAATCATCTCCCCCCCCCCACCATAATGCTTTTAAACAACACAAGCTTCAATGTGCTGCTCAGTGTCAACAGTAGAATCCCTCTCCCCCAAGCGAACACCGAGAATAGCTTGATGAAAACACGCTGGTATTAGTAATCACTAGTATAAAGGGTCCACCCTCAACGATTGAAAGGGGTTAGTTATCTACCCTTCAATGTCAAGATAATAATAATAAAAAAAAAGAAAAAAAAGAAGAAAAAAGAGTAGCGTTTCATTATAACGAAATCGGTTCAGCGGTTTTGGAGAAGTCACGAACATCATGCTTACGAAGCATGATGTTCGTAAGCGGTACGTCTATATAACCGAATTACAGAACAGCATATTGTGGGCGGATCGACCCACGATATATCTAATAACTTAGACAGTTCTTGAAAGTAATATATGCTTACTAGTGAATTCGGGGGCCCGCGGCCCGCCTGTCGATTCACACACACTGGGCTCGCAAACTAGCTGTCTCGGGTGGCGCGGCTTCGTGCTCGCGGGCCCCTGGACCACCGGGCCCCGGGGTTACTACCCCGGCTCCCCCCCCCCCCCCTCTCGACGGCCCTGCATATTTCCAATTTTAGAGGATTTCCATCTCGAGCATTGGTGACTGGGTCATATTTTACCAGTAAAACCGAGCTTTTTGCCATAGTAAACAAACACTGCTTCACTTCACATCCTGCGGGGAAGGCAAACAATAGAACAATAATATAAGCATTGCCAGTGAACAACAGAAACTGGCCACTATGGCACTTTCGATTTAGGTCAAAAGTCAGGCTGTTCTACAAATGAGGAGCGCTCAAAATAGTCATGTTTCAAATCATCTTTGAAAAATAATTTAGCATTTTATCAGTTAACCCTTTACCTAACTTGAAAAGCAGACGACACTTGTAAAAAACGAGCTTGTTCCTACAGGGGGTAATAACCTATGTTTTTGAAGCAAAAATGAAAAAAATAATGAAAATTAATTGGCGATTTTTGAGAATAGCGCTGTCCGGTTTTGGCCGTTACGTTGTGTGAAGGGTTAAACTACCCTACAGGAAAATGACTGAAGTTTGTGAAATGGCGCGAACATCGATGATACAACGTCCCTAACATTGGGAAAGTTCAATTTTCACATGAAATTCCCATGTCTTTGATGTTAAATTTAGTGACAACTTTACAAACTTAAATGAAGCCGGGCATCAAGAGTTCATTAACCTTTTACCTAACATGAAAAGCAGACGACTCTTGCAAAAAAATTCCTGAATAACTAATTTTTTTCATTTTTTGTCTCAAAAACATAGGTTATGGCCCCTCGTTGGAACGAGTTCGACGAGCTCGTTCCAACGAGGGGTCATAACCTATGTTTTTGAGACAAAAAATAAAAAAAAATATAGAACCTTAGTGAGCACGCTCACATACCCCACGCGCCCCGAGATTTCGGAAAACTGTAATTTTTAGGAAAATGTCCCGGAAGTCTGTTACTTGTATTTTTCAGAGTCCAGGGCCCGTAATTTCCGCAAAAATCAGCCGAGCAGAACGAAACGCAAACTTGATCTGTAAGTCATTGTGGTAGACTCACATACTAAAATGGCCGTAATTTCGATAATATCTGAAAGCGTGTAGAAAAAAAGTCCGGAAAACTGTAATTTTGATGAACTTTTCAAAGTCGAAGGGCCGTAATTTCGGTAAAAATCAGTGGAGCAGAACAAAATGCAAACTTGATCTGTAGGCCACCATGTTAGACAAACATACCAAAACTCAGCTCAATATCTGGAAGCATGTAGAGAAAAAGCCTGGAAAAGTGTAATTTGGATGAACTTTTCAAAGTCTATGGGCCGTAATTTTGGTAAAAGTCAGTGGAGCGGAACAAAACCCAAACTTGTTCTGTAGGCCACCATGTTAGACTAACATACCAAAAATCAGATCAATATCTGGAAGCGTGCAGGAAAAAAGTCCGCAAAACTGTAATTTTGATGAACTTTTCAAAGTTCAAGGGCCGTAATTTCGGTAAAAATCAGTGGAGCGGAACAAAATGCAAACTTGATCTGTAGGCCACCAGGTCAGACTAACATACCAAAAATCAGCTCAATATTTGAAAGCGTGTAGAAAAAAAGTCCGGAAAACTGTAATTTTGATGAATTTTTCAGAGTCCAAGGGCCGTAATTTTGGTAAAAATCAGTGGAGCGGAACAAAATGCAAACTTCATCTGTAGGCCACCATGTTAGACTCACATACCAAAACTCAGCTCAATATCTGGAAGCGTGTAGAAAAAAAGTCCGGAAAACAAGTAGGACTGACTGACGGACTGACAGACTGACGGGCTGACAGACTGACGGACGGACCAGTCAAAAACATTATACCCCCGCAACTTCGTTGCGTGGGGTATACTAATGAAATTAATAGGCGATTTTTAAGAATAGCGCTGGCCGGTTTTGGAAATTTCGTTGGGTAAAGGGTTAATACTCTGATTGACACCCGTGGGGACGAGGTGGTTCAATGGTTATGGCAACGGACTTCAAACCAAAAGGTCCACGGTTCGATTCCCGCTAGGGGTAACTGTGTCGTGTTCTTGGGCAAGGCTCTTAATCTCGATTGTCCACGTGGGCACGGTAACGCTGTGCACTAAGGCGTACTGCACGTAGATGGTGCACTTGTCTTCAACCAATACAAACCCTGCTTTTGCGGAGTTAGTACGTTGGGGTGTCTGGCAGTTGCTAGCCGTTGCTTGGTGGTTCTCTACGGGTACTCCAGTTCCTCCACCAGTAAAATTGACCGACACGAGGTGACCCTGACTGTCGAAAGTGTCGTTAAATCCCAATAAATAAATAAATATCTTTTCGAGCATACGACGCAATACATTGTTAAGTGTATTCGTCCAACCATTGCGAAGTGGGTGGGCATGGATATTCTGAGTTGTGCATGGCATTATTAACCCCCAGCAACGGCAACCCACAATGCAAATAGGCATGTTTAGTCCTGATACATATTGGAAATAACACATTTCACCATGTTTGGTGGAACCTTCTGACAATGAAAGTGTCAATGACACTGTAGCTTAACTTGTCTGTGTGTTGTGTTTGATGAAAAGAATATGTTCAATGTTTATGAAAGGATTATGAAATAAGACAAGAATTGTGATAATTGGGAATATGTTAATTTCTGTTCCCTGTATGCTATGTTTTTAATAAAAAATAATATGAGGTGTACACTGTACTAAAGAGCTGAGGGGTGGGTTAAAATGACCTCACAGTTAATTATGTGGCCCTCACAGTTAACGTATGTCAACGAAAGTTACCAAGTTACAGTGAAATTATTCCAAAACGAGTCATCCTATCAAGTTACATTGAAATCCCTTCACAAATATGGCCTGCAGACTGTGCTAAAGGTTTTCGGGCTTCGGGCCCCTGTAGCCGCCACAGTTGCCCAATCACGTCCAAAAGGGGACGTTCTCATCTAGACATTATATGAAGTCAACCTACCGGGTTACAACGAAATCCTTTCATAAATATGACCTGTAGACTCTGCTAAAGGCCTGTGTAGCCATGACGGTTGACCGATTGTAACTAAAAGTGGACGTCCTCATCTCGACATTATACTGAGTCATTCTACTAAGTTACAATGAAATCCCTTCACAAATACGACCTGCAGTCTGTACTAAAGTTTTTCGGGCTTCAGGCTCGGGAAGCCATCATGGTTTAATGATCGCGACCAAAAGGGGACGCTGTCATCTGGGCTTCATCTGGAGTGATCCAACGAAGTTACAATGAAATCCCTTCATAAATACAACCTGTAGACTGTGCTCAAGGAGTTCGTACTTCTGGCCCCTAAAACCGTCACAGCTGACCAATCACGACCAAAAGGGGATGTCATCGTCTAGGCATTATATGGAGTCAACATAACAAGTTACAATGAAATCCTTCCATAAATACGACCTATAGACCATGCTAAAGGTTTTTGGGTTCGGGCAGGCATCAAGGCTGAATGACTCGACCAAAAAGGGGACGTTCTCATCTAGACATTTTCTGGAGTCATCCTACCAAGTTACAATGAAATCCCTTCATAAATATGACCTGTAGACTGTGTTAAAGGTTTTCGGGCCCTTGTACCCGTCACAGTTGCCAAATCGCGTCCAAAAGGAGACGTTCTCATCTCGACATTATATGAAGTCAACCTACCAAGTTACAATGAAATCCCTTTGTAAATATGACCTGTAGACTGTGCTAGAGGTTTTCGGGCTTTGGGCTCGGGCAGCCATCATGGTTGAATGTTCGCAAACAAAAGGGGGCATTCTCATCTGGGCATCATCTGGAGTGATCCTACGAAGTTACAATGAAATGCCTTCATAAATATGACCTGTAGACTGTGCTAAAGATTTTCGGGCTTCGGGCCCCTGCAGCCGTCACAGTTGGCCAATCACGACCAAAAGGGGATGCCATCATCTAGGCATTATATTGAGTCAACCTGACAAGTTACAATGAAATCCTTCCATAAATACGACCTATAGACTTTGCTAAAAGTCTTTGGGCTCGGGCAGCCATCAAGGCTGAATGATCGCGACCAAAAGGGGACTTTCGCATCTAGACATTATTTGGAGTCATCCTACCAAGCTACAACGAAATCCCTTCATAAATATGACCTGTAGACTGTGCTAAAGGTTTTCGGGCTTTGGGCTCGGGCAGCCATCATGGCTGAATGATCGCAACCAAAAGGGAAATTCTCATCTGGGCATTATCTGGAGTGATCCTACGAAGTTACAATGAAATCCCTTCATAAATATGATCTGTAGACTGTACTCAAGGTTTTCGGGCATCGGGCGCACCTGCAGCCGTCACAGTTGACCTATCACCAAAAGGGGATGTCATCATCTAGACATTATATGGAGTCAACCTAACAAGTTACAATGGAATCCTTCGAAAAATACGACCCATAGACTATGGTAAAGGTTTTTGGGCTCTGGCAGCCATCAGGGTTGAATGACCACAACCAAAAGGGGACGTTCCCATCTAGACATTATTCGGAGTGATCCTACCAAGTTACAATGAAATCCCTTCATAAATATGACATGTAGACTGTGCTAAAGTTTTTCGGGCTTCGGGCCCCTGAAGCCGTCACAGCTGCCCAATCACGTCCAAAAGGGGACGTTCTCATCTAGACATTATATGAAGTCAACCTACCGGGTTACAATGAAATCCCTTCATAAATATGACCCGTAGACTGTGTTAAAGGTTTCAGGCTTCGGGCTCGGGAAGCCATCATGGCTGAATGATCGCAACCAAAAGGGGACATTCTCATCTTGACATCATCTGGAGTGATCCTACGAAGTTACAACGAAATCCCTTCATCAGTATGACCTGTAGCCTGTGCTCAAGGTTTTCGTGCTTCGGGCCCCTGTAGCCGTCACAGTTGACCAATCACGACCAAAAGGGGATTCACAATCTAGGCATTATATGGAGTCAACCTAACAAAGTTAGAATGGAATTCTTCCATAAATACGACCTATAGACTATGCTAAAGGTTTTTGGGCTCGGGCAGCCATCAGGCTGAATGATCGCGACCAAAAGGGAACGTTCTCATCTAGACATTATTTGGAGTCATCCTACCAAGCTACAATGAAATCCCTTCATAAATATGACCTGTAGACTGTGCTAAAAAATTTCGGGCTTTGGTCCCCTGTAGCCGTCACAGTTGTTCAATCGTGTCCAAAAGGGGACGTTCTCATTTAAATATCATATGAAGTCAACCTACCAAGTTACAATGAAATCCCTTCATAAATATGACCTGTAGACTGTGCTAAAGGTTTTCGGGCTTCGGGCTCGGGCAGCCATCATGGCTGAATGATCGCAACCAAAAGGGGACATTCTCATCTGGAGTGATCCTACGACGTTACAATGAAATCCCTTCATAAATATGACCTGTAGACTGTGCTCAAGGTTTTCGGGCTTCGGGCTCCTGTAGCCGTCACAGTTGACCAATCACGACCAAAAGGGGATGTCATAATCTAGGCATTATATGGAGTCAACTTAACAAGTTACAAAGAAATCCTTCCATAAATACGACCTATAGACTATGCTAAAGGTTTTTGCGCTCGGGCAGCCATCAATGCTGAATGATCGGGACCAAACTGAAGGGGGGCGTTCTCATCTAAACATTATTTGGAGTCATCCTACCAAGCTACAATGAAATCACTTCATAAATATGACCTGTAGACTGTGCTCAAGGTTTTCGGGCTTCGGGCCCCAGTAGCCGTCAGAGTTGTCCCATCACGTCCAAAAGGGGACGTTCTCATCTAGACATTATATGAAGTCAATCTACCAAGTTACAATGAAACCCTCCATAAATATGACATGTAGACTGTGCTAAAGGTTTTTGGGTTTTGGGCTCGGGCAGTCGTCACGGTTGAGAGACTGTGACCAAATGGGGAAGTTCTCATCTAGACATCATGCGGAGTCATCCTACCAAGTTGAATGAAATCCTGCCTTATTAAATATGACCTGCAGACTGTGCTAAAAGTTTTTGGGTTTAGGCAGCCATCACGGTTGACAGATCATGACCAAAAGGGGACGTTCTCGTCTGGGCATTATACAAAGGCATCATACCAAGTTACAATGAAATCCCTTCATAAATACGACCTGTAGACTGTGCTAATGGTTTTCGGGTTTTGGGCTCGGGTAGCCATACCGGTTCACCGATCGCGACCAAAAGGGGACGTTCTCATCTAGACATGCATGTGAAATTTTGTGTCGATCAGACAAGAACTACGGAGTGTAGCCTGTACTAAAGGAAAATGTGAACAGACTCACAGACTAACAGACTTCCGCACGCATGATGGCAATAGCTTATCTTGACTTTGTCAAGTTAAGCTAAAAATGATTGGCCCAGTCATTTTCTCTTCCGCCCCCCCCCCCCCACCCCCCACAAACAACTGAAAAAATTAATTTTTTGCCTCAAAAACAGAGCTTATGACCCTTCGGTGAAAAAGTCCCAATGAGCTCGTCCCAATAATGGATGAAAAAGTATGTTTCTGAGACAAAGGTTTAAGGAATAAAAAAAAGAAATAATTGTCTCCATTGGCTGACTGATTCACAATGTGACGTCGAGGAGCACGGTATCAGGCCACCGGTCTAATTCTAAAGGATCACAAGGTCATCTCCTCAATGATACTCTCAGGCCACAAGTGTAATTCTGTAAGGAATTCGACGTTGCAATGGGCTGTTTGTTTACCCACTTTTCTTGGAGTTTGTACAGACTACCGTCGATGTAATGTTATGTTCCTACACACACACACAGATATAGATATTCTTTCGCGCACCCATCATCGATATTCCAATCAATAAGTATTTAATTCACCTTGAAACCATCAAAATATTAACACGATTGGTGGAACTACACGGACTAATAATAAAACAATGCCTGCCATGAGGCCTCATTCATAATGGTAATGTCATCAAACATTCAGTCAAATCGGGTCTCGATTGAGGAACATTTCTTTCGTTAATTCGTAGAAAATGAGTGCTTATGATATGTTTTAGATTCGGTCATCTAGAATACATCAGTTGGTAGGAAAAGCGAACCATAAGTTCACTTTTCCGACCAAATGAAATATTCCAGACGAGTAAATCTGCACAGTCAATGGATTATTTAAGTGCTAGACTGGTTCCAGGCCATACCAGCCTCGAATTCCTCACAACAGAATCAGACTGGTGGCCTTAGAGTTTGGTCGAGGAGATGGTTCCATAAAGGAGTCAGCCGTTGTACAGTTCAAATAAAGTTTGATGTCACCATGAGAATCGATCCCTGTAATATAACTGCAACTTCTTAAGTAGTATAGAAGTTTATTTCACGATTTCCAGAAGCATGTGTGTGGGTGTGGGGGGGGGGGGGAGGGAGTGGTAGGGAAGCTGATCCTCTTGCCCGGATGGGGAAAGAGAACAGTGCATGCCCTTTTTCATCAGAAGTGCACTAGTGAAAAAGACTTTCTCAGAACTGTAACTGAGAAACTCTCGAATATTCGTTTCTTACTTATTTTATGTGTGTCAGAGCAATGGGGAGGGGGTATCAGATATAATGTCAGAGGCTGGGCACCTATGACTAGAAAAGGAAAGTCGACACAAGGGATTAGATTAATAAAATCTCACACCAATTTAACTCATGCCCCTTTTTATAGCCCTGTCTGCCTTACCCTCAGATGCTTGCAGCGCCCCTTGCCAAATTCATACGTTTCATACATTATTTCCAGATGAAACAAAATACTATATTTTGATTGGCTGAGAGATACAGTGTAACTTGCAATCCATAATAGTTTTTTTTACAATGTGGTTAACCATGGTGTAAAATCCAGAATATGAAATAGTAGGCTATATGGCTGAAAAAGGTACCCATTTTTAATTATTACCTTCTGCTTGGATTATGTTAGAACAAAATTAAAAATACAGGAAATTTAATATTTATGTGCAATAAAATATTACAGATATGGATGTCATTGGAACTGGCTCACTGAGCCAGTTCCAATGACATCCATATTTGTCTGGTTTTATTAAAAACTTCCAAAGTACAAATTTGCTGTCAGTTTTTTACCACAATTTAGGTTAAAGTATTAAGTACACCAAATTGTTTGGAAATAAGTCTGTTATCCTTGTGTTTTCCAGGGTGTATGGGAATTTACACTGATCTGGGAATGCATACACCCTTCGGCTTTGCCTCAGGTTGTATGAGTTCCCAAACCATAGTAAATTCCCATACACCCTGGAAAACACAAGGTTTACTAATATTATCATTGCTCATTTCAGAAACCTGAACTCCAGACAGAGACACCTGATCCTATTTTACCAGTACAATAAACAAGTCATTCAACAAACAAAAGCAATGCTGCACATCCTGGGGTTCCGAAGGGCATACATACAAGGGTGGGGAGTTGCGACACATTCTCCTAATAAATTGGTGGTAGTTGTACATAAAATTGAATCAGACAGGGATAATATATTGGTTGCTGGTTAATGCCAATGAGATTGTCTTTGATACAGTCATTAAAAAAATAACATTTTGAACCGAGGCTGCATCCACACCTAATATGGGTGGATGGGGGTCTGTTGAAGACCAGAAATTTACTAACAGAAATAAGAAATTAACAATTCAGCGAGAGACTTCAGAAGACGTCTGGCAAGTGATGTACAGCACTGGGATACCAACAAGAACAAAATTGTTCATTTTCTCAATACGCTAACATTTTCAACATAAAATACAAAATGACGTACAAAGCAGAGTTTATAAAAAGAAAATATTTATTTGAAAACAAAATATATTTAAAACATTTCACACAAGAAATAACATTCAAATATTATTAAATTCTTATAAAACATTATTAATTTCTTGTATTTACAAGTTACTTCCCTCGGAATGCATCTACTCAGAGTTTGGATGGGTTTTTAAAAAGAATGATTTGACAAAAATAAATCTGTCCATGTCATTTAAAATTGAGAATCAGAGACATTTGTCGAATACAATCTTACTGACATATTTTCATAACAAGACATGTATACACAACAGTTTTCATCTCAGAATTTACAAAAAAAACAAGAAAAACAAGGACAAAATCACAACCAAGCATCTTAACATATTTATTTGGCACCAGGCCTGTCATGATTAATTGAGAAGTCAACTAATCATGGAAACACCCATAATCAACTACAATTTAAAAGACGACGATTCTGGGTTTTCATCACTCCTTTACTGAATAGTTATTACTCTCCTCCCATCATGCTTGTAAGAAGTGTCAGAGGCTGTGGAATTTCAAAATATATTCCCTGGGTTTAACTCCTTGCATGCTGCTGGCGGATCTTCATGCCAAGGACAGAATTTCTCTTTCCACTGAAATATCAATAATTTAATAAAAATGCCCCCCCACCCTCCCCCACCTCTGTAAACTGAATGGCTTTTTTCACTATTGAATTCTTGAGTTAAATTTGGATACATTTTTCATTAAATCTAGTCATGGCTGCTGTGAAGCAGCCATGACTAGATCTGATGAAAAATAATGTGAAAATACTCAGTGGGTTAAGACTTAACCCAAAGTCTTTTAGGTGCCAAATTTCTGACCCATTCCCAATTTAAAATCTGTAGTAAAACACCCGATAGAATTTGCCATGTTTTCCAGACCTATCAGGAATCCAATCAAATCTGAACTGTGTCCAAGAATTGAACATAATGTGCATGCATGAAGGCACTAAACTGCCATGGATTACATTTTCACAGTATTTAATAAAAGGAGGAGCAGGACTGTCATGATTAATCGAGATGTTGACTAATCGTCAGAAACACCCATAATGGCGTACAATTTCAAAGTCGAACATTATGAGTTTTCATCACTCCTTTACTTATGAATTATTAGTTATTACTCTCCGCCCTTGAAAAAAGTATCAGAGGCTATAGAATATCAAAATACATTGTCATTGGTGTGGCAAAGAAGTATAAAGACACAACACATGACACAGGGTTTGGCATTCCAGAATGTATGGGAGTACAAATAATTGCCTTTCTCAGTTTGACAAGGAGTGTAATTGTCTTCTTAAATCTCAATGCAGCTATTATTAGATGCTTGACTCACTCGGGTCCAAACCTAAGGAGTCTGGATTTTCCTCGTAGAGCAGTAGACTTGCAGCATACCACTTGCATGCCTAAAGAGTGTCTGATCCAAGGAACTGGTGACCAAAAATATTTTCTTTTTAGTTATTTCTCGAGGTCACAGGGTACGATAATAGGTATCACGGAACTTAATATTTCCCCATAGGCGATCATTATAACGTTCAGGCAAAAAAAATATGATCACATCACTTTAATTTTGGCATTCAAATATCTTTGTCAAGTATAGTCCTTCAGGCAACTTTTTCTGACTCCAAAACAGGGGGTCGGTCATGCAACAAATAAGAGAGAAAAATTGACAGCAAGGGAAGTACCGGTCATCTGCATATATTTTGCAGGGAAGTCCCTACAAAAACACACCAAATGTAAATTGTATTTTTAAGGTCCAAAAGTCATCAAATCACCCTCTTTTTTATCTGGAATATTAATCAATAATGCAAGATGTCAATAGAATGCTTCAGACGTTTATTGAAACAATTTATTTTCCCAAGGCTGTTTATTTTTAGAAACTGCATCACTTCCGACATTTCAAGGCGGGTATTTCTGATTCAAATATTTAGTTCAGTGATACCTAAATTTGACATTAATCAATTACTCTTCTTCAAAAGTCGATCCTGAAATTTCATAATCATGTCAGCCCTATTTGGCATCTGAAATGTATCAGAGAATAAACTTTCTCTTTCAGACATTTTCAGTACTGGTTGAAGTCGTTTTTCTGTTGGTATTTTCCAAGATACACAACTCTCAATCAATTTTCTTCTCATTTTCAAATTTTGATATCATTTATGTCTAATTTGAAACTTCATGTCAAACAAGACAACAAATGCGCTTTAGCTTGAAGCGCTCGTGACTGCCACTATTTATTTATTGGTGTTTAAAGTCATTGATTTCTTCACAATGACTAATCGTGACTGCAACATGGATATAAAATCAAGTCCAGCCAATATTTCCATCCCAAGCATTGGTTACCGGGTCCCATTTTACCAGTAAAACAGAGCTTGTTTATAACAGTAAACAAGCACTGCTTCACTTCCCGGGGTTGCCAGAACATTGACTGTCACTATATCAGCCACTACATCAGAGAAGCGAATACAAATCATGTATACTGGTTTTTAAATGTTTATATGGCCTTACACCATCTAGTCCAATGGAAATGTTTAATTACTACTTATCGGAAAGAGCCATAATGTTAGGTAACAAAATTTGGCTAGCACAGCCGAAAGCAAAATTGAAGACTGCAGGCAACATAGCATTCTCGATGACAGCTCCGACTATGTGGAATCCACTTTCAGATAATATATAAAAACCATCCAGATCCTGAGTTCATTTAATCACCCCTGACTGATATCATCATAAAAATTGACTTTCGGTCAGGTCATCTCCCTTGAAATTATTAGACCAGTGGGCAAGGTCCAATTGAGAAGCAAATAATTGTCGAGAAAACGGCATAAAAATGTCAGTACCATTACTAATCAACTTATAATCTCTGATGGAATATGCAGGTTTTGAATTTTCAACCAAAAGGAATTTAGCACTGTAAAAATTAACTCTTTGCCTCCTGCAGGCGGATTTTCCTGCCCAGATTAAAACTATTCTGTTAGCTAACAGAGGTATGTTCAATTTAGCTCCTGTAGGTGGATTTTCCTGCTCAGATTAAAACTATTCTGACAGAGGTATGTTTAATTACCGGGTCATGAGAGGAAAATATACTCAAATAAATAGAAGTAGTCTACTTTACAATCATCTACTGATGGAAGACACCAATGTTCTGAATTGTCCATCAAAACAAGTCATGCTACTGTGCAGGTGCCACGCTTTGATCTTGGGGAAATTCAAAAAATTAAAAACTTACGGTTGCTTTTATATTTATCAAATCTACAGAGACCACTGGATGAGACCAGTGATCTCAAGTAATTTTACTCCCCCCACCCCACTCACAAATAAAGGTGAATCCACCAAAAAATGAAAGAATTTTGTTCACACATGGAAAATCTTGGTTATGTCCCAACAATTTTCATTTTTATCCTATAGAAGTTACAAAGGAATATTTATTCCATGCCTGTTCTATGTAATTCCCATCTACAGCAACACTAAACCGTGGGGAAAATGAAAATCTGTTCCGCACACATGTGTGGAATGTAAATCATTGACAGACTACTTTTAAATAGAAGCGAAATTTCACTGGAATTTTCTACAAATCGTGCAATGCAAATTACAATTTGAATCGCTAGCGTTAGCTGGAAATCGTCCCCCAAGTTCCAATGTGTTCTACGTGCAAATAGGCACATAGAACACATTGGATCGCAGAGGACGAAAAATAGTAACACAGGTTCCCCTAACACAGGTTCCTCTCGCTAATTTGGTTGGCAATAAAATGTGTTCTTTTTGTTGATAGTTGTCAAATGAATTGCTGAGTGTCCTTCTAATGACTGTTTTTATAGACATGAAGGCATGTAATAAACATAGAATGATGCACACACACACGTGAATTGGTTAATCGATATGGCACTTGTGACATCGTGGAAGGATAAAACCTGAGGCCTGTGGCCCTCTCATTTTATCCTCCCTTGCTGGCACTCTTGCCATATCGATTAACCCATTCAGTCATGTGTGTCATTCTGTGTATATCTTTTAACTGGTGGAGTGCTGAATTATTTTTCACTGGTGATTTGTAACATGAATACTTTTAAACTAGAGCGCACTGTCACAGTGCTGAAGCTGCGATGATTCGTGCAACGCCAATGATGTTTTAAAACTTGTTGGTGACAAAAAAACTTGTTGGTGACAAAAAAAACTCGTTGGTGACAAGTCCATAAATGTGACAGAAATTATCCGAATGACATGCACTATTGAGAGGGTGTAGACATCATGAAGATACACTTGCATACCAAGTATGGTGTCATTCCATCAAGTATTTTAGGAGTTATGGTGTTTTTTAAACTTGTTGGTGACAGACCGACAGACAGACCGACATTGCCATATATAGAGCTGCTCATCGAAGCTAAAAAATATTTTTTGCTACCAGATTTATCAAAATTTTGCTCATATATCAATGATTTGTTACAATTTTAAAAAAACATTTTTTGTCCTACTGCTGAGCAAACAGCAAGCTAATGCACGCAGTGTAAAGCCACTAAAGTGGCTTTCAGCACTTTTAAAAAAAGCCAAGATAGTGTCTTCTAGGACTCTACCAAGTAAAAATTCAATATCTTTGAATGTATATATATATGTTGGAACCATTGGGATGATACCTCGGTGGAACCAGTTCAACAAGCTTTTTCCAATACAGATGTCATAATGTACGCTTTGGAGGTGAGAAATGTGAATATTATAATGCAAAGCAGTTAACTGGTAGAGTACTGGAAGCCCATGTTTGGGCTTTATTTTGAACTGCAGGCACTGCACAAGCCTAAAAATAAGCAATCTGTCATCTACAGAATGAGGTCCCCAGAGGGTGACTTTGCTGATGCTATCCCATGCAGTGGGCCAATTCATCCTCTGGGTAACTCTTTCAGTTTAGGCTTGAGACCTTGATTCAGATTGAGGCTCACAGAGGGTAAATTTAGTGATGCTACCCTGCTATGCAGGGTAGCATCACCAAATTCACCCCTGGGGACCTCAGTCTGCATATGACAGTATGCTTATTTTCTGGTTTGGCACTGCAGCATGAATGCTTCATACCCGGTGGATGTGTTTCATATTTTCTTTGAAAGAACCTTATTCAGTATGTATTGATTTGCTTTGTTATAAGTTAAGGGAGAGTGCGAAAAAATAATTTAGCAGTCTACCAGTTATGGATGAACAATACAGAACTTCAATAATCATATTTGCAACATAAGTAAATCTAGCTCTCATTATATAAAAGTTAAGAGTTTTTCTAAACTTAGATCACATACTAAATAATAAAATGTAGTCTGTAGTAAATAGAGCTGAAATGGTTAAGGGGTTTTCTTGATCGATTAATCATGTGAATTAACCTTGGTTACCTGATTAATCACTTGTCTAAATGGATATCTGAATAATTGCCATACCGTTGATGATTTACAGCATGAACCCTATACCCAATGTAACAAACAAAACCGACGAGGCCTGTATACAAAAATCTCCATTCAAATTTATTGTTTTCAATTTTTGTCTCAAAAACATAGATTATGACCCTCATTGGTACAAACTCTTGGAGCTCATTCCAATGAGGGGTCATAAGCTATGTTTTTGAGACAAAAATTGAAAATGTTTAGTAATTCATAAATTTATTTTGCAAGTATCGCCTGCCACCTGCAATGGGTAAAGGGTTTAGAATGACCATTTCCAGCTACTGATACAGTATGATGATCATGCAAGTAAACAAGTATGTCAGCAAGTAACTTGCATGCTTTACTCTTTCTCATATAATTGATGTGAGTCAGTGTAACAATGTCTGCCTGTTTTGGAGTAAGTTTGTTCCTTTGTTAACCAATATAATACAGTAGTTCAAAAGTAACGGTTAACCAATCAATTACTTTTGGGATCGATCAAGATGTTGATCACTGATTAATCGATTAATCAGTTAACCGTTTCAGCTCTAGTAGTAAACAAAATCTATAATATATACACTAAACATTTCTTCAGTTTCTCAGTTCAAACCCAATATACAGTAGAGTTAACTTAGGGCCCCATGCATCTCAGATTTCTGATTGAATCAAATCAACTTCTGAGTCGAATTGGCTCTTCAAGTTGTAAATAATACACCTTCTCACAAATATAAATATTGCTAGTCTCCATTGAATATAGATTATTACCACCTTGTGGGCTTCCGAGATGGTGTATTGAAGTCGAGACCTTGTCTCTGAGCATATATCTATGAGTCTGTTATCTTATTGAGTGCTAGAAGTCACTATCAAGGCTTTTAAAAAAAATTAGGGTACCACAGCAAAAGCAAACATTTTCCTTGCTCCTGTTTCATATTCAGTCAAAAGCAAATGATATTTTTGTTTAATTTGTTTCATCACAAATTATTGAAGAGTGCCTGTGGGCACTCTTCAATAATTTGTAATAAAACAAATTTTGATGAACAAATTCAGACCCCAAAAAATAATATAGCCCTCAACCAGTTAAACCCAGTTGGTGGTTATAACCAATTTATCTTACAAATATTCCTTTCTTTCCTGACTTCTTCAGATTTGTTTGCATACATTTTGACAATCCTTCAGCGTCTATGAATTGATTTTTTCATGAATGAAGATCATGGCATCATGGTTTTACATTCTGGAGCTGTGCATGACACAATCCCAATTCATTGCTACACTTGTATTATAACTACCGAAGTTTGTAGTCGTGTTTAAGCAGTTTGTTTCATTATTTATTTTCAGGTTTAACCCACGGTAGACCAATATAAAAACATCATTGTGGCAAAAATAAGTCTAA
Source organism: Pictodentalium vernedei (assembly GCA_031216915.1). Lineage (NCBI taxonomy): Eukaryota > Metazoa > Mollusca > Scaphopoda > Dentaliida > Dentaliidae > Pictodentalium > Pictodentalium vernedei. The sequence continues at coordinate 494,218,456 of CM062295.1, forward strand.
TTTATTTCGCTGAGTTGGTGATTTATTTATCATTTAGTTATTTTTATCAAAGCGGTGACCTCAACATGTGTAATCAGTTTTTGATAAGTGCATGTAAAAAAGCTCTATTTTTGAATCAGATGATCACAAGTCCGGTTGCTACCCTCAATACAGATTTGCATTTTGTCTTGACATTTTTACTTGCATTGAGTCTAACTACACATGAGACCTGGAGACAATACTATAAAACTTTTACAATTGTATTTTCTAGAATTATATCTTCTACCTATTAATATAACTGACTAAAATGAATCATTAGTATTTTAAAAGAAATGGCAATTTGCCACTGGCAAATTGCCACATCTTTGAAAATGCTAATGGTTCATTTCAACCCACTTAATGTCATAAGTAGAAAATACAATTGTAAAAGTTTTATAGTATTGGTCCCTGATGATAGGAGAAAAGTTGAAGAGGAGACAATTGGTAGAATTTTCAGAACATTAAGCCGATTCGAAAAATTGAACCATAGCAGCAAAATCAAAATTAATTTCAAAGCTTCGAAGGGCCCAAAGCTAGCTTTTAACGGATATTAATAAATACAATCATCAGTTAATTGGATATAATTTTTAAATACCAAGCTACAAACCATAACTTTAGTAGAAATGTTACCCATTAATGGATATAATTTTTAAATACCAAGCTACAAACCATAACTTTAGTAGAAATGTTACCCATTAATGGCTTGTGGGTTATAGAGTAAATTCTTGCTAACCTTTTACCCAATGTAACCGCTGCACACAGCCACCAAGTTTTATAAACTAACTATTCAGATTTTTTCTTTTTTTAAGTTTTGTCTTCAACATAGGGCTTATGACCCCCACCTTGCAATTAAAAATGAGGAAATTTAGGAAAATGAGCCCCCAGAAAGTAGATCTGTTTCTCAGATCATTTTTTTTTATAAAATTGCATGTGGTGGGTGTTTTTTTATTTTATTTTTCATTTTTGTAATAATTTCGTTGCCATCAAACATTCATGTTCTTGGTTTTTTTTATGTATTAGGCCTCATAATCTACAGAGTAGCATAAGCGGTGGTGTATTTTGTTGCTTGAGTGCAAAGCCTTGTTGCACTCAAGGGTCAAATTTATCAGCTTTATTAACTGGGGTAAAATATCAGACATAAACCCTTAAATGTTTATTTTTTTAAATTTGCATCATTGAATAAAAAGAGATCATGTGGTAGCCAAAAGGATCATGTGGGAGGGCCAGAGAAACAGCTTTTTAACTTTTTAGGCCTAAGGGTGCTTGAAAGTCTTATCCACTGCAAAGCACAGTGGAGTTGCTACATCCCAGACAATATGCCAAAAACATCACTCCATGACAGACTTAAAATAACAATTCACATGTCTTTTAGTAATACATGAAACCTTGTTAATTGAATTACACGTACCGGTTAGCCAACAAAAATCATTCATTTAATGAGAGTATTCAAGTAATGCGTATTTTCATTTTCCAGTTTACAAATGATAAACAAAGCATTTATTCAATCACAGATTAATTTTCTGTAATGATATCTACTCGCATATGATTGGTCGAAGTTAGTTTTTCATAAATCGAATTAAAAGGTAATTGCAGCAGGAATGCAAGAACAGGAATGTAAATTCCACCTCTAGTATGGATGGGTCAAGTGGCACCTTGCTCATAAATTGTAACAAGGCAAACATGCTGGAGACGTAACTAAATAAATATGCATCAATCAAAAAATGTAAAAAGTTTCATGTCTCTCTGAGTTTGTATTGATATTCGAAAACACTGAAAGGCAATAAAAATGTCCAATGAGGAGGTTCAAATTCAATGAGGGATTGCCAGAGAATCAACGAGCTCATTCCAAAGGGGGATCACATGATATGGTTTTGTTCAATTTTTAAAAAAAAATATACTTTTTTCGACTGCTCAATTTGTAAATTACGCTGGCAGATGTGGCCGATTCGTTAGCCAAAGGGTTAACTATGAAGGAGAGTGTAACTGTATTCTTCAGGTAGTAACCATGGAATACTATTCTTGTCTCTTCCCATACTTAACAGCAATTTAATGAACAATCACCATCAGCTACTCTGCTAATTGTATAAAATTGTGAAAAACTACAAAATATATCATACAAACCTTTTTTGTGTCTCAGAACTTCTAATATAGGCGTTTTATTTCTTTAAATAGTATTTTGACATTATACCAAGAGGTGGAGATGACTAGCTAAATTCTAGTTAGTTGAAAATTCCTGTTAATTTATATTCTTCACTTGGAAAGTTTGCATTTCAATTAACAAGGTTTGCAGTATTCTATTAGGCCATCACTGGTTGAATGATGGAAGCCCAGTGGTGGTGGGGGTCCCTGGCCATAACACCTTTATGACTCCAAGATGAACCAGGCCACAGTTCGGCCCGGTGGGTGAAAATTGCATATGAAAAGGGGCAAAATCCTTGACTCTCACTAGCCACATCCAACATGTATATTGCATATTTGCCAGTAGCGAATATACAATCTACATGTAGTACGGTGTTAGTTACTCTATATACTTAAAGGAGCTCTCAACAGAAGAAACAGTGTAGGCCTATAGTGTGTTTTGATAAAGAAGTTCATTTTTCGAGATCATGAAGAGGGCATCATTTATGTCTGTAGGACCCACATCGAGTATGGTGGGCTGATGTGGGGGCCCAGTACATGGTCTGTTTTATCCAGGGTTCCTTTGTGCATACACACTGGGTCTCACTCTAGTGTCGAGGGTCAATATAAGGGTCCCACAACAGTCTCTGGGACTTTGACAAGGGCCGCTTATATGCAAGGTACACAGAGATACCAGATGGTGATTTATGAAACACAAATTAAAATTCCTACAAATACACACGGGCAACCCCTCTCTCACCTGTGAGCATGTGGATCCCCTTTGAGGACAGGCAGTTTCATTATTATTTTAGAGACCTCTTTCTGACAGCACATTGAGGCACCTGGTCTGATGTCAAAATGTTTATCAAATACAGAATGAATCCGCAAGGGCTGAGCGAAAAACCTTCATTCAACTAGTCTAATTTTGTTTGGATTTCGACGTTGTTATGGGTTATTTATTTACTTATTTTTTGTGGAATTTGCGAGCATACAACCATTGATGTAATGTGATGTACAGTTACTCATAAAAATATAGATATTCTTTTGTGCTCCAGTTATAGATATTCCAAATAAGAATTATTTAATTCACATTTATATTTAAACTTAGGTTTGCTTTGCCAACCAAATGAAATATTCCAAACGACTGAATCTAAACATGGGTGATGGATTATTTATGGGTTAGACAGGGACGGATCCAGGAATGTTTTAGGGACACCTGTTTTTCAATTGAGGATGTCCTCAAATAAATTGAGATGTCTTAATACAGATGACTGTATGTGTCTTGAAGTGCTTTTTATCAGCTGCATGTGTACAGATTTCTACTAAATATTGGAAATAATTTCTTCACACTGAAATATTTCAAAGTTGAATGATATTTTCCTGCGGGAATTTTGGGACATTTGGTCTCTAGAGTTTGGGCACCCAAACCTGTAACAGGTATCAAATCTTCTCTGGATCCGTCCCTGCTAGACTGGTTCCAAGCCAAAACAGCGTCAAATTCCTAACAGAAGTTGATAGGTGGCTTCAGAGCTTGGTGTTGAGCATCAAATTAAGTGGAGTTTACTATAATACCTTTTTCAAAAAAAATCTCATCAAAGACACAAGCAAATCTCATCACGGTTGAGTACAACATAATCAATTTTCAAAACTGCTGTTTACAATCACGATGGGTGCCTCACTATTTGAGATACTACTTCTGGACTGGTTAGAATTATTACTGGTCTGATGAGTGACTGGTTCAGATGAACCACTGCTGTACTGAACATACTTCTTCTGTCCTGGTTTGGATTTACTACGACAACAAAGCTTGGTCCACTGCTCTCGGAAATACTTGTCTCGTAGTGTGAAGAGGATAAATATAAACACCCCTTGGAAGGCATTAAGAATGGCAAAGATATAATTGAAAACAAGCCTGGCCTCATTAATGGTTAGGAAACCAAACAACCATGTTAATCCTGAAATAAAAGAGAGAAAAAGAGTGTTCTCTTAATCCTTTACCTAACATGAAAAGCAGACGACACTTGCAAATAAAATTCTTGAAAAACTAATTTTTTTCATTTTTTTCTCAAAAACATAGATAATGACCCCTCATTGGAACGAGGGGTCATAACCTATGTTTTTGAGACAAACAATGAAAATATAATGAAAATTAATTGGCGATTTTTGTGAATAGCAATGGCCGGTTTGGGCCGTTACGTTGGGTAAAGGGTTAATTCTAGTGAGAATCTGAAGTAAAACATTTTTGCCCTTGATTGTTTTGGAACCAAGGCCCCTTTATTCGGTCTAGAATATTTCACATCATCACTGTATATCTCCAATCACGGAAATAAAGGGCTTATAACATAACCCATTGGCAGGTTACGCTGCATATCATGGTGGTACCCCATAAGACAGGGTTCCCACTGGTTGCAGAGAATCAAATTCAAGCACTATGTAAGCACTTTTCAAGGACTCTCACCTCAGTTTTCAAGGACTATTAACCCTTTACCTAACATGAAAAGCAGACGACACTTTCAAAAAAAATTCTTGAATAACTAATTTTTTTCATTTTTTGTCTCAAAAACATAGGTTATGACCCCTCGTTGGAACGAGCTCGACGAGCTCGTTTCAACGAGGGGTCATAACCTATGTTTTTGAGACAAAAAATTAAAAACATAATGAAAATTAATTGGTGATTTTTGAGAATAGCGCTGGACGGTTTTGGCCGTTACGTTGGGTAAAGGGTTAACAAGCTATTAATTGAAAATAGAAAATGTTTTCATTTTTGGATTTAACTTTAAAAAAATTTCCACAATCCAGTATAAGTATTTCTATTAGTTCAGGGAATCCTGCACCCTATTTAACACGTAACCAACTAACCTTCCCCGCAGGAACCCCGGGATGTGAAGCAGTGCCTGTTCACTGCTGTAAACAAGCTCTGTTTTACTGGTAAAATAGGACCCAGTCACCAAAGCTTGGGAGGTGCAAACCATCTCTAAAATGGGCAGCATGGCTTATTAATGCTCAATCCTGGTTTTGAGTTGATACTCGTGTTGTGGTCATGATCAGCCATTGTGCAAAAATATGTGACCTTAAACACCAATAAATCAACCAACTAACCCTGTGCATTTTTACAGCATTAGTCAGTGTAGATTTTCATGAAGTGTGTGATGTGGCAGTTAGCAAGTTTTTATAACCAGAATGTATGACTAACCCTGTGCAGTTCGCAGGGTTAGTCACACTTTCTAGTTATAACAAATTTTCATTATTAAGTGAGGAACTAACACTGTGCACTGTACAGCCTTAGTGGAAATCTCATCCAAATCAACTCTCTACCCAATGTAATGGCCAAATCCAGCCAGTACTATTTATTTATGTATTGGTGTTTTAAGGTCACATATTTCTGCACAATGGCTAACCATGACCGTGACAGTTTTCCGGGTGGAGGAAGCCAGAGTACCTGGAGAGAACCACTGAGCAACGGTGAGCAAATGTCAGCTCCCCAACATACCAACTCCACACAAGCAGGGTTAGCATTGGTTGAAGACAGATGCACCATCGACGTGCAGTACGCCCTAGTACACAGCGTCACCGTGCCCCCACGTGGGCAATGGAGGTGAAGTGTCTTGCCCAAGGACACAATGCGGTTGCCGCAGGTGGGATTCAAACCGAGGTCCTCTCGGATTGTAGCCTGCACTTCTACCAAATGAGCCACCCCCCTCCAGCCAGTACTATTCTCAAAAAACATTCAAACTCAACATAAGATGTCTCATTGTTTTTTTTTTCCAGTTAATTCTAAAAGTGAAAACATATTCTATTTTCAATTGATAGCCTGCTTATTAAACCTTTCATATGAACTTTCAACTCCATGAATAACCGAGAGATTTTCAGCCATGAGGGCCTTATTTCTGGAAACCCCAACTAACCAGATACATCGCAGATGGCACCTTGTTCCACTCAAGGGAAGATATAGTGTAAAGAGGTGTGGTTTCTAACCCATTTTTGAGCCATTGCATATGTGTGAGGTGGATTATCATGAAATTTCTTGGCTAAGAGGTTAACGGTAAACTGAATGCAAGTACTATTCAAGGGGAGAGGTGAAAAATCAAGTAGTTCTCAAGGATAGAATCAAATTCAAGCTCTTTTTAACCCTTTACCTAACATGAAAAGCAGACGACACTTGCAAAACAAATTCTTGAATAACTAATTTTTTTTCATTTTTTGTCTCAAAAACATAGCTTATGATCCCTTGTTGGAACGAGCTCGATGAGCTCGTTCCAATGAGGGGTCATAAACTATGTTTTTGAGACAAAAAATGAAAATATTTTGAAAATTAATTGACGATTTTTGAGAATAGTGCTGGCCGGTTTTGGCCGTTACGTTGGGTATAGGGTTAAGTAAGGGGCCAAAATTCAAGCACTTTTCATGTGAATGGGAACCCTGAAAGAGAAAGTTGATGCAATCCTTCTCCGCCTTCTCTGTTGTTACTACACCAGTCATGCTGTGTATGTCTAAACAGGATTTCCACCTAATTAAATATCAACAACTAATGCCGGATCTTATCGAAGCGAGATCGCACGTTAGCAGGCCTGGCATTCTTAAAAATGCAGGAGGGCTAAAATTTTATCGCTCTCCTCACATGGCCTAGGAGAGCGATTAGCTCTCCTCAAGCTTACAAAAGCTAAAAGTGGCAAAATGAAGTTGTACTATTAATGAATTCTGCCTTGTGGGCTTTGTACATTTTATTTGGTGCTGCTAACCCGGCAGTCTCTGTCAGATGGCTACACTGCCCTTCCCACACCTCCGGGCCTTGGTATGGTCCGGAGGTGTGGGAGGGGCAGTGTGGCCATATTGCAGAGACCACTAGCATAGCACAGATGTAATCATTATTTTTTAAGGCTAGGAGGGCTATTTTTCACCCTCCTGGATTTTTTAAGGCGAGCAGTAGACGAGTGAATAAATCGCTCTCCTGAAAATGCCAGGCCTGCGTTAGTTGTTGGTATTTATTTGGGCAGAAATTCATTAAAATGGAAACAGCATGCCATTCTATTCATATGTGGATGCAATTCTCAACCTTTGAGTCAAGATAGTTCTAAAAGATTAGACACCTTTCGCATAATGAATGACGATTGATAGGAAATATGAATACTAAGAGTAGTTGTAGGGTTGTCAGACTGTCAAAAAACCCTTTTGGCAAAATTGACGACTACGGGTCCATTTGTGAGAAAATCCTACTATTCAAATGTTGTACCACTAGCAGTTTAAGGACACCACATTGTACGGACACAGCCTTAGAGTGAACATCCATATTAAGGGGCGGGGAAATGCTATCAAACTTTTTACTGTATGATATATCTGCGAGTTTTGATGATAACCTGTAATCGTATGTATGGAAAAATGAAAATGATGACTGATTGGAAGAACAAAAATTTAGGTGATGTAGTACTCTATTCATAATTCTTATCAGTCGTCGTTCATTGTGCAAAAGGTCTCTAATGTCAAGACTTTCTGGTAAAACATGCCAGATTTGTAATTTGATAAAGTTATGTCGTATTGCATTATCGAAGCCTGTAATTTATTAGCATATTTTACAATTGACATAACCCACACGCAGTGGCCACCAAATTTCAACTTCAGACAATTTCTAACTTTTTTACAGTTTGAACCAAAACATTTCCAAAGATTGGCAATTTTGGCCAGAAACCTTGCAAAAATGTATCAAGTTATTAGAGTGGAGCCCACTTAATTGGATATCTCTTAACTGAATATCCCTGTTAATTGAATATAATTTCCCCAACACAAAACCTTTTACCATACCTGCAGTACAAATCTGATCTGTTAATTGAATATAGGTTATAGAGTAAACTCCTGTTAACTGAATACAAAATCTTGTAACCTGTCGAGAAATTACCCTTTTTTGGCCTGCAGGAAACTCTTTTAAAGAAACCTGAAACTCAAGATCATTTAGCTTTTAAGCATTATAATTTACATAATGTGTGGGTGATGATTATGATCTTCATATTCGTGGGGCGTCTGTTTTAGTTAGAAATGGCATTATTCAAAGTTATGTATCTTTACCAACAAACTTACAGGATGTAGCTGTTTGCCTAACTTTAGATACAAGAGTTACGTTATGTTCTATTTACATTTCACCAAGTAAAACCCTACAACTGAATGAACTTGAGATTCATCAACAGCAAAGGATTGTTCATAAATATGATAAATTTAAGTAATTTGTATATTTTTTATACTTATCAATGTCCCAGACTAGCTAGCTGGTGCTAACTGAATTTAATCCAGGGCCAAACACAAATTTTGCCCCCCAATCCATAAAATTTGCATGCAAAACCGAAAAAATCAAGTCCTAGATGGTCCTCCATACTTTTGAGATCTGCGCATGTGCAGTATCCAGGAAGGTACCGAAAATGGCACCAACCATCATTCTTTCTACAGATGCCTGTTAAATGTTATAAACAGCGGGGAGGTATGAGTGCCCTTTCATGGGAGGGCCATACCCGTCTGGGCCATTGGCAAGTATATAAATATACAAATTACTTAAAATTTATCATATTTTTATACGACAACCACTGGCCCAGAATAGCTGAATCATAAAAAGGCTGGAGAGCCTAGGACTTGAAGGAAAATTCAGTCTCTCAGTTACTTCACTAAAGGATAGCTCCCACAGGAGAATAGGAGAAGATAGGAATTATATATGTCTTTCTCTTTTACGAGAAAAGAGAAAGGTATAACACCAACACCAAAACTTGATAAATGAAGAGGGCTGTGTCCAGTAAGCAGCCTTCATGAGATCAGTAATGGCTATACTGTTAGAATAAGCCCAAGAAGTGGACAGTGCTCTAACCTCATGCGCTGAGATCTTATTGACAGAATGTTGATCCGAAGATAGATTTTCGTAGGCAATGCATATTGCCAACTGAATCCATCTAGCGACAGAATGAACAGAAATATCTTTTCTGTTAGGAATCAAAGAAAGAAAGAAATGTTTTCTTCCCTTTATAATGAAATCTGATCGACGTTTATAAATGCGCATAGCTCTAACTGGACACAGCAAAGGTCTACGGTTATCCGAGGATGGTAAGGCCTTAATGACAATAGGCTCCGGCTGCTTACCCGGAATCTGATTCTTGGCCAAAAATCCCACTTCCATAGTGAGGGTAATGGTATTACCCAAGCTATGGTAATGAGATTCATCAACATATAATGCATGAAGTTCACTGACTCTTCTAGCAGATGCAAAGGCTAAGAGAAACGCCATTTTGTAGGTCAAGAATTTGAACTCTACAATGTCTAACGGCTCAAAAGGAGCTTCTTTGAGCTTCAATAGAACCCAAGCCAAATTCCACTTAGGAATTAATCTGAGGGTTCTAGGTCTATTGATAGAGATATTTCTAACTAGCTTGGATAACGAAGTATTTGATCCAATAGCTAAGTTATCATGATGAACGTAAGTATCTGATAACATAGACCTATAGCCCTTAATAGTGACAGGCTGCAGTTTGAGATCGTCAAACAAATGGACCAGGAAATCAGCAATATTTGGTATGGACGGATCGTATACGAAGAGGAGGCCTTCCTACAGTTAGAAATTGCATCCACTGCGCATCCTGTAAAATGTTTTCCGTGCAAGAAGGACCGCACAATTGAAATACGTGAAGGTTGAGACCTTCTGGGTTGTGATGCAGTGTGTGTGACTTCCCCTGATAAAGAAGATCCTCTCGTGGAGGAAGCTTCTGTGGAATGTCCCATAACAGACACCTGAGAAGATTGATCCAAGGTTTCTGTGGAGACAGACTGGTGCTACTAGCAGGATTTTGCTATCAACGGAGCTGGAGGATATCCATATTCAATCATCCCATCCCATGAAATTGACAGAGCGTCTACTGCATACGCTTGATGATCTGGGCATGGCGACACAAATGTCAGTAACTGATTGTTCAGATATGTCGCAAAAAGATCTATCATGATCATGGGACAATCCCACTGGTAGCAAATCTGCCTGAATATTTGTTTGTTGAGAGTCCATTCCAACGGCAACATGCGACCTTTCCAAGAGAGCGAGTCTGCTAATACGTTCAGATGACCCGGTATATGATGGACAGAGAGATGAACGTGATGATTCAGAATAAATAGGAGAATCGCCTCTGTCAATTCGCAGAATTGAATCGCGTGAATGCTGCCTTGGTTCCTGAGGTAAGCAACTACTGTCGAATTGTCCGACAGAATTTGAATGTGAATGTTTGCGATTTGGCGAATCCAATGTTGTAGTGCTAGCCATATTGACATCATCTCTTTGATGTTTATGTGGCTTCTCTAGGAACTTAGAGTCCCAAAGACCCTGGCACTTCAAGTCTGCGGGACTTAGGGTCGTGCCCCAGCCCGTCTGACTCGCATCCGTTATAATCGTGAAAGCCGGATCTGCCAATTGAAGTGGAACTCCTTGAGCTAATCACTGAAGATCAACCCAAATCTGAACCTTTTGTTTTACTAGGTCTGTTAAAACAATACTGGTTTTGAGTGAATGTGTCTTCACATTCTAGTACTTGGTAAAGTATACCTGGATAGGACGGGTGCAAAGGCAGCCCATCGGAATAAGATCCGCAGCCACTCTGCACAGTCCCATCAGTCACATGAACTCCCTCACTGTTACTGCGTCTGAGTTTGGACAAAAGCAAGCATAACAACTGACTAATTTCGCTCTGGGTTACGGCAGACGAACCAGAATGTTGTGAGTCTCGAAGCTCATTTCCAAGTGAGTGAATGACTTGGACAGAGCTAGATCCGATTTTTTCTCACTTACTATGAAACCGAGATGTCGGAGCAATTGTAGCTGACTCTGAACATCATTCTGAAGAATAATTCTGTTGCTGTATCTCTGAAGAATGTCGTCCAAGGAATCCGATGTTACCGCAAATGAATGAGCTCGGAAGTATGACATTACCAAGTTCATTATTCGAGTGAATGCCCAGGAAGCTAGGTTCAGACCAAAGCACACTTCTCTGAACTGATAAACCCTTCCTTGCATGGCGAACTGCAGGTACTTTCTGAATGCCGGATGTACCATGACAAGAAAGTAAGCGTCCTTTAGATCTATGCTTGCCGCATCGTCGTTCACTCGAATGCTCGCTCTTACTGACTGAATTGTCTCCATATAGAACTTTGGAGCCACGATCAACTTCTTTATCCAGCTCAAGTCTATTACCAGTCGGAATGAGCCATCTGGCTTCAGTACAATGAACAGGTGACTGTAAAAGCCTCGAGAATTTTTATTCTCGATGACCTCTATTGCTTCCTTTAATAAGAGAGCTTGTACCTCCGCTAGGAGAGACTCTCTTTTGAAAGGATCTGCCGGAAGATTTGTTCAACGCGGACATCTTGTTAGTGGGGGCTTCGCTCGGAATGATAGCCGTAGGCCTTCCGAGACGACACTTCTCACCCACTGATCTTCTGTGACTGCTACCAGTTTCTCGCAAAGGCTGATAACCTTCCACCAACTGGCAAGCAATAAAGGTCTTGACCATCACCTGTAGGACTTGCGAGGTTTACAGGAGGAGAAATTACATCCTCCCCACGAAGATCCTCATCTCGGGCCATCTGACCGATAATCTAGATCAGACCTATGCCCCTTTCCCGAGTCGCTGTATTGACAACCTCCGGAGTAATTATATGAGGGTTACTTGAACCCTCGCGAGGAGTTCCTTTTTGATGATTTTGATTCAGAACATCCTCGCTTACCCTGGTCTGCTGAAGCGTGTTGTTGAGATGCCAACTTCAAAAGTAGAGTACTGGAAGCTTTCTTAGTAGCCTGTTCATAAACTAACGAAAGCTTGTCGCCAAATATAGTATGTCCGGAGATCAGAGCGACCTGGAGAGAGATTTTCACCTTGTCATCTATAAGTGATGACAACGGAAGGGCAGCATCATGTCTAATTAACTCCAGATTTGCCACTGTCAAGGCGGAGTTATACGTGGCATACATGATTGCCCTGGAAAGAACTCTAAGCGAGGTACACACAACCTCAAATTCCTTCCCGTTGAGACGTTGCGCCATAGATCTGGTAAGGTGACATAGCGGCTGAAAGTCGCTCTATTCGATGAAATAGCACAATCCATTACATCTGAGCGAATACTGAATGAAGCAGGTAGGGATATATCTAAATCCCTGGCCTGATCTTCTAAACACAGAGGAGCTCTCTGAACATCTTCTCCAACCGTTTTAAATGAACGTGGTCCAAGGAACGGTATATTTATTGAAGACGTTGATAAGAAACCGCCTTTCTTCCTCACACTAGAGAGGTTAAATATGGTGTTGTCGACATGGCCGAAGGCCTGCGACACCTGTTGAGTCTGAACCAGGAAAGAAAGAACTTCTTCCTTCCTCCATATAAAGTCTGCGTCTAAAGACGCCAGTGGTTTCTCCCTTGTTGTCGCAGCTTGCTGATTCGGAAGACCTAATTCAGGATAGTATTGATGGATAAAAACCATCGCAACCATATGTTGTTCCGAAACGGAAGGGTAATCCTCTTCCTTTTCCCTTTCACCATCTGAATGATCAGCTGTGAATCTCAGTCCATTACATCTGCGTGAACAGATGACTGGACCAACCCAGCACCGTCCGACTGATCACTTCCGGACTCTGAGGGAGGCTGCTCCCGCACTTGCTGGGATGCTGTGATCAGCTGTGCAATCTGCGACAGCAAGTCCGTCACTGAGGCTTGAGGAGCAGCGGTTTTCAATTTTACAATCGCTTGCTGCTCCTGGGATGGCGTTCCGGAGATGGATCTCTTCTCTGAACGTCCCGATGATCGAAGCCTCAGTTCCCTAGCTACCGGATGGTCTGACTTCATGGGCAAAGACTGGCTCGGTCTTCCCGCAGCTTGCTGGATATCCGAATCCAGGTAGCTAGGATGCGGTCGTGTGTGCTTATGAATCGTAGTGGAGGAAGCCATGACTGTAGCTGAGTCCGGCTGCAGTCTAGATGGAACGTCCTAAGTGGCAGGTGTGGACGTATGCTTCGGCCCGTGCAAGTTTCTCATAACAACATCTGGCCCCAGATGTTGCTGGGTTAGAGAGGGACCTCTCCCACTCGCGGCCTTTTCAGACCTCGTTGAGCCTCCCGACATGAAAATTGCGGACTTCCTCCCTATTTCCGTCATCGCTGGGTGAGCTTTTGTTTTTAAGGTGCTTGATCTAGCCAAATCTACACTTCCTTCGACCGCAATGGACATACCCGGTGTTACAACTCCCATGGATGGAGTAACCGCTACACCGGTCGAGCTAGCTGCCTGCAAGGGATTAAGAATACCAACAAGTGGCCTTATCCCTTGCCTAATATTCATGAGCACCTTAGCAGCTAGCTCTGTTTGCTCATCAGAGCGCAACGATGGTAGCACACTTTTGGTGGGTGTCATGATACCATCACCATGTTCTTGTTCCTCTGAAAAAGAAACTGAAAAACTTGAATTATCTTGCGGTGAGAGCGCTGGCATAGGCATCTCACTGCCAACAACGTACCATGACACTCATTTCCAATTTTTGTCATCGCAATTCACACATGTAGGACAAGAATCTGTAGGACTACATCGACTACAGGCAAGGCAACAAGCATGTAAATCTGAGGAAGACTTCCTCACCTTGCAGTAAGCTTTCATGATTAATCAAAAAATTAAGTCGATCGTGCTCCCACAAACTCCACAATAAATATATGATAAAGATACATAAATAATAGCAATCGAAATCATAATCGAAAAATTAAATTCAAAACATTTTTCGAAAATGTTTTGAAAAAGCCTAAGTTCCCAAAGGGAACATGAAGAGCCCAAGGGCATCCCAACAGAGCCTAAGTGTGGACAAAATCCTAATTTTTTGAGCTACACTACCGGAATCATAATTAATGTATCTTACAACAGTAATAATAACTAAATCAGGGTTTCCGCTAGGGGAAAATTTGTGGGTCCGGTAATTTAAAGAAAGTGAAACTCAGACGCTGAAGGCATCTGCCGCACGTGCCGAAGGTACATGTGTATAGAGAGGGGTCTGGGGGGTTTTGATTTTTAGGTGCTCTCTGGGGGCATTCTGGTTGCTAAAATGCTGAATAATTGAAGTGGAAAGTTAAAAAATTTATAGTAATTTATATATTTTTTATACTTACCAATGACCCAGATTTTGCTGGTGCAAACTCATTAAATTCAGGGCCAAACCAAATTTTGCCCCCCCCCCCCCCTCAATCCCCCAAATTTGCATCAAAAACCAAAAATTAGATGTCCTGGTACTTTTACTGTACTGCGCATGCGCAGTGTCAAGGAGGTCTCGAAATTCCTGCCAAAATGTCATTCTTACGACCAGTGCCTGGTAAGTGTTATGTATGCAGCGGGGAGGCAAGAGTTCCCAACTCCTGGGAGGGCCATCCCCATCTGGGTCATTGGTAAGTATAAAAAATATATAAATTACTATAAATTTTTTAACATTTTTATACTGTACCAATGACCCAGACTTAGCTGAACAGTAAACAGGCTGGAGGGACCAGGACATGAAGGAAAATCCAATAGGGTCAATTACATATAACAGAATTATCCCCTCAAGGAGAAAAGGAGAGATAGGATTTACATGTATCTTTCTTATTTTTATGAAAAAAGAAAGACACAAAACCATTCCGTAATTGAGCACAAATACATCAATGATCTCTATTAATATCCAGTATAACCCTTTATACTAATTATTTTTAAAGGTAAGCCAATAAATAAAGACAGTCCAGAGAAATGAGACTCTTTATACTCATTAAAAGTGTCCAAGGATTGTATATTAACGCCCGTTTGACACGTGTCATATACAAATGCTTCACACCGAGCTACACTTTAAAAATATTACATGACATGAGTAAACATTAGCTTTACACTTTAAAACCATCCCGGTACCAACTCGGAATTACTGACTCTGGGGGAGGTATTCCCTTGCTTTTCACTATAAAGCAGGTGACCGAAGGGACCCCCCCCCCCCCCCCTTCCCCTGGATCAAATACTCCAGAGCGAAGAGGGCAGCAGGACAGAGTCACTGCCGGAACAGAAAGCCTACATAACTATAGTTGCAACTGTTTAACTGTTTAGTGGACGATATTCTGAGCAACAGATAACAGACCTAAACAATGTAGATCTCCAGAAATGGACTCAATATTTCTAAGATAAAAATTAGTGAAAGTGGAAGGCTGAGACCAATATGCAGCCTTTATTAAATCTGTAATAGCAACACTATTAGCATAAGCCCAAGATGTTGATAGAGCTCTTACTTCATGAGCCAAAATCTTGAGAGCAGACTGCTGAGAAGATAACTTTTCATAAGCAGTACGTACAGTTAATTGAATCCATCTAGCAATAGAATGAACCATAATGTCCTTTCTATTAGGCATCAAAGACAAAAAGAAATGCTTACGTCCCTTTCTAATAAACTCAGACCTACGGTTATAAATACGTATTGCTCTAACAGGACAGAGTAAAGGCCTACGCTCGTCTGAAGACGGAAGGGCCCTAACAACAATAGGTTCCGGATACTTATTAGGAGCCTGATTCTTAGCCAAAAATCCAACATTAGTAGTAAAAGTAATAGTATTACCAACACTACGATAGTGAGAATCATCTACCGATAAAGCAGGAAGCTCACTAACTCTTCTATCAGAAGAGAAGGCTAAGAGAAAAGCTGTCTTATATGTTAAGAATTTGAAATCCACTGTATCAAGAGGCTCAAAAGGTTCTTCTTTTAGCTTAAGAAGAACCCATGCTAAATTCCATTTCGGAATTAATCTAAGAGTTCTGGGTTTATTTATCGAAAAATTTCTAACTAATTTAGATAAAGAGACATTAGAACCAATCATTAATGTATCATGGTGAGCGTAGGAATCAGATAACATAGACCTATAACCCTTGATACTAACAGGCTGCAGTTTGATCTTGTCAAACAAATAGACCAGGAAATTAGCAATGTCAGGAATGGAGGGATCATATACAGCCACCGAGTGATCCCTACACCACTGGCAAAAGCCCTTCCACTTAGCAGCATAATTTAGCGAAGAGGAGGTCCTCCTGCAGTTAGAAATTGCATCCACTGCTCGTCCTGTAAAACGTTTACTGTGCAAGAAGGACCGCACAACGGAAATACGTGAAGGTTGAGACCTTGCGGATTGTGGTGAAGCGTGCGCAATTTCCCCTGCGACAGAAGATCCTCCTGTGGAGGAAGCTTCCGCGGCATGTCCCACAACAGACACCTGAGTAGATTTATCCACGGTCTCTGTGGTGACAGAGATGCTACCAACAGAATCTTGCAGTGGGATTGCTTTATCTTGAGCAATATCTGCTGAATCAGCGGCGCTGGAGGATACGTGTATCCTATTATCCCATCCCACGGAATCGATAGGAGCGTCTATTACAAACGCTCGAGGATCCGGACATGGGGACATGTAAATCTGCAACTGATTGTTGAGATGCGTCGCAAACAAATCTATCATTGGTCGCTCCCATTGGTAGCAAATCTGATTGAAAACCTGTTTGTTGAGAGTCCATTCCGACTGCAACAGGCAACCCTTCGTGAAAGGGAGTCTGCTAACACATTCAGATGACCCGGAATATGATAGACCGATAGTAGATCTGATGTTCCAGTACAAACAGAAGGATTTTTTCCTTCAGATTGAACAACAGAATGGAATGAGTGCCTCCCTGATTCCGAATATACGCCACTACCGTCGTATTGTCGGACAAAATTTGAACGTGTGTGTTCTGAATAACGTCCATCCAATGATGCAACGCAAGCCAAATTGACATCATTTCCTTGATATTTATGTGCTTGCCTAAGAATTGACGAACCCAAAGACCCAGGCACCTCGAATCCGACGGGCATAGTGTCGCGCCCCAACCTGTTTGACTGGCATCCGTCATGATAGTAAAACTCGGATCCGGCAATTGCAGTGGAACTCCCTGAGTTAACCACTGAATGTCTGCCCAAGTCTGAATCTCTTGTTTCACTAGGTCTGACAAGAAGATGTCCGCATCGAGCAAATGAGTCTTCACTTTCCAATTCTGAGTCAGAAAGATTTGGAGAGGAAGAGTGCGTAGCCGCCCCATTGGAATGAGATCCACGGCAGCTCCGCACAGACCTATCAGTCTCATGAATTCTCTTGCTGTAACCTTCTCTGAGTTTAGACAATAGCGAGCATAACAACTGACTAATTTCGCTCTGGTTAATGGCAGACGAACGAGATTGTTGTGCGTCTCGAAGCTCATCCCCAGGTGGGTGAATGACTTGGACGGCACCAGATCCGACTTCTGTTCATTTACTATAAAACCGAGACGTCGGAGCAATAGTAGAAGATTCTGCACATCGTTCTGAAGCGTTAACTCATTGCCGTACCTCTGAAGAATATCGTCCAGGTAGGCCGACGTTACTGCAGACGAATGAGCTCGGAAGTAAGTCATGACCGAGTTCATTATCCGAGTGAAAGCCCAGGGTGCTAGATTCAGACCGAAGCACATTGCACGGAACTGATAAACAACGCCAAGGACAGCGAACCGAAGATACTTTCTAAACGCCGGATGTACCATGACGTGAAAGTATGCATCCTTGAGATCTATGCTCGCACCATAGTCGTTCACTCGAATGCTCGTTCTGACTGATGGAATGGTCTCCATATAAAATTTTTGAGCCACAATCAGCTTGTTTATCCAGCTTAAATCTATTACTGGATGGAACAAGCCGTCTGGTTTGGGAACCAGAAACAGATGGCTGTAGAAACCTGGAGATTCCTGGTTTTCTACGACCTCTATCGCATTCTTCAGTGAAACAGACTGCACTTCTGAAAGAAGAGCGTCTCTTTTTAGAATATTTGACGGAAGTTGAGTCCATCTTGGACTTCGAGTTAATGGAGGCTTTCCTTTGAAGGACAGTTTCAGTCCTTCAGCAATTACCCTTCGAACCCAAGGGTCCTCCGTAATCAATTCCCAATTTTGTAAATAACTCAACAACCTTCCACCCACAGGAACACGACAGAGATCTGCACCATCACTTCCTGGACCTGCGAGGCTTGCGGAAGGAGAAACCACATCCTCCCCGACCCGCACCTCGTGCCGTCGACCTAGGGGCATCTGACCTATTACGGCCAGCGTTACGGCCCCTGCTAGAGTCGCTGCCTTGACGGTCTCGAGAATAAGGCCTAGAGGGTGCGTACGCACCTCTAAAGGAACTTCCCCTGGACGTGCTCGTCCCAGAAGTTCCAGGCCTACTTTTTTTCTGCTGGTTCCGACTTACTAGAAAAGGACTTAAAAAGCAGAGAGTCTGAAGCTTTCTTAATTAACTTATCGTAAATAGCAGAAAGCTTACCGTCAAAGAGAAGCTCTCTGGAGACCGGAGCGACTCTAAGAGAGTTTTTCACCTTACTATCCACTCTTGTGGACGTAGCTAGGGTTCCGTCATGTCTAACCAACTCCAGATTAGCCACTGAAAGGGTGGAGTTATATGTAGAATAGGCAATAGCCCTTGACAGAACTCTCAGAGATGTTTGTACGTCCTGAAATTCTTGCCCTTCAAGGCGTAATGATAATGCTCTGGTAAGGTGATCTGCGTATGAGAGTGCGTCTAAATTTGCTCTATTCGAAGATATTGTAGTTTCCAAGGTAGAGCTATGAATAGACATAGACGACGGCATGGATAATTCAAGGTCTTCAGCCTAGTCGTCTAGACACATAGGAACTCTCTGAACGCCCTGTCCTGCCATTTCAAATCTATTCCTGGCATTAATGAAAGGCAGATTCAGAGCATTAGCCGATAGGAAGGCTGACTTGCCGGATTTACCAGCAAGTTTATTAATAGCGTCATTCAAAAGTTCAATGTCCGTGAGACATTCCTGGACTGAGACGGAAACTCTGGGACGGTGTCCCTAAACCGATTAAAAAATTTGGTGTCCAGTGGCGCTATAAGCCTCCTATCAGGCTGAGCAGCATCCTGGTCCGCTGGAACAACATCAGGAAGAAAATGCCAGATTAACTCGACGGCGATTTTGTGGTGTTCCGAAAGGGAGAACTCCAATTCATCCATATCCCTTTCGCCATCCTGACGGACCTCCTGGATATCTCGGTTGTCCGCTCTAGATCCAGCTGCGGAACGTACCGACCCAGCATCATCAGATTCTTCCTGCTCTGATAGGGCTTCTGACGGATGCTGGGATGCTGCTATGATTTGAGCTATCTGCGATAGCATGCCCGTTAACGAGGCCTGCGGAGCTGCGGTCTTGCGTGATTTAGCCGCAGGAAGCTCCGTGGACGTTGTCTCTTGCATACTTCTCTTATGCAAACGTCCAGATGAAGGTGGCCTCGAATCCTTGGCTACCGGATGTCGTGACCTGGCTGTTGAGGAATCTCTGGAAGGCGATGCTGGCTGGATATTGGCAGTCACATAGCCAAAGTGCGGTCGAATGCGCTGACGAGAGGAGGAAGAAGCTCTTGATACAGCCTCTCCGGACTGTTTATACACCGGAGCGTCCCGAGGGGTGGACGTACGCTCCGACTGGGGAACATTTTGTACAACAACATCCGGACCGTGATGTTGTTCTACGAGAGAGAGACCTCTCTTGCTCGCAGCCTGTGCGGAGCTGGACGAGCTGGGAACCGAACCCAAAGGCTTCTTCCATCCTAGACCAAGATCCGTCATCACTGGGTGTGCCTGAGGAATGTTTATAGTGCTCGCAACACCCTTAATTCTTTCCTGGACCGCAACGGACGAACCCGGGTGCTGAACCATTCGGTAAATGGCCGTGACACCAGGCGAGCTAGCGGACGTAGACGCCAACGCTGTCGACCCTACGGGGGCCTCTTAGGCAATTGCCGTATATCCATGAGCACTTTTGCAGCTAGCTCTTCTCTGGATTGTGACGACGGACGCGCACTGGAAGACGGCATCACGGAAACATCACCCAATTCTTGTTCCTCTGAAAAAGAGAGTGAAAAACTTGAGTGACCTTTCGGAGAGAGGACCAGCATGTCCTGCTCCCCGCTAACAATATACCGTGACACACGTGTCCAATGTTTGTCATCCCATTTGGAACATACAGAACAAGGCTTGGTGCAGGTACACTGACTACAATTAATGCAGAAATCACGAGAATCAGAGGAAGATTTCCTTCCATAACAATTCGAACAATAATCTTTCATTGTAAAAATAATCAATCACAGTACCCGCAATAAACCTTGCAAACAAAGATTCATAGCATAAAAATCCATTATAATAACATGAAAACACAATTCAAAAAGAAAAAAAAATTTTTTTACAATTTTTACAGAAGAGCCCAAGTTCCCAAAGGGAACCCAGAGCCCAAATGGATCCCAAAAAAGCCTAAGTGTGGACAAAAATTTTAAATCATTCTGAAAAAATTAATGCAACACTTATGGACAATATTAATTTATCTTAATATGAATAATCAAGGCAGAAGACAAGGAATCACTTATCAGAAGTAACCATTGTCAACATAAACAAACAGTGTAAACAAACCAGAAAACTGACTCCAGGCACTGGTAAACATGGCACAGTAATCAGTGTCCAATTTAAACACTATCTGATGCTAAACAGAGCCTTCCCCAGAAGAGACTGCAGAGCATCAGATGGTAGATGCAGACCTAAATGCCTAAACACCCATAGGATGAGGACGTAAATATGGGGACAGAACAGAAAAAAATTCTGTAACCAAGCCAAAACTCCCAAAAAATTTTCAGTAATAAAAATTACAAAAATAAGCCAAAAGCATGGGAGAATGGCAAGGGGGGAATGAAGGAAAGGGAGAGAGGAAACACTGAACAAACAATGGAACATTCATGGCAAGAATGACAACAGCAGGGCTATGCCTCGACAATAGGCAACATGAATAAATTTTTATAAAAAAATTTTAAGTTACAGCCCTGAACATTGGAAACCACTGTTTTTCTCCTCTCCTCATCCTAAATGCACTTCCTATCCACCATTTCTCTCATAATTATGTGTCTGGCACCATTAAAACCGAGATTTACAGCACAAATATCAGTGATGTGACACTGTTTACAGGGCCAAACAAAGAATGACATTTTGGCGGGAATTTTGAGACCTCCCAACACAACACAAAATCCACGAATCCTGACAGTGACTGTGACGCTTGACCTCAATTTTTTTTATACAACCCGATATTCGAAAAGAACCATGATGCGGACGTGTGACATCATGCACATGCAATTACATCATTTATCGCTTGAAATAAAAGCCAGTGATTTCGGACCAAACACGACAATTTGAGTCCGAAACTTTATAGGATTTGAACTTTGTTTTCCCCCTCTCGTCTGGGGGTTATAAAGTATCAGGTTGTCGCCAGTAACAGTAGGCATAGTATACAACATAATTATGCCTATATTATGTAGAAATAAAGGATCCTGAGTGTCGTTACGATACAGCATTGTACTCAACATTTTAACCACCAGCTTTTCTGACTGATCACAGTATGATCGGTGGGGGGAATGGGTCCGGTCGATGGACCCGCAGCCGGTCTAGCGGAAACCCTGACTAAATACTACATATTTTTAAAGACATTACCAATGTAAACAACGTCAAAGGAAAAACTAGAAACAAGACATCAGGCACAGAAAAAAGGCCCAAAGTCAGTAACAGATTTTAACGCTACCAGATGTAAAGCAAGATCTCCAAACGAAGAAAAAACGATACATCAGATAGAAGATGCAAGACCAAAATGACCTAACACTCCTAGGGTGAGGACGTCACCATGGGGATAAACAGAATAAATATTTTGTTACATACATTGAACTCCCAAGAAATTTAATAAAAAAATTCGATAAAAAATAGCCAAAAAGCTTGGGAGTTTAACAGGGGTCCTTCAAGGAGGGACAGGGAAGGAACACTTAACAAACAGTGGATAAATCATTAGCAAGAATGATGATGTCAGGCGTATGTCCCGAAATTGGGAAACATGAAACAATTTATATAAATATTATAAAGTTACAGCCCTGAACATTTCTAACCACCATTGTTCACTTCCATCATCCATTTCCAGCCTTGGATCCACCAATTTTACCATTGATTTGTGTCTGGCATCCTCAAAAAAGGAGATTTAAAAGCACAGATGTCAGTTAATTGTTGCTGACTTTCTTACCAAACAAAGAATGATGATTGTCGCCAATTATGGTACCTTCTTGGATACTGCGCATGCGCAGATCTCAAAAGTATGGAGGACCATCTAGGACTTGATTTTTTCGGTTGGGGGAAAAATTTGTGTTTGGCCCTGGATTAATTTGAGGTAGCACCAGCTACCTAGTCTGGGCCATTGGTTGTCGTATAAAAATAGAGGATATCTAGTGTTTTTGAGTAGATACCGAAAATTATTTCATGAGTGACTGAGACAAATATTTATTTTTCGCGAGCACATGTCTCAGTCACAAGTGATATCCACTCAAAAACACTAGATTTTATTTTTATTATTCACTTTTTATAAAAATCTGATAATTTCACTTGTTTCAACCTTTAATTGAAGCATGAAAGTAAACAGTGCATTGAATCATTGATACGCAGAATTCATTTGATTGATACTCAGAACATATAGCATCTTGCGATCTGATTGCTTGTGGCGGGTTTCTTGTCCAAACATGACCTGAAAGTCTGTAATATAAGGTCCTTTGAAAGGACGTACCAAACCAAAAACTTATATTACAGACTTTCAAGCCATGTTTGGACTAGAGGGTTTCATGCATCATTTCAAAAGGAATATGTGTTGAATTATTGCTGGATATGATGGGTATCCACTCAAAAACACGATTTATTTTTCATTATATGTTTCTAGAAAAAATTGATTATTTCCAGCAATAATTTGACTTGAAGTGATGTTTGAAAGCTGCCATTTTGATTGATACCGTGAAAGTGAAAATGTCTATATCTTCACAGTGGGGGATACGATTTCTATCTTTCCGTAATTGCTTTGATAATCTATTGTCTAGTGTATAATGAAGTTGTTATTCACACTATAGCTACTTACCAAGTAGGATAAACACAGACACAGCTGCCCGTACATTGAGCATACGTAGTTCACTTTTACTCTGAGTGCTTTGAAGTCCTTTAGGTCTGCGACATATGTTCCAGACAACGATGAAGTAAATAACCAAGTTAAATAATATCATCAATCCCACAGGTAATGCAAATGAGTAATAGAATGCAGTTAATGACATCCAGCAACTGTAAAAAAAGATAATCAGCTGTTTAGCTTAGTAGATATTGGTTTAATTACAGTAATAATATTTATTTATTACATGCCTGTTCTATGAAATCCCCATCCACAGCAACACTAAATCATGTGAAAAGTTAAGAAATTTATAGTAATTTATATATTTTTTATACTTACCAATGACCCAGACTTAGCTGGTGCTAACTCTAAAATATTTAGGGCCAAACAAAAATTTTGCCCCCCAATTCCCAAAATTTGCATGCAAAACCGAAAATTAGAAGTCCTAACTGGCTCTCCATACATGTTAACTTCCGCACATGCACAGACTCCAGGAAGTCACCGAATCTGGCACCAAATAAATCATTCTTTGTATAAAAAAAGATTATAATAATTCAGCGGGGAGGTATGAGTGCCCAGTACTGCCCACTCATGGGAGTGCCATTCCCATATGGGTCATTGGTAAGTATAAAAAATATATAAATTTACTGAAGATTTTTTAACATTTTTATACTGTACCAATGACCCAGACTTAGCTGAATCGTAAAAAGGCGGAGGGCCTACAACTTCGGAAATAGTAGATCAACATAGATCAAATTCTTCAATCCATGATGAAGAAATAAGAATTACATGTATGTCTCTTAATACCATAATAGAAGAGACATAACCTAAATATGTATCCAATTATGTACATCCGAAATCTAAGCATAAAATCATGTTAATTAAGATGTAACAAATAAACAATTTTAGAGACTACTCTGACATGGCCCTAAAAATAATTAAGGCACACTGAGAATGAGAGAAATTTCCCAGAAACCTACGCCACACAATAATATTGCAGCTGATCACCGAACATAGTACGGAAAAGACAACTTCCTCAATAGTTACATAACCCATGAGGCAGAGAAGAGGACAAAATGACCCTCCCCTTTTTTTAACATAACTTCAAAAGAAGGAGGGGACAGCTCTAGAATCAATAAGCAGTACCCGGAAACGATATAAATAAATATCGATCAGGCACTCAAAAAATTAACTCATGAATAATAAATGGTGCTTAACACCACTTCACAAGCCAAGGCTATAGAGATGATTTCAGTAAATAACATTATCCGCTATAAAATATGCCTTGCAGACGCCGTATACAGGTACGACGAAATCAGTGAAAAATCAATTATAACATACAAAAGCGGGATAAGATGAACAATCTCTGCAGAGAAAACACGCTTCAAGATCATTCACAGGAGGCCTCTGAAATATTAAATCCGGTAAAAACACTCTCCAACGTGTACTATTTGATATCTACAACTATAAACACGTGAGAATACGCGATTTGAGAACCAACAAAATAGAGACTAGGATCTAGAAATGGAGGTAGGTATGAAAAACCGGCTCCAAAATCAGAAATTAAATACCGAAAACAAATGCAACAGAAATGCATATATGCATACGATGGTGCTATCCAACATGACCCAGACGCAAAGTTTGTATGTATTTAAAAATAATATATGCGACAGCGTGAGTGTGTGTGTGTGGGGGGGGGGGGGGGGGGGGAATTCACATATATGTCGAAAACTCCTCATCCACATTACTCAATCATTGCTGACACAGACAGCAATAATATAGAGATAATAAAGCTATGTCACATCTCAATACTCCGTAATGCCACTGACAGCAGAGAATGACATGAAGAATAAAACTTCCCTCAAAGAAGAAAACCTTCTAATGGGGAAGCTTCTGGCGAATACTCAATAGCAAACAAATGAATTGAAGGATACACATATCCTATCATTCATTCTCATGAAAACGGCTGAGCGTCAATATATGCGCTCAAAAGCCTTATACTAGCGACACAAATAATGGAAACTATTATTCCCATGTGCCAAAAACTTAACTATCCTGAAGAGATCCCACATAAGATCATAATAGCCAAACAGTTAGAATAAGCGCAAGATATAGCCAGCGCTTACTTTTGCGCTGAAATCTTAAGCAGTGACTGCTAATTGGAGGATAAATAACCCAAACAGTACGAATAGCTAACTGACTTAATTAACAATAGAATGAACATAAATGTCCCTTCTATTGAAAAATAATGACAACAGAAGCATACTTCTCTTCTGATAACTCTGATGTGCATAGAGAGACCCTTGGACTCAGGATTGTAATGCAATATATGAACTCACGTCCGAAATAAAAGAGAAAACCATAATATATGCCCAAACTTGACCTTATGTTAAAAGATTCTCTAAAACAAAACAGGTCAAGAGGGAAAAACATCTACAACTCCAGTTAATAACTGGAGTAGACATGTGTGTAAGCAACCCATCCAAAAAACGTTCCAAGCCACTCCACACAACTCCATCTGGCGCATAAAACTATCGCAGTCAATGCGTCAGATAACAGATAAAAGCGAGTCAAAACAGCTGGTTAATTTGCTCTGTGAAACAGAAAAACCAGCCAAATGAATAGTGGGATACATGAATCCTATCATAAATCCCATGAGGCATTATCTAGTTCACAATACAAGTGATCTAAAGAACTATACTCACTGCAATTGCCGAACGTTCACTTATGGACTGAAAGATAATCATAAATAATCTAATTATCGACATCCAGTCAAAATATGCCGGACCGAGTTCTATAAGAGCCTCGAACCACCGGCTCAGGGGAATCTGATCAGTAACTCAGTCTGACGGGAAACCCCTAACCAAGTGGTTGTATAGACAAACCTAAAAAATTATGTATAGGAGAGATACCTATACCTTCGCTATGAGCCTTTTAAGCGAATTGAGTCTAGGACAAACTCTCCTACTCTTTTGTTGGCTGTAGTTGATTAGACCCCAACTTAAAGAGTCGAGAATAGAAGCTTTCTTGTAGTTTAATCTTACAATAATGAAAGGTTAGCATCAAAGACTTAGGTATATCTATACCTTTGCTATGAGTCCTAATAGACGATTTGAGTCTAGGACAACCTCACATACTCTTTCTGCTGATGATGGTACATTAGACCCCAGCTTAAAGAGACAAGAATAGATTCTTATCATAAAAACTAGAGTTGGAAGACTAAAGCGACCTATGGCAAGTTTTCCACCTAGTCAAATGCAAAGATGAAGACACAAGGCTTTGTTGCATCAGCATAACTCTCACTTAACATAAGTTAAGACTGAGAAATAAATACTATGTCTGGAAAGAATTTTAAAAGGTACAATGACCACAAAATTCCTTCCATACAGACAATGCGTCACAGTACTTAAAATTAAGTACATAAGACCATGAGACTATATTCGCTCTGACTAAAGAAACTATCTTCTCAACTGCATCCGTGCAAACAGCTAAATGATGAAGGTAAGGCTAAAACTAGGATCTTAGCCTGCTCAATCAATGCTGAGGAACTCTCAACATCTTCCCCTGCGGTTTCTAAAAGTATGTGAACCATCACAAACGATTAAAAATACAGAGAAAGAAGATAAAAAAACGAATTACTTTTTCCGCCGGAAGATAATCTATGGTGTCGTATACAGAATCGAAGATCTGCGACACCCATGTAGACTTAACCGGAAAGAGATCTTATTACCCTGCTCTTCACTGGATGAAGTCAGCGTCTAACTACGCTAGCGGTTTCTCATAATTGCTTGCAGCATTTTGAATCACTGGAACAAGATCAAGGAAATGATAATGTATGATATCTATATCATCCAAGAGTTGTTCCAGAAGGAAGGTTATCCTATCCATAATATGATTAAATCAGATAGAATCACAGTCGCTAGCATCTAAACAGGTAGGTGACTGGACCAAATAAGCACTATGTAACAGCTCAAGATTTTGAGATCAACGTTGAGTGCTTCTGCCTTAGCAGGAATACTGCGATTAGCTGTGCAACTGCGACAGCAAGTCCGTTACAGAGGCCTGAGGAGCAGTGGCCACAAATAGCCTCTTCGCCGGCTGCTCCTAGGACATGGAGTCCAATATAATTATTACAGAGGATGACCCCATGAATGAAACCTCATCTCCTTGGCTACTAGATGGTGCGACTTCTTACTAAAGATGGACCTTTGACGATGAAGATCGGGAAACCTGAGTCACTTAGCCAAAGTGCAGTCGGGTGTGCTTGTTCCTCTTCTTTTCTCTTTACCGGACATGCATACCTCAGAACTTGTTGTCTTCTTCTATCCATCAACACTAGGGGAGCATGGATTCGATCCACAGTGCTCGATATACCCTCTTCTCTCTCGACCGCCACGGACATACCCGGCATCAACACATCGTCCACATATGAGTGAGATTTGCTGGATGAGCTAGCTGTTTTAGACAAGGGATGTAAGCCTCCGTGAAACCTAGCCCTTGTCTTTTTTTAAAATCATAGTGCACTTACCCACTAGCTTTAAATACAATGCAAATGCGACACATCCGGAGTCACGGTCCAAATATCCAATCTTAACCGTTACACCGGCGACAGGGAACTGACACCACTCATCGGGTTTTATAGCCCTGTGTAAAATAAAGATCATTTTATCCATATGCAGAGGAAACCATAAGACTAGCCGGCCTCAGACTGGGTGAGCATAATTGCATATCATATCGATCGCTCCACCCTATATGATCTCACTTTTTCTAGCACGGATCGTCTACACCCGGCATCATAGTTCTCATGGGCTTAGCTAACTAGCGACAACGGACCTGCACGGTCGTGTGCTTTTCGAACATAGAGGAACATAGAGGAAACTATAAGACTGGCCGCCATGGCAGTCTAAGAGGAAACTATAAGACTGGCCACCGTGGCAGTCTATGGAAGGAGCGTCCCGTGGACGTAAGTTCAACTGACACAAGTTTGTACCAACAACCTCTGTCCCCAGGAGTTGTTATAAGAGAGAGGGACCTCTCTCTTGCTCGAAATCATGGACAACCTGAACGAACATACCTCAGAACTTGTCCGCCAAGTTCCTACCAACAACCTCTGACCACAGATGTTGTTATAAGAGAGAGGGACCTCTCTCTTGCTCACAATCATGGACTTGTATGAGCATACCTCAGAACTTGACCGCCAAGTTCCTACCAACAACATCTGCCACAGAGTTGTTATAAGAGAGAGGGACCTCTCTCTTGCTCGCAATCACGGACGACCTGGATGAGCGTACCTCCAAACTTGTCAGACTGACACAAGTTCCTACTAACAACCTCTGACCACAAATGTTGTTATAAGAGAGAGGGACCTCTCTCTTGCTCACAATCATGGACCTGTACGAGCAAACCTCAGAACCTGACCGCCAAGTTCCTACCAACAACCTCTGATCGCAGATGTTGTCATAAGAGAGAGGGACCTCTCTCTTGCTCACAATTACGGAAGACTTGTATGAGCATACCTCAGTACTTGACCACCAAGTTCATACCAACAACCTCTGATCGCAGATGTTGCCATAAGAGAGAGGGACCTCCCTCTTGCTCAAGATCACGAAGATCCGGATGAGCATACATCGGAACTTGTCTACTTCCTCCTTCCCGTGCTTCCCGGCATTGCAGGGTGAGCATGTTATATGTTTTTAGTGCTTGCTACACCCTTATTCCTCTTCTCGGCCGCAATGGACATACCCGGCATAACATCCCTCCACTCAAGGTAGATCTGCCGGTCAAGCTAGCTGGCGACAAGGTCATCAATCCTACTAAGAATCTAGGCCTTGTCTAATACCTGAGCACTTTTGCCGCTAGCTCTTGACTGATTTGCAACGACAGCACACTCCTTGACGGCATCACAAAGCCACATCATGTTCCTGTTCCTTTGTAAATAGAAACTAAAAAAATATAGTGACCTTTTGATGAGAGGACCACTGAGTCCCCTTGCCATGATAGGACCAATAGTTTCCACTCGCCTAACACAAACCATAACGCCCGTCATTCAGATTAACAAATCTGATACATGGAGTAGAATTAGTGGTAGTACATCAAGTAAACTCATTACAACGATCGAGTAAATAAAGAAAATGTTTCCTCTATTTGCCATACTATTAGATAAAAATAATTACCTAAAACTAATATATGTCATTGTACCACCACCAAATCTACATATAATATAAAATAACATTAAATATAATCAATGAAACAAATATATCCGAAAGAAAAACTCTTTCAAAAATAAAATAAAAATTTTTGAAAAAGTTTTCCTAATATAAGAGCCCAAGCTCCCAAAGGGAACGATGACCCCCCAAAAAAGCTTAAGTGTGGACAAAATTATAAAAACTGTGTAAAATAAACTACCCCACTATCAGAATATTTAATGTTACCTACAACTGTTGTTCCTAAATAAAATTAGGAAACTATCTAAAGATGTAAACAAAACACCTGAATCAAGACCCCAGGCAACACGGCCTAAAGTCAGTAACAGAAACAAGACTATCTGATGTAAAGCAAGATCTTCCTCAGAAGAGAAAACGATACATTGGATGTAAGATGCATGACCAAAATGCCCAAACACCCTAAGGATGAGGCCGTAACCCTGGGGAAGTTCAGAATAATTTTCTGCATAAAACGTTAAACTCCCAATAAATTTATAAAAAATCTTTATAAAAATAAGCCAAAAAGCTTGGGAGCTTAACTGGGGGGATCAACGGAAGGCAGGGAAGGAATACTAAATAAACAGTGGATAGATCATAATCAATCAGAGATGACATCAGGCTCATGTCCTGAAATTAGGGAACATGAACTAATTTTACTAAATAATAAAGAATTACAGGCCTGAACGTATCAAACCACTGTTTCTTCCTTCCTTCATCCAGTTCTGTCCTTGGATCCACCAATTTAATCATTGATTTGTGTCTGGCATCATTATTAATTGAGATTTAAAAGCACAAATATCAGTTTGTTGTTATCTGACAAGGGCCAAACAAAGAATGATTTATTTGGCGCTAGATTCAGTGACTTCCTGGAGTCTGTGCATGCGCAGAAGGTAAAATGTATGGATGGCCAGATAGGACTTCTAATTTTCGATTTTGCATGCAAATTTTGGGGACTGGGGGGGGGGGGGGGCAAAATTTGTGTTTGGCCCTAAATATTTTAGAGTTAGCACCAACTAAGTCTGGGTCATTGGTACATTACAAAAATATGAAAATCTGAACGGAAATCATTGAAGGTCTATTTTTATGCCAGTAGCATAGAACACATTGGAACTCAAGGGTCAAAATAGTAACACGGGTTCCCCTAGCAAATTTGATTGGCCGATAAAATGTGCTCTTTTTGTTGATAGTTGTCAAATGAATTGCTAAGTCTCCTTCTAATAATTGTTTTTATAGACATAAAGGCATGTAATAAACACAGAGTGGAATGCATATGTGAATGGGTTAACTCTTAGAAGCTGGGAGTTGAGTTGTCTTGCCTGTGATGTAATACGGCAGGTAATCTGGCTGTGATGGTTCGGCTAACTTTGGGCTGGGGGAGAATTAAACACTGAGCAGGTGCTACTAGTCAAGTGTCGGCTGCCTGAATAGGCAGACGACACTTGACTAGAAGCACCTGCTTACTGTAAGTTTTTCGCAGTATGTCATGTTCAATAAATTCATTCTGATTCTCCGGCTTCTAAGAGTTAATCGATATGGCACTTGTGTCATCGCAGGAGGATAAAACTCCGAGGCCTGCGGCCTCTCGTTCTATCCTTCTGCGCTGGCATCTGTGCCATATCGATTAACCCATTCACACACGCGTGTCATTCTGTGTATATATAATATATATACATCATGACAAACATAGGCAGAAGACCCTAAAACTTCTAAAACTAGGAAAAGGAATGCCTAAAAATGTAAAACTACACCAACAGAAGGTGACTCTTAGATGTCTGTGGTCTAAATACACTAATAACGGAGAAGGGGACACAGAAACACCCATACATATGCATATATATGAGTTCTAAACCAAAGTCAAGTAGATGACAAGATTAGAATTCACAATTAGGATAAAGATTAAAATTTCAAAAGTCACTTCCCCATTATTGAGATGTTCTTTTTCTTTCTAAATCATGTTGAGATGTCTAGATTGCAGAATCTATTTAATAGGCCTCGATTCAGGCTTCAAAACAGATATAACATGTTCATTTTGAAGAGGGTGGTGAAGATTGCTTCCTCCCAAAATGGTTGAAAATAAGGAACTGATTTTGCAATTTTGGTGGGGATGGAAAATAGTGTACGCTTATAAATGGTAAATTGTGGACAAAGGTTGTGGGCTCTGTCAGTGCTGGTCAGTCTGGTTTGGCCTGAATTTTCAAGACTATTGACTTTTTTCAGTTTTTAAGAGCTTGCTTTGACAAAAACATTCAAAACAGTTATTATTCAAAATAAAAGGTTAATAAGGAGCAGGGTGCATTGTGTTTTTGTAGAAGGTTGTTGGAGAAATAGTCATAGCTATCTGAGCAGGGATGCACAAATTGGACGAACATCCGTTACGTTCATCTAGCGGTTTTCTAAAAAAAAGTTCGTTAACCATTTCTCGCTCTTCTAAATTGTTAATGCATTCTAAGTTAGCTCTTCAAAGAAATTCAACATGTAACTTCACAATTTCGAAGAACGTGCAGACAAAGTATACGCAATGCAACAGTGTAGATAGCAAAACAAAGCAATTCACTATAATCCATTTCTACTAAAGTGCAAGCAGTACTATAGGCATTAGGTAATGACGTCACACACTGAAATAAATAGACTATAGGGAATAATGTGCATGCTTTGGTTATGCTTGGGCCACTGTCGCGTGATGCGAGCGACATGAATCTTGTGATTAGAGCTGGGAGGTTAACCGCAACCACGGGTCAGGATCAGTAGTGTGAGACTACCGAAAATCGCAACCACGCCCCAATAAACACAACCACAAATTTGATTTTAAAATTCCAGCGTGTTCTTAAGAGAAATAAAACAAATATTGAATTACCAAAATGACTACCTAATTCACTTAAATGAAATATCTACACATCTGCTGGCCATTGTCAATAATTATTATGTACACCTTTACATTTGAGTGGAATTAAAAAACAAAACAATTGTAGAATATATACTTGCACCAAAGACATTTTCAAGACTTAAGCCAAGATTTGAGGCTTTCAGCATCAATACATGAAACTCAACATGATATTCATTAATATTCATGACCTGTCAACACCAACAGTGAATCATTGTAAAAAGTAGTTAACAAGCAGCCAAGTCTTGTCTAGAAATCACTTTCAGGTGCTTCGTCTATTGTCACCAGGACCTCTTGAAGATGGCATGGTCAGGGCACATGCTCTGAGATTGCATTTGCCTGAAATATAGAGCTTTAAAGGTTAAGATGTGTCTAGAACAAATCACAAAATTACTGTAGATATGATTTGTTTTCGTAAAAGAATGCCACTGTTGAGCTCAGTGGAAATGACATTTGTGGCACTGTGGTAGAATGTTACATAAACAACTTATTCTATATTTTCCTGATGTGAATTTCCCTTTAGCACTATCAGCAAATCTCAGTCAAGTTAGATACTGAACCGATACCGAGGTATACCCCCTTAAAAGTTAAAAAATTTATAGTAATTTATATATTTTTTATACTTACCAATGACCCAGACATAGCTGGTGCTAACTCTTAAAATATAGGGCCAAACACAAATTTTGCCCCCCAATCCCCAAAATTTGCATCTAAAACCAAAGAAAACATGTCCTGAATGGCCCTCCACACTTCACCTCTACTGCGCATGTGCGGTGTCAAGGACGTTCCGAAATTGGCGCCATTAATCATTCTAATAACCAGTGCCTGTTAAGCGCTATGTACTCAGCAGGGAGGTAAGAGTTCCCAACTCCTGGGAGGGCCATCCCCGTCTGGGTCATTGGTAAGTATAAAAAATATATAAATTACTATAAATTTTTTAACATTTTTATACTGTACCAATGACCCAGACATAGCTGAATAGTAAAAAGGCTGGAGGGCCAAGGACATAGAGCAAGATGGAATGCGCTCAATTATATAAAATAGAGTCATCCCCTCTAGGGAAAAAGAAGTATTAGGCCTTACATGTATCTTTCTTATATATGATAAATTAGAAATATACAACATCTTCCAAAATTGAGCATCATACATCCATGTACTCTATTAATATCTAGTATAATCCTTATACTAATAATTTTTAAAGTAAGCCAATAAATAAAGTAAGTCTAGAGAATAGAGACTCTTTATACTCCTTAAAAGTGTCTGAGGATTGCATAATCATGTCCGTTGACACATGCTATATTCAAAAGCTATACTTTAAAAACTAAGACTTGAATGAATTTTTAAAACATAAACTTTTCACTAAACAACCATCCCAATAACAGCACAGAATTACTAACTCCGGAGGAGGTATCCCCTTGTTTTCATAGTAAAACAGGTGACCCAAGGGAACACCCTCCCCCCCCCCCCCCCCTTTTCTTGCCCTGGGTCAAATAGCCCAGAGCGAAGAGGGCAGCAGAACGGAGTCACTGCCGAAACAGACAGACTACCTAGCTATAGTAGCAACTGTTAAGTGAATGACATTCTGAGCTGTAGATAACAGACCTAACAATAGAGGCCTCCAGAAATGGACTCAATATTTCTGAGATAAAAAATTCATGAATGTGGATGGCTGAGCGCAATGAGCAGCCTTCAAAAATCTATAATAGCGACACTATTAATGTAAGCCCAAGATGTAGAAGAACTCTTACTTCATGAGCCGAAATCTCAAACACAACTGCTGAGTCAAAGATATACCATAAGCAGTATCGATAGTTAATTGAATCCATTAGCAATAGAATGGAGCGTAACGTCCTTCTAATAGGCATCAAACACAGAAGAAGTTTACGCCCGTAGTAATAAACAGATATCTGTTTATAAATACATAAACTCTAACCGGACAGAGTAAAGGCCTATGCCCATATGAAGACGGAAGGACCTTAATAACAATAGGTTCCGGATATTAGGAGCCTAACTCTTATGCAAAAATCCAACCTAAATAGTAAAGGAAGTAGTGATTCCGAAACTACGAAAGTGAAAATCATCCACCGATAGTGCATGAAACTCACTGACTCTTCAGTAAAAGAGAAGCCAACATAATTACTGTCTAAAAGGTCAGAATTTGAAAACTACTGTTTCCTGAGGCTCAAATGATTACTTAGCTAAATAAGAACCGAAGTTAAATTCCATATAGGAATTTAATCTAATGATTCTAAGTCTATTTATCAAAAAGTTACTAACTGACTTAGATAAAGAGACATAAGACTCAATTGTAAACTATCATAGAGTGCATAGGTATGAGGTAACATAAACCTATAACCTTAATAATAACAGGCTGCAGTAGATCTTGTCAAACAAGTATACTAAAAAGTTGCAATGAGTAGTATGGAGGGATCAACAATATGAACATAGTGATCCCTACACCAACGATGGAAGAGCCTCCACTTTAGCCGCATAGAATAGTGAAGAAGAGGATCTCCTATAGTAAGAAATCGCGTCCAAAGCTCGTCCAGTACAATGCTTACAATGCAATACGGACCACACAACGGAATACGTGAAGGTTGCGACCTTGCGGGTTGTGATAAAGATGACACGATTTTACCCAGCGAAAAAAGATCCTCTCATTGAGGAAGATTTCGCGTTAAGTCCCACAGTAGACATCAGAGTAAATTTACCCATGGTCTCTGTGAAGACAGAGATGCTATCAACAGAAATGTATTGTGGTTGTTTATCTTAGCAATACCTGCTGAAACAACAGCGCCGGAGGATACACATATCCTATCATTCCGTCCTATTAGATCAATAGAGCGTTAACAACATTAGCTCAGAGATCCAGACAAGCAAACACATATGTCTGCAAATGATTGGCAAGCTGTGTCGTAAATAAATTATCATTGGGCGCTCCCATTGATAGCAAATCTGATTGAATACTTGTTTGTTGAGAGTCCATTCTGACGGCAACAAGTGACCCATAAGTGAACGGGAGTCCGGTAAAACAATCAGACGACCCGGAATATGACGGACCGAAACAGAACTTGGTGTACTATAACAAACAGAAGGATTCTTTCCATTAAATTGAATAATGGAAACGAATGAGTGCCTCCCTGGTTCCGGAGATACGCCACTACTGTCGAATTAACGGACAGGATGTGGACATGCGTTTCTGAATAATGTTCATCCAATGACATAAAGCAAGCCTAAAAAACATTATTCCGCGGAAGATAAGTGCTTGCTTAGAGACTGCAGAAACCAAAGACCCTGGCACTTCGAATCCGTTGGGATCAATATTATATCCCAACCTGTTTGACTGGCAACCGTCATAATTATAACACTCGGATCCGGCAACTGCAGTGGCACTCTCTGTGTCAACCACCGAATGTTTGCCCCAGTCTGAATCTCTTGCAACACTAGATAGACAAGAGAACGTGTAAATCGAGCAATTCATGGATTGCTGAAAAGTTGCCGTCGAAGAGAAGCTTCTCCGAGAATGAAGCGACTCTGAGAGAGTTCTTCACCTTACTATCCACGTGCGTGGATGTAGCTAGGGCTGCGTCACGTCTAACCAACTCCAATCAGCCACTGAAGGGTGGAGTTATACGTGAACAAACTACTGCCCTCAAAAGAAATCACATTGAGGATAATATCCCGTAATTCTTTTCTTGAAGACGTAATGATAACGCCTCAGTAAGGTGGATTACGTATGATAAAGCGTCTAAGTTAAGTCTACTAGACATCATTGTCGTTTCCAACATTGTGGTTGGAAAAGACATAGACGGTGAAAAAGAATATTTCCAGTCTTTAACCACGATGTCTAGACGCATATGAACTCTCGGTATGCCCTGCTCTGCCAAAATAAATTATTCGTATAAATGATAAAAAGGCAGAAATGAGCATTGCGGACAAGAAACTAAACTATCATGCTTGGTAGCAGGCTTATATGCATATATAGCGTCGATAAATAATACACATGTTCTAATGACATTATTGGACTGTGTCGGTAAGTCAGGGACAATGTCCCTGAACCGATCCAAAATTCCGTGTCCAATGACGCTATAAGTCTCTTATCCAACATCGCAGCAATGTAGTCCGAAATAACAATCACTGGAAGATAATGCCAGAAGATATGAATGGCAGCTTCCGATGCTACGAAAGGGAAAACTCGAAATCTTTCGAATCCCTTTCGCCATCCTGTCGGACCCTATAAAGCGTTCGGTCGTCCGTACCTGATGCAACCGCGGACCGCACTGACCCAGCGCCATCAGATAATTCCTGATTCGACTAAGAAACTGTCGATTGCTGGGATGTTGCGAAAAAAACTGTGCTAACTCGGATAGCACATCCGTCACTGAGGCCTGTGGAGAAGCGGTCCTACAATGCATTGCCGCTGGAAGCTCCGTGATCGTTACCCCGTGCATACTAGTAATATGCGAGCGAACAGAGTGTATAGGCCTCGTGTCCCTTGGCTACCAGATGGCGTGACCTATTCGCCGTGGAATCACTGAATGACGAAACTGATCGGATACTCGAGGTCACATAGCCAATGAGCGGTCGTGTGCCCTGCTGTGAGGATGAGGAAGCATTATCGACAGTCTCTCGGACTGTCAATATAACGGAGCGTCCCGACCGACAGACATATGCTCCGAATGTAAAATATCTGAACCACAACATGCGGTCCCCTATGTTGTTGGACGAGAGAGGGACCTCTCTCGCTCACAGCCCGGACGAACCTGGATAAGCCAGGAACCGGACTAACAGGCTTCCTCCGATCTGTCCTCAATCCGCCGTCACTGGGTGAGTACTAAAGTAATTATAGTGCTCGCATCACCCAAATCTCCTTCCTAGACCGCAATGGACGAACCCGGCAGCCGAACCATTCGATGAATGTACGCTACACCGGGTGAGCTAGCGAATGTCACTCCGTCGATCCTACAAGGGACCTCTTAGGCGATAGACATATTCCATGAGCACTTATTGCCGCTAGCTCTTCATTAACTATGACGACAGAGGCACACTTTTGAAAGACATCTCCGTAACTTTGCGAACAAGAAACCAGAAATGCTTGGTAATAGCAAGCATATAATAATAATATATATAGCGTCGTTCAATAATTCGAAAGTTTGTGTGACATTATTGGACTATGTCGGAACTGAGGGACGATGTCCCTGAAACAGAACCAAAAATTTCTAAGTCCACCGACGCTATCAGTTTCTTATCCGGCATCGCAGCATTCTGGTCCGACGAAAGAAGCTGTAGAAGATCAAGTCAGATGACATACACAACAGCATATGTTGTTCCGAAAGGGAAAGCTTGAAATCCTCCAAATCCCTTTCGGTATCCCGTTGGACCGGAAATTTTCGGACGTCCGTACCCGCTTCCGCGGAGCGTACCGACCCAGCATCGTCAGATAAAAAATATGCGACAGATTCAGTTGATGCTGGGATGCTGCGATAAGCTGTGCTATTTAGGAAAGCACGTCCGTTCCCGAGGCCTGTGCAGTAGTGGTCTTACGATGCATTGCTGCCGGAAGCTCCATGTACGTTGACTCCCGCACACTTTCCTATGCGAACGTCCGGAGTCTGCAGGCCTCGTGTCCCTGGCTACCGGATGGAGTGACCTGGTCGCCGATGATTCTCTGACTGGCGAAGCTGACTGGATATCCGAGGTCACGTAGCCAAGAGCGGTCGTGTGCGCTACCATGAGAATGAGGAAGCCTTATTGACAGTCTACTCCGGACTGACTATATGTCGGAGCGTCCCGAGCGACGGACGTATGCTCCGAATGCGAAACATTTTGTACCACAACATCTGGGGCCAGATGTTGTTGTACGAGAGAGGGGCCTCTCTCGCTCGCCGTCCGGATGGACCAGAACGAGCTATGAACCGGACTAAAAGGCTTCCTCCGTTCTCCCTCTAATCCGCCGTCACTGGGTGTGCATTTGGTTGATTTATAGTGCTTGCATCACCCAAAAACTCCTTCTAGACCGGAACGGACGAACCCGGCTGCCGAACCATTCGATGAATGGACGCTACACCGGGCGAGCTAGCGGACGTCAAAGGCCGTCGAACCTACTAGGGTCCTCTTAGGCAATTGGCGTATTTACATGAGCACTTTTCCGCTAGCCCTTCATTAATTGTGACGACGGAGGCACACTGTTGGAAGACATCACAGATACATCACCCTAATCTTGATCGTCTGAAATAGAAATTGATAAAGTAGAGTGACCCTGCGGGGAAAGGACCGGAGTGTCCAATTCCCCACTAACATACCGTGACATACGCTTCCCATGTTGTCATCGAAATCATACGATACAGAACAGGAGTTAATGCGAGTACACTGACCACATATAGAATGATTATAAAAGTCAGAGGAAGACTTCCTCTTATTACAATTGATCAAAATCCTTTCAATGTGAAAAGAAAACAAAGTCCTGGTACTCGCACCAACCCCTGGCAATCAAAATACATAATAATAATATGATCCATTAATATAGAAAAAATAATTGAAATCAAAATAGTTTGAAAAAAAAAAATTTTTTCAGAACAGCCCAAGTTTCTGAAAAGTAACGTTGAGCCCCAATGGATCCCAAGCCTAAGTGTGGACAAAAATTTTAAAAATATTTTAAACAATTTATTCAACACTTACGAACAATAATAATGTACCTAGTTATGATTAAAATAACATCAAGATAATATTTTCAAGAAATCCCCCCCTCACACAGAGGGCTGTTGTAAATGTAAACAACGAGTGTAAAAACACTAAAATAAGACTCCAGGCACCCAGGCCCGGAATCAGTTATCAAAAATACACTATCTGATGCAAAACAGAGACTTCCAGGGAAGAAACTGCAGAACATCAGATGGTAGATGCAGAACACAATGCCTAACCACCCGTAGGTGAAGACGTAAACATGGGGAAAAGAACAGAATTCATTCTGTTATTCAGCTAAAACTCCCAAGAAATTTTAGTAATAATAATTACAGAAACTATGCCAAAAGCATGGGAGAATAGCAAGAGGGGACTTAAAGGAAAGGGAGAGAGGAAAACACTGAAAAATCAGTGTAACTAAATAACCAGAATGACAACAAAATGGCTGCTGCCTCGAAAATAGGTAACTTAACATAATTTCATTAAAAAATTTTAAGTTACAGCCCTGATAATATTCTGTCACACATTTTTCCTCTCCTCCTTCTCTATCCTCCTTAGAATCACCATTTCACTAATATTTATGTGTCTGGCATCATTTAAACTGAGATTTACAAGCACAAAGATCAGTCAGATGTTAACTGATGAAGGGCCAAACTTAGAATGATTAATGGCGCCAATTTCGGAACGTCCTTGACACTGCGCATGCGCAGTAGAGGTGAAGTGTGGAGGGCCATTCAGGACATGTTTTCTTTGGTTTTAGATGCAAATTTGGGGGATTGGGGGGCAAAATTTGTGTTTGGCCCTATATTTTAAGAGTTAGCACCAGCTATGTCTGGGTCATTGGTACATTATAAAAATATACCAAAACCAATACCAAAACTCAAAATTCCATCTCTAGTGTCAAATGTTGTATTTTTGGTGCCAAATCAAATTTTAGTGCATTTGACGTCATTGGAATGTGACAGCATGAACACTGATAACCACTTATGGAAACACATTCCATAAGCTCGTTCCAGTGAAGGAACGGATCATAGGCTATGTTTCTGAGGCAAAAAGTTTAAAAATAATAGAATCAGAATTGCCAGATTTATGAACCATGCTGCTGGGTTCCATTATTACGTTACATAAAGGGTTAACTGGTTTGTGTGCTAAAAGTTGCTGTCATGGCTCTATTGAAAAGTACCATACCGAAAGCCAATTTAGTCACTTTATACGACATGTATTAGTACGTTGTTTGCCCAGCAGTAGATAAAAAACTGTTTATATAAAACTGTTTTTTTTTCGAGACAAAAAGGGTAATGTTGAATATTTTTTGTTACTTACTACTCATTTCCTCCTTTGTACAGGTCAGTGTCAATAGCCAACACAATTATAACTGGAATGACTGGAACACCTGTAATAAATTTAGTAGAATTAAGCATAACCTTCAACTAATATTCTACTAATTTATGCCACACATGCATGCACACATGCACACATAAATGGCCTTTTGAATGCTTTTATATCGCTTTTACTGTGGGCACAGGATTGCACAGTTTCAAGTAAGGCTGGCATGATTATAAAATTTCATGACCGACTTTTTAAGAAGAATATTCAATGAAAGTTGACTTCAATCATACACTGTGACCTCTGGGAAAAATATATAGAAAACAATATTTTTGGTCATTAGTTCCTCAGTTTGGACATTCTTTAGGTATGCAGGTATTCTGCACTCCAACTGCTCTCTGAGGAAAATTTAGACTCTTGACCATCTCAGGCCCAAACCTGAGCCTAGGCTCAGGTTTGGTCCTGAGATGGTCAAGAGTATTATAATAGCTGCATTGAGACTTAAGAAGGCAATGCACTCCTTGGCAAACTGAGAAAGGCAATTATTTGTACTCCCATACTTTCTCGAACCCCAGACCTGGTGTTGTGTGATAGGTATCTTCGCTTTTGGTCAATTCCCTTTTGGTCAATTACTACTTGGTCAATACCTTTTTGGTCAATTGCCTTTTGGCCAATTCCCTCTTGGTCAACACTTTTTGCAAATGGTAAATGACCAAAAGGGAATTGACCAAAGGGTAATAAACCTAACTTTTGTTTTTGAAAAGAAATTTGTTCTTTCCTAAGAGTTAATCCCAAATCAAAACTTCAAAGAGAAAAAAAATTAAAATCTGAACACTTCAAAAAATTTTGCAAAAAGTGTTGACCAAGAGGGAATTGACCAAAAGGTAATTGACCAAAAAGGAATTGACCAAGGGGTAATTGACCAAAGGGTAATAAACCGTGTGATGTGCCTTTAAACTTTCTTCCTATATCAATTACAATATATTTTGATATTCTACAGCCTCTGAAGCTTCTAACAAGCATGATGGGGAGGAGAGTAATAACTATTGTCCCTGTATCCCAATAAATTCTGTCTTCTGCTTGATCAGAATGCCTAGGACAAATAGCCATGGCAAAGGGTGCACCCAAGATCCAAAGTATATGTATTTAAAATATCCAGGGTATAAGGGCGCACGAAACATCGGGCTATATGGTTTAAATGAAAGCTTTTTGCATTTGCACACCTCGATATAAAAACAAACCCCAAAACCTGAAAATAGTCACAAATATCATGAGATTTCTGACAATTCGATCATATTTTGCTATTATAAATTAAAAAGTCAAATAATTAAATCAACTTGAGAAAAATAAAATAAGAGAAAATCTATCAACAAATATTTTGCTTCTGATATGTTTACGTTTTCAATAACAACCGAAGGGATGTAACTCTATCTGTTGTCTTCTGTGTTTGTAAAATCAAATTCACGAGTTTGGTCCAACTGATTGCGGAGCGTGAGAAATGCATCCGCAAATTTGTTTCCACTATGTTTCTATTGTGTTTCAAGCGGGACAAAAATGTTATCTCTGCCAAAATGTATGGTATATGGAGATTTAATACCTGGATGTCTCATTTAAACACCTCGCCTGCAGCTCGGTGTTTAAAAACCAACATCCAGGTATTAAATCTCCATATACCATCCATTTTGCCAGAGATAACTTATATTGTCCCTATATTCTGATAAATTCTGTTTTTTGATTGGTCAGAATGCCTTGGACAAATAGCCATGGCAAAGGATGCCCCCAACATCCAAGGTATATGAGAGCGTGCAACATCCAGGGTATAAGTGCATGCAAAACATCGGGGGTATATGGTTAAAATAAAAGCCTTTCGCTTTTGCTTGCCTCAATATAAGATCAAACCAAAAAACCTGAAAATAGTCACAAACGTCATCAGATTTCTGACAATTCGATCATATTTTTGCTGTTATAAATTAAATAGTTGAATAATTAAATCAAAGAACTCGAGACAAATGAAATAAGAACAAATTTAATAACAAAATAGCCAATATGTTTACGCATTTCCAATGGGAAGGGATGTAACACTATCTGTTGTCTTTTGTGTTTGTATAAAAAAAAAACAATTATTCACGTGTTTGGTCCAAGTGATTGCAGAGCATGTGAAACGCATCCACAAATTTGTTTCCACTGTGTTTCTATTGTGTTTCAACCGGGACAAAAACGTTATCTTCGCCAATATGTATGGTATATGGAGATTTAAAACCTGGATGTCTCATTTAAACACCTAGCCTGCGGCTCAGTGTTTAAAAAACGACATCCGGGTATCAAATTCCATATACAAAACACGTTGGCAGAGATAACTTATAATAATTCTCCAGTAAAGGATTGACGAAAACCCATAATCATCGACTATAAAATTGTTATCGATTATGGGTGTGTTCGACGAGTAGTCACCTTTTCTGTTAATCATGACAGGCCTGCCCACACCATAATTCTCTGTAAGCAAACAAAGAGATGTAACTCTTGGAGGTAATTCCCTGGAAACATGGCATTCTACAAGTTTATGCCACACATACACATAAATGGCCTTCCAATTACTTCTATATTGTTCTCCTTGGGCACAGGATTGCACAGTTTGAGCTATTATTATAATATACCCCCATCCTCTGTCTCTGTGAGCAACTTTTAACAAACGTTGTAACTAATGAAGGTAATCCCCCAGCACCATGGCCTCGTAAATTTGCATTGTGGAGTAGTTGCCACATAAGGAAAATACATACTAAACTGAAGAAAATACATACTGACATCCCATACAATCAGTAAACTGTTGACAATTACTGGGTGGATGGATGGACTGACAGGCTCCACATATATGGGTGCATATAATACATTATACCTTTCAATCTCATAGGGAGTGCGGATATTTATTTATTTATTTATTGGGGGTTTAATGACACTTTTGACAGCTAGGGTTACCTCATGTCAGAGTTTTATGTGTGGGGGAGCTTGAGAACCCGGAGAGAACCACTGAGCAATTGAAAGCAAATGTCAGACTCCCTAACATACTAACACCACACAAGCAGGCTTAGGATTGGTTGAAGACGTGCACCATCGACATGCAATATGCCTTAGTACACAGTGCCACCATGCCCACACATAGGCAATTGTGAAGAAGGGCCTTGGCCAAGGACACAACACAGTTACAGCCTGGCATGGATCGAACCATGGAACTTCAGTTTGAAGTCCAATGCCATAACCACTGAGCCACCGCGCAGACAGAGTGGAAATATAGAAACTATTCAAATCGGAAACTAGTCAACAAAGCATGTTTTAACCCCGAGGTCCCCATTGCTCTGAAAAAGTTGTTCCAAGTGTATTCTTCTTTCAGAACTTTATTGGTAAGATGTATGTATCTTCACAGTGTTTTTACATCATTGTAGGCTGCCTGTACAGACAGCCAACAATGATGTTGAAACATCATAAAGTCACCTGCAACTGTGTACTTGTATATACAGCAATTATTAATGTAAAATTAATCTGAGGACTTGAGGGTTAATCATTAATCATTGCATCGCATCAAACATCCTGTCAGGAGGAATACATTTTTGCTAATCCATCATAAGAGGTTTGTGACCAGGGTTTGTGATTCTTTTCATTTTTAAAAAAAAAAAAATATTTTAAATCAGACTTTTTCGATTTAAATCGATTTTTAAAATTTTTTATTCCGATACTATATATTATTCACCAGAGGATACTTTTTCGCAACATAATTCCTTTAGATAAGAGAAAAAGAGTATACTGACATCAGTATGTATCAAAGGCTACCCAAATAATGGACATAAATAACCGATACTAAAACATTCATCTGTGTTACCAATTTCAGTCTTTGGAGTGGTATGAGAGAAAGAATTCCAGAATA
Organism: Pictodentalium vernedei; assembly: GCA_031216915.1. Taxonomy (NCBI): domain Eukaryota; kingdom Metazoa; phylum Mollusca; class Scaphopoda; order Dentaliida; family Dentaliidae; genus Pictodentalium; species Pictodentalium vernedei. The sequence continues at coordinate 494,262,657 of CM062295.1, forward strand.
CATTTGGCATAGAATAGACAGCATAGATGAACATAGAGAGGAATCATTAAAAGTTATGTTTTTTCATTGTAACAGCACTATTTGATGGCAGATGACTTCTTGAAAATCATTTATGCTACTTGCAACATTCCTAAATCACTGATCCTTGATCTCAAGAGTCGATTTAGTATTTTTAATGGGGTTATTGAAAGATTATCATATAAATGGTTCATAGATCCACATTCACTTTAATATAATTTTATTCATATTAGCTGAAAATGATATAAACTTATTAAACTTATTTAGGAATATTTTACTAACCCACAGAGCGCGGTGGCTCAGTGGTAGACTGTTGGACTTCTATGCTAGAGGTTCTGAGTTTGATCCCCAACTGGGTCAAACCATGCTGTGTCCTTGGGCAAGGCACTTTATCCTGGTTGCCTACATGGGGGCATGATAATTCTGTGTACTAAGGCATACTGCACGTCGATGGTGCACATGTCTTCAACTGCTGTAACCCTGCTTAAGCGGAGCTTGAACAGAGTTAGAATAATAATAATATACACATTTATATAGCACCAAAATTATAGTTCAGAAGATATAGAACCATATTCTAAGGTGCTGTACATGTTACTGAGCTCGTGCAAATATACAAACGGTATTATATACAGTATCTTACAGTCCGGAACATCACTTATAGGCTTTTTGAAACAGGTACGTTTTGAGATCTTTCTTGAAAAGGTTGACATTTGACAGTTTTTTTAGGTGTTCTGGTAAATTATTCCACAAGTGAGGGCCAGCAAATGAGAATGACCTACCTCCAAATGTCTTACACCTATGTTTTGGAACATGTAGCAGCATTTTACCATCGGACCTCAGTTTGTATTGACACACATTCTTGGTATTAAGGAGTTCTTCTAAGTAGGCTGGTGACATGTTGTTTTGTGTCTTAAAAACTAATAATAAAGTTTTGAAAATTATTCTGTACTTAACTTGCAGCCAGTGCATATCCCTCAGAACAGGAGTGATGTGTTGAGATTGTGATACCCTACATACCACTCGGGCTGTTGCATTTAGTACCATCTGCAGGCGAGAGTACTGATATTGTGGAAGGTTGAACAGTAAGGCATTACAATAATCCAAATGTGAAGTTACAAAGGCATGAAGTAGGGTTTTTGTTGAGTCTTTGGTGAGGAACTGTCTTATCTGTTTAACTTTGTATAGACCTCTGAAAGCCTTATTGCACATATTTGTAATATGTCTGTCCATAGACATGGTGGAGTCGAAGAAGGCACCAAGATTACGTACACTGTTAAATGGCAAAATCTCCTACCTTCACTGAATTGATGTCAACTTTAGTGAGTTGTTGTCGTGAACCAATTTTTAAGAATTCAGTCTTATCATCATTTATCATTAATTTGTTTGAAACCATGCATGTGCGAATGTCCAAAATACATGATTGAATAGTTTCTAGAGCTTTAGTTTAATCCTTAATTGATGGTCGAAAAGAGAAATAGACCTGTGTGTCATCAGCATAACCATGGACGTAAGGCAGGTGAGATTCAATGATGGTGAACATTTTTGAAATATAGAATAGAAACAGAACAGGACCAAGGCAACTGCCCTGGACTCCAGGACTCCACATTCAAGATGGAAGTCTTTTGACAGATTGCCGTTTATTGATACACGCTGCTGTCTATTCTTGAGGTATGATGATAGCCAGCTAGCAGCAACACCATTAAGTCCCAAATCAGAATTCATTGTCTTTAGCAGAGTTTTATGACAAACAGTGTCAAAAGCAGTACTAAGGTCTAAAAGAACAAGCAATGTTAGCCTTCCAGACTCCATATCAAGGAGGATGTCATTCTGAACCTTGAGTAATGCCGTTTCAGTCGAGAGAAATTTTCTGAATCCAGACGTGTTGGCCGGTAATGGAGCATGCATGTCACTATGTAATATTAGTTTGTCAATTGCGGCTTTTTCACACAGCTTAGAGAAGAACGGTAAGTTACTCACAGGTCAGAAGTTTTTAAACACAAGTTCCGCACCTTGTTTCTTCAAGAGAGGATTAACAATTGCTATTTTCTTCGCATCAGGCACATCTCCTTCTAGCAGAGAGATGTTGATCATTTTTGTGATTACAGGAGCCAAAGAGTCTACACATGATTTGACAATAGATGTTGGCATTGGGTCGAGTTGACATGAGGCATTTGAGGATTCTTTTATTAATTTTGTGACCTCGTGGATTTCTAAAGGCCGAAAAGTTGAAAGCTCTTTTTCTGATGGTCTCTGTTTGATGTCAATTTTGTCTACATTTATGTTCTTAATTTTTTCCTGAATTAATTTTATTTTTTTGATGAAGAATTCACCAAATTGATCAGCTAGCTTTGATGGATCATTGTGTGGTGGAAATGACACACTTTGTTTTTCTGTACACAGATTTTTAACAACTTTAAACAGTTTTTTGCTGTCACCATTCCAAGCTTCAACACATGTGGTGTAGTAAGATTTTCTGGCATCTTTTAGTTTGTTGGAGAACTGATTACGAATAGTCTTATATGCAGCTTCCTAATTGTAAGATTTAGATCTTTCCCGCTCTTGCTTTCGACGATTAGCTTTCAGAGTTCTCAGTTCATTGGTAAACAAGGGTATACATGGGCGAATAATTAATGTTTTTGTTTTCAGAGGGGCATGCTCATCCAGTAGAAAAGACAATGTGTTGTTGTATAATTTTGCCAGAATGTTGGGGAGCTGATAGTTGCTCGTCGATGCTCAGTGGTTCTCTCCGGGTACTCTGGCTTCCTCCACCCACAAAACTGTCACGGTCATGAGTAGCCACTGTGCATAAGTATGAGACCCTAAACACCAATAAATAAATATAAATAATTAACCCACAGCATGTTTCAGTAGTCAAGACACAGTGTGATGTATATTCCCACTCTACGGATTACTTCTGTTATAAACACTATCCAATTACTGTATTTCAACAGTTAACATGTATTCTATCTTCTTTCAGCTCATTAGCAAGTTGTTTGAAAATATTCCTGACAATTGTAATTTTTTAATTTAAATCAATTTTGTTCAGCCAACCCTGTTTGTGACATCTAAGCATCTGCCATGCCTTTCTGAAAACTGTCCTCTGTATAATAATTTAGGCTGATCTTAGAAGATGGGCCAAGTTGTGTCTACCTACACTGTAGGCAAATGGATTGACAACTTAACTCAATGCAGTGTTTCTACTGCGAGAAATTAAATAAATCCTGTTAAGAAACACCAGACCTAGCAGGCATGACGAGCAGACGTTTCATCCTCCAAAAATACATCACTTCCACAGTGGGTCGTGCGAATTATACATTTATGATTCGAATAGAATCTTGAATCCAACACGGTCCATTATTCTATTGTTTGAAATTGAATTGAACCTCAAATCGAATCACAGGCATCTTGAAGATGACCAAGTTGGGGAAGGGGGAGTGGGAGTACAGTAAACCTGATGATTTGTTCCGACTGTGGTGACTCAAATCCTGACTGTTATGCATAGAATAAATGTATAGTGCTTTCAAGAAAAAAATTTATTCTACGAGTAGGATTAAGAATGAAACTGATGAGCCTCTCATGAGTTGGTTTCATTCTAAATCCTATGAGTGGAATAAATTTTTTACTTGAAAACACTATACATTTATTTTGTTTATCCCATAAATCATTTACAGGGCAGTCGTGGCAAAATCATGCTGTTACTCACTACAAAACACTGCGAGAAGTGAGGAGCACATTAGTCCAATTCGATCGACAAGCAAAACTACCAAAAATAAACAAGGTGCAGTGATACATTTCTGTCTAAAAATAATTCCCCTACAAACTTGAGCTAAAGTTGCAAAAATACTTTTTTAAATGAACAATGTTTATCTATCTTAATTTTACGGCAAAGTATTAGCGCCATTTCATTTTTTTGTGTAAATATGTTAAATTGTAATTACAACTTATTTATATTGTAATTACGACTTAGCTAAATTGTAATTACAACTTAATAAATTGTAATTACAATTTTGCTTAATTACAACTTAATGAATTGTAATTACAACTTAGCTTAAATTGTAATTACAATATAGCTTAAATTGTAATTACAACTTAATAAATTGTAATTACAACTTAATAAATTGTAATTACAACTTAGCTTAACTTGTAATTACAATATAGCTTAAATTGTAATTACAATATAGCTTAAATTGTAATTACAATTTATTTATATTGTAATTACAACTTAATAAATTGTAATTACAATTTAAGCTAAGTTGTAATTACAATTTAAGCTAAGTTGTAATTACAATTTATTAAGAACTAACAGCTGCTACTAGGTGAATAAAGCAAAAATTTATCCAAGACTTAAATTGTTTGAATAAACGCCCATTTATGGGATAAAATACTTGAGTGGAGATAAAATATTCCAACTACATTATCAAGGCATATACCTTCATCAAAGGCATGACTTGTTAATGCTGTGGGAATATTACCCAGTAAGATTATATTTCAAAAACAGAAACAGGTGCAAGTGGTACAAGCCACTGCGCAGGTGCACAGGGGTACTGCAAACAATAGCTCAATATCAAGATTACTTGGATAGTTTAAATGTGGCTTCAACAGTGGTAGTGAATGACTAGTAAGACTGGAATTAGCCAGTAATGTTAACATAATGGAAATTGCACCAATTTTTCATGTTCAATCTCCATCCAAGCTCCCATGAATTCAGAGACAGGAGTAAATTGCACCGGTAAAATGTTAGTATATGAAAATTTGAGGGAATACTGTCACCAAACACCAGAAACCTTAACCCTTTGAACTCTAGTGGTATCTTCCATGCCAGTTCAATGTCAGCAATTAGAAGAGTCCACATTCATTATTTGGGGTAGACCAATCCATATTTTCAACGAGGCTGCACGTTAAAAATAATGATTGCTCTACCCCACACATTTACTGAACAGGCATCCTATTTAAAGACGTTTAAGACACATCATGTTCCTGGCCAGAAAAGCATCTGATCGGGTTCAAGGGGCTAAATGTATAAGGAATTGCTGAATTATGACAGTAACTTACCACTGGTTGCACAATGTTGCTTTCTCAAAACAACACACATTTATATGATCTCACATTATATTAGTGCTCTACAATATGTTTCAACGAGTGCATTTTTTAGCAATAGCACTCACATCCGTCTCATTTCCAGGACTGAACTATACGTTTTGTGAAACAGACGAAGATGACTGACACCAAGCAAAAGATTTGAAGGGAAATGAAGGCATTCCTTGATGTAGTTCGAACATTTAAATTTTATAGTAAATTTCCTTTCTTATTATACTTACCACAATTGTTTACTACAGGCTTGCACTACAGTGGAAGTCCGTAACTTGGAAAATGTACTCTCTATTTTGATCTTTCCCAAGCGATTTGGGAAAGAAAAGTGGTGCAAAAGCACCAAGAAAAAAATAAGCCAAAATTGGGTCGAGTGGTACCGGTGCACACCCAGTAGGGGATGCTCTTCTCCTAGTACAGATCCACGGTTTCCAGTACCAGTACGCAGACGTGTAACTAATGACTCATTCTTTTGAAACCGCCAACATTGGAGTTATGTGATCAGTGGTGAGAAATGATTCTTACCTGAATAAGAAGACGGGAGGGCCTCCACGTATTATGGTAGGTATAATAAGAAAGGAAATTTACTATAAAATTTAGATTTCTTATCAACCTACCCTACAATTGTTTATTACAGGCTGAATAGAAAATAGAAGGAGGGAATCACATAACCAACCCCCACATAACCTGACTGCACTGGAACCGTGGACAGAAAAAGAGTTCCCTAGGCCTATCAAACCATAGCATCACAAACATTGGTAAAAGACAATGAGAGATGAGGCGTATGGCTCTGCTTGATGCACAGACAGAAAGGGCAGTAAAGCAGCACAGGGCTGGAACTGACCTGGAAGAAACCTAATGGCTAGGGTAGACAACAGCCTGAGCAGAAAAAAGAGGGCCCAAGGAAAAAAGGTTCTCAGACTGCTCCTGCAACTGACGCAGATAGAAGGTGGAGAAAGTAGAAGCATTTCTCCAGTAGACTGCCTGCATAACATCCGACAACTTGACAGAGCTAGCATAAGCCCAGGAGGTAGACAAGGCATGCACCTTGTGGGCAGAAATACAATTGGTAATACAATCATCAGTTGCTAGACAAATGTAGGCAGCACGAACAGCAAAGACAAATCCATCGAGAAATGGACTGAGTAGAGATTTTCTGTCGACCAGGAATAAGAGACCAGTGGAGTTCCACCTTGAAGAAGAAATGCATGCCACTGCTCATCTTGAAAAACCTCTAGAGAGGAGACATGACCAGACAAAAGATATGCGTGAAGGCACAACGAAGTCGGGTCGCTGTGAAACCTCCTCAGGTGACCTTGGCAAAAAAGGTCGAAACGTAGAGGGAGACATGCCGGAATGCTGCCAACAGAGAACAGAGCTGATTGATCCACACCTGCTGAGGCAACAGGAGAGTGATCAGAATAATTCGACAACTGCAGGTTCATATATTGGATAGAACCTGAGGCAAAATTGGAATTGGCGGGAAGGTGAAGCCAACTAGACCATTCCAATCGTGTGACAGAGCATCCACGGCGAAAGCCAAAGGAACTGGACATGGGGACACAAAAGTGTCCACCTGATGGTTCCCACGGGTCGCAAAAAGATCGATGTGGGGACAACACCAGAGATCACAAAGCAACTGGAACACTGCCCTGTGAAGCATCCACTCAGTGGAAATGACCCTGCTCCGTCAGGACAGGGAGTCAGCTAGGACATTCAGACGACCAGGAATGTAATGAACCACCACTCTGGCGTTGACTTCCTGAGCTAGCAGTACAGTAGAAGATCCCAAGCCAATTTGAACATGGGAACCAAGCGAGTGCCGCCCTGTTTCTGAATGTAAGCGACCACTGTCGAATTGTCAGACAAAAGAAGGACCTGATGATTCGAAAGGTGGGGGATCCACTGCTGGGAAAAGCTCCTTCTGGTTGATGTGAAGAGCTGCTTGATCCTGGTCCCATACCCCGTGAAGGGAAAGACCTAGAGGATCCAATGTCGCACCCCATCCGAGATCGCTGACATTGGCCCTCAGAACACAATCGGACATGGGCATGTCAAACGGAACTCCCTGCATAATCCACTGCACATCCGTCCAGGAGAGGTGACGATGAAGAGAGTCTGGTAACTGAAGCAACATATCCAGAGGATCGACATTCGGCCTCCAATGACTGAGCAGAAAGTGTTGGAGAGGTCTGACATGCAGCCGACCTAGAGGAATTGGATCTGTCACCGAACCGCAGAGACCGAGCAGCCGGAGAATACTCCTGGCTGTCGCAGACGTGGACTGGGTCAGAGTCAGGGTGAAAGCTGAAAGGATCACAGCCCTTGCTTGGGGAACCGCCACCGTATTCAGCTGAGTACGGAAGGCCAACCCCAGATGACAAAACAACTGAGAAGGGACCAGGTCCTACTTCTCCTCGTTGACTCTGAACCCTACCGTCATGAGCAGGCTCAACAGTGTGTCAACATCTCACTCCAGAAGAGCAGCATTGGATTGCATCTGGAGGATATCGTCCAGATATGCCAAAGTAGTCACTCTGGACTGTGTGCGATGGAAGGCTATCACATCCAGGTTGAGGCCGAAGGCATGGCTTTGAACTGGTAAACACGTCCCAGAAAAGCGAACCTGAGATACTTTCATGATGTCCGATGAATCGGAATGTGAAAGTAAGCATCTCGCAGGTCGATGCTGGAAGTGAAATCTCCCTGGTGAATGGAGTGGCAAACCGACCTGAAAGTCTCCATGCTGAACTTGGGAGCAATGATAGACTGGTTCAGGATACTCAGATCGATAACCGGTCAGAGTCAGCTGTCCTTCTTCGGCACCAAGAACAGGCAGGAATAAAATCTCACTGAATGAATGTTCTTGATGTCCTCGATCGCCCCCTTTGGCAGAAGATTGTCTATCTTCATGATCAAAAGTTCCCGACGTGAAATGTCTGAAGGAACTTGTGTTGAAACAGGCTCTCTCGACAGAGGGTGGTGCCTCCGGAAGGATATTCGCAGCCCAGACCGAACAACATCTAACAACCAAGGATCAGATGTGATTGTGGCCCAATGGTCTGTGAACTCCGATATCCTTCCTCCAACCTAGGGCGAATCGAGGTGAGGATCTTTATTTCGAGCCCCGGTGATGCCCGCAAGAGGAGAAACCACCTCCTCTACCAGATGAAGGATGCACAGTCCTCTCTCTGGTCTGCCAATGCTTACCCTTACCATGTAAGAAGCAGAAGCGGCGGCAGGAGGATCAGCCCTTGGCTTCGCCGAGGAAGCAGAAGGGCGATTGTTAGGCTTAGAACATCCCCTGCCTCCAACAGAGGGCTGATCAAGCTGGTGAAGCAGCGTCTGATCTTTGGAATGACGCAGGACATCATCCCAGGCTGTTGCCAAGGAACCATGGAATAGTCGTGGACCCGCCAAAGAAGCGGATCGAAGCGGATCGAAGAGCAGCATGCAGCCCTCAGGAAGGGAATGGCTTGTGTCCAACACAGCGTCCTGGCAAACTAATTCCAAGTTAGTCGTGTTACAGGCATGTGTGTGACATCCAAACCCAATGAAAAAGCTGCTGGGCTTGATGTCTGAGAGACCACAGCAGAGGGTTTGGCCGGCAGCCCCTTTCGACTTCGCCAAGTTGAAGTCAGGGAAGGCTGAGGCCGATGTCCCACGTCCACACTACCAGACATCTCTGCAGACCCCTGCAGGGATAAGCCGAGGCCGGCTGAAACAGTGACCGATGACGTTGCAGATGAAACAGGCAGCAGATACCTCAGGAGCATCTGAAACCGGTGGAAAAGTGGAGAGAGCAACCGAGCTCGGCTCCAAAGGAGAAGTCACAACCTTAGTGACAGCCTCAGAACCACAGTCCCGGAACCACGCATCTCTTCACCGGACAACTCAACAGCTCCTGCAGTATCCACCACAGGAAAAGACTGCACATCCCCCACGGAGGGGGTATAACTCTCACCAGACGTGGTTATGTTGGGAGGCCCTGAAGAACAGTGTTCCCCTTTCCTGCGGGTGTGGGAGGAATGCACCACATGGTTCACAGAAGTCCCAAAAGTGGATGACCAAGAGCCACAGAGCCCACAAGGTCGATCGGAAGAACATCCATTACAAATGGAACAAGAAGCATGGGAATCGTCCACATGCTTGGGCAAAAGGCACTGCCCACAAGGAACAGTCCTGGGCATAACAGAATGCTTGCGCAAAAGGCATTGCCCACAAGGAACAGTCCTGGGCATAACAGAGGTGAGAGCAGTAGAAGAAAAGGTGAACTCAACAAATGTAGAAAGTAGAAGAACACCCCCAACTACAAGAGAAAGGTGGCAGAAATTAAAGGACCGGCGTGAACACAACTGAACCCAGACGGGTGACAGGGACCCAAAAAACAGAAATTCTGCCCTCAATGGAGAGGAGAAATCCTGTCCATACACCCCCCCCCCCCCCACTGACACCTAATTCTAATAATAATAATAATATCCAAAAGGATAACATAAATTTAGCAACCAAACAATTATATATCCGAACCGCATGGTATGCAGAAGTCGTGCGTGAACACAGAGAATATACAAAATACAATGAAAATGTGGTTGAAATTAATAACGAGAATATATAAAACACAGTCCTGTTATTATATGATCCTCAGATCCATATTTCTAGTCACAGGAAACCATTATCAACGAGTTGAATTATCACTGTTTCTGAATGTAAATGGAAGCACATCTTCCCAGACGGCGGAAGAAATGAAAGTGTCAATGACACTTTAGCTTAACTTGTGTGTTGTGTTTGATGAAAAGGCTAATGTTCAATGTTTATGAAAGGATTATGAAATAAGACAAGAATTGTGATAATTGGGAATATGTTCATTTCTGTTCCCCGTATGCTATGTTTTTGATAAAAATAATATGAGGCGTACACTGTACTAAAGAGCTGAGGGGTGGGTTAATATGACCTCACAGTTAATGTATGTGGCCCTCACAGTTAACATATATCAACAAAGGTTACAAGTTACAGTGAAATTATTCCAAAACGAGTCATCCTGTTAAGTTACATTAAAATCCCTTCATAAATATGGCCTGTAGACTGTGCTAAAGGTTTTCGGGCTTCGGGCCCCTGTAGACGTCAGTTTCCCAATTGCGTCCAAAGGGGACGTTCTCATCTAGACATTATATGAAGTCAACCTACCAAGTTACAATGAAATCCCTTCATAAATATGACTTGTAGACTGTGCTAAAGGTTTTTGGGATTTGGGCTCTGGTAGCCATCATGGTTAAATGATCGCAACCAAAAGGGGACATTCTCATCTGGGCATCATCTGGAGTGATCCTACGAAGTTACAATGAAATCCCTTCATAAATATGACCTGTAGACTGTGCTCAAGGTTTTCGGGCTTCGGGCACTTGTAGCCATCACAGCTGACCAATCACGACCAAAAGGAGATGTCATCATCTAGGCATTATATGGAGTCAATCTACCAAGTTACAATGAAATCCCTTTATAATTATGACCTGTAGAGATTGTTCTAAAGGTTTTCGGGCTTTGAGCCCCTGTAGCCGTCACAGCTGCTCAATCATGTCCAAAAGGGGACGTTCTCATCTAGACATTATATGAAGTCAACCTACCAAGTTACAATAAATCCCTTCATAAATATGACCTGTAGACTGTGCTAAAGGTTTCTGGGCTTCGGGCTCGGGCAGCCATCATGGTTGAATGATCGCAACCAAAGGGGACAATCTCATCTGGGCATCATCTGGAGTGATCCTGCGAAGTTACAATGAAATCCCTTCATAAATATGACCTGTAGACTGTGCTCAAGGTTTTCCAGCTTCGGGCACCTGTAGCCATCACAGCTGACCAATCACGACCAAAAGGGGATGTCATCATCTAGGAATTATATGGAGTCAACCTAACAGGTTACAATGAAATCCTTCCATAAATATGACTTTTTGCCTATGCTAAAGGTTTTTGGGCTCAGGCACCCATCAATGCTGAATGATGGCGATCAAAATGGGACGTCGTCTTCTAGACATTATTTGGAGTCATCCTACCAAGTTACAATGAAATCCCTTTATAAATATGACCTGTAGACTGTGCTAAAGGTTTTCGGGCTTCGGGCACCTTTAGCCGTCACAGTTGTCCAATCATGTCCAAAAGGGGGCGTTCTCATCTAGACATTATATGAAGTCAACCTACCAAGTTACAATGAAATCCCTTCATAAATATGACCTGTAGAGTGTGCTAAAGGTTTTCGGGCTTCGGGCTCGGGCAGCCATCATGGTTGAATGATCGCAACCAAAGGGGACAATCTCATCTGGGCATCATCTGGAGTGATCCTACGAAGTTACAATGAAATCCCTTCATAAATATGACCTGTAGACTGTGCTCAAGGTATTCGGGCTTCGGGCACTTGTAGCCATCACAGCTGACCAATCTCGACCAAAAGGGGATGTCATCATCTAGGCATTATATGGAGTCAACCTAACAGGTTACAATGAAATCCTTCCATAAATATGACCTTTTGCCTATGCTAAAGGTTTTTGGGCTCGGGCACCCATCAAGGCTGAATGAACGTGATCAAAATGGGCCGTTCTCATCTAGACATTATTTGGAGTCATCCTACCAAGTTACAATGAAATCCCTTCATAAATATGACCTCTAGACTGTGCTAAAGGTTTTTGGGCTTTGGGCCCTGTAGCCGCCACAGTTGCCCAATCATGTACAAAAGAGGACTTTCTCATCTAGACATTATATGAAGTCAACCCACCAAGTTACAATTAAATTCCTCAATAAATATGACCTGTAGACTGTGCTAAAGGTTTTCGGGTTTTGGGCTCGGGCAGTCGTCATGGTTGGCAGATTATGCCCAAATGGGGAAATTCTCACCTAGACATCATAAGGAGTCATCCTACCAAGTTACCATGAAATCCCTCCACATTAAACATGACCTGCAGACTGTGCTAAAAGTTTTTGGGTTTCGGGTTTGGGCAGCCTTCATGGTTGATAGATCAAGCCCAAAAGGGGAGGTTCTCATCTAGGCATTATACAGAGGCATCCTACCAAGTTACAATGAAATCCCTTCCTAAATACGACCTGTAGACTTGTGCTAATGGTTTTCGGGTTTTGGGCTCGTGCAGCCATACCGGTTGCCCGATCGCGACCAAAAGGGGATGTTCTCATCTAGACATGACCCCAAACCTGCATATGAAATTTTGTGATGATCAAACAAGAACTGCGGGGTGTAGCCCATGCTAAAGGAAAATGTGAACAGACTCACAAACTAACATGCTAATAGACTTCCGTACGCGTGATGACAATAGCTTATCTTGACTATGTCAAGTTAAGCTAAAAAGAATGAGTCATTAGTTACATGTCTGCACACAGGGACCAGAAGCTGTGGATTTGTACCAGGAGTAGAGCATCCCCTACTGGGTATGTGCTGGTAGCAATCGATCCACTTTTGGCTTATTTTTTCTTGGTGCTTTTGCACCATTATTCTTTCCCAAATCGCTTGGGAAATATCAAAATAGAGAGTATATTTTCCGAGTTAGGGACTTCCACTGCAGTTCAAGCCTGTAGTAAACAATTCTAGGGTAAGTTGATATAAAATTACCCTGTCAGGATTATAGTTCACCATTGACATTGCTTCTAAACTTTAAATTTCCATTTAAAAGGGGTAGGGATTAGTGATACTCGAATTAGCATGGCTGGTGGCATGAGTTCAGATGTTATTTATGTTACTGTAGCACATGTTACACTCAGTCTTTTATTTTAACAGTTATTTATGCACAATTTCCATCTTAACTAAATGTTTTGTGAGACGGCGAAGAGGACTGATACCAAGCTAGTTTCATGTGAAGAAGATTCGAGAGGAAACAAATCGAGCAGCTGATTTTGAATTGAATCGAATTCCAACATAAGATCTGAAATCAAATTGAATCTCAAAGCTTTGCAGGGCCCCACTTTATCTTCTACATTATTTGAGCAATGATTATCATCAATGATTTGTGCAATATATATTTCCAAGATAATCAAATATTTGAATTTGAGATGCAGAATATTTGCTGGGAAGTGATGGTGTATCAAAGGTACACATTTACTTGATTTGAAAGTAATTGTGTCAACTCCTAGCACACTGGTAGCGCAACAAAGTTCTCTCCAATTACCCTATTTTTCTGTTGTTTAACCATGAATTTAACCAATTACGTATATATCTTGTTTGACAGAGCTCACTGAGCTCTGTCAAACAAGATATATTTGGTTAAATACCAAGCTGTGTTATGGAAAATATTTGCTGTTGAAAACTGGGCCATTTTGACATCAGAGAGCAGAGGATAAATGGATGGCAGATCAGAGATTTTAGTTTTGTACAGTTGATGAAGGCTGTAAAAGTGAACAGATTTCAAAGACTGAGATGAGTGTGCTTTTCAGCATTTCAAAAATAGTATTTACAGACCAAATATTCATTTGAACAAATTCTGGTAATTTGAAATAGCACACCAAGTTCAAAACACCCTGAAAATGAATGCGCCTTCTGAGGCATGCCAAAGATTTTTTTTTCTCTTTTTTTTTATGGAAATTCATAAATATGCTGTGCAGTGAGTGCAAAGGGGATAAATTGCTGCACAAATGCACTAAGTTCAAAGGCTGGCACTAACAACAATAATTTTGTATGGAAATGAAAGAAAATCAATTTATTGATGTATACATTATAACTGCACTAAGTTCATCGAAGGTCATTGCTAATGGAAACTATTTTTGATGAAAATAGAAGAAAATGAATAGCTCCCAACTAAAGGTCACCCCAAACAAGCATACCAAGTTTCAAAGCGATCTGATCATAAATGTGCTCTGTTTGGTGTGCCAAATGAAAATATTGATGCCTATCTACACAAAGTTCAAAGGTCACTGCCAGTGGCAACATTTTTTGACAGAAAAGGAAGAAAATTGACAGCTCCCATCTAGAGGTGACCCCCAAACAAGCATACCAAGTTTCAAAGTGATCAGATCATAAATGTGCCCTGTAGGGCATACAAAAGGAATATTTTGATGCCAGACTAAACTAAGTTCAAAGCTGATGCCAGCTGAAACATTTTTTGACAGAAATGGAAGAAAATCAATAGCTCCCATCTAGAGGTAACCCTAAACAAGCATACCTGATTTCAAAGCAATCCAATCATAAATGTGCCCTGTAGGGTGTGCCAAAGGGAAATACTGAGGCCTGACTAAACTAAGTTCAAAAGTCGCTGTCAGCAGCAACATTTTTGACAGAAATGGAAGGAAGTCGATAACTCCCATCGAGAGGTCACTCCAAACAAGCATACCAAGTTTCAAAGCGATCTGATCATAAATGTGCCCAACAGGGTGTGCCAAAGGAACTAAACTAGGTTCAAACTAGGTTCAAAGGCTGTTGCCAGTGGCAACATCTTTTGATGGAAAAGGAAGAAAATCGATAGCTCCCATCTGGAGGTCACCCCAAACAAGCACACCAGGTTTCAAAGTGATCCGATCATAAATGTGCCCTGTAGGATGTGTCAAAGCAAAATATTGCTCTGTAGGTCATGCCATAGGAATATTCTGATGCCTTACTGAACTAAGTTCAAAGGCCATTGCCAGCAGCAACATCTTTTGATGGAAAAGGAAGAAAATCGATAGCTCCCATCTAGAGGTCACCCCAAACAAGCATATACCAGGTTTGAATTAATGATTTGTTGTAAGATAAATCTGCCTTACACCATCATATTTACAACTCCATAATATATGGTAGTTTCTCTTGTAGAGAGCTAAATTAATTTTCGCTTTTAAGCTTTCGAGTTACAGTAGTTTCACTTCAGCATAAAGCCCATGTATGGGCTCTCAGCATTCAACCAATTAAGGCAATTTTAAAAATGTCACAAACTAAGGGATACTAGCATCGATGGGGGTAACTGCCCCGAGATTTTTGGTGATGGTGAGCAGGTTCACTTTGTACTAAACCTCAACATGTATATTTTGGATAAACTTGAATGTCACATTCTCAGTATCTTGACAGATTTTTCTAGCCAAGTCTTGGCTGCCTGTATATGCAGCCAAGACTGGCCTCGAAGCAACTGCAAAGTCACAGAATGCAGAATGTCAATATGTATAAACATCCTCAGGTCTTTGAAGGCTAAGGGTTTGAATATGCATTGAGATTATTTGAATAATACTGGAATACTCTTTACTTTTTTGCATGAGTAGGACAGCATCGTTATGTATGAGCATATGTACGTTCAGTACAAACGTGAAAGTTAATTTACTTGTATGTTCAGAGCTGTCACATAAGTCATTTCAAAGTTAAGCAGTCTGACAGGACGTACAGTAGCAATATATGAACTTACAACCCCACTGTCAAATTCAAGATTAATATATTTCGAGTCTTCCTAAGTCAATATTAATTCACAAGCATTCCATAGTTTCAATAAAGAAGATCATGCAGAGTTCCTGCAGGCAAGGGCTGATGAAATTCAAGTATATTTTAGGCTGATCTCTATAAATATTTTTCAAGGCCCTACAACACCCAAATTCAACAATTTTCAAGGTTCTACCTTCACTAGTCCTAACTAGGGCATATCAAATATACCCAAAGCAACTTGGTGGACCAAATGTCCACCACGAGTGGTGAAGTGGTGTTAACTGCGAGCCTTCGGCATGCGGTTAACACCACTTCACCACGAGTGGTGAACATTTGTTACACCAAGCTACTTTGGATATATTTTATTTATACCATTATCATCAGATTATCATGAGCCGCTATTATTTTTTCTCGATTTTACTGAGCAGGAGCCGTACATACGTGCGGATTTGTTTTTGTTTATATGAGCATCAGTGGGTGGTACTTCCACTATCAGTTTTATCACCGAAACGAAATAGGAAAAGGACCTTTTTCAATTTGATAACATAATAACATACTATTTCGAGTTATGCATGCTTTATTAACATTAACATGAGACAATGATTGTTTGTAAAATGTTGGTATTTTATGGGGTCAACTCATTTAAAAACGTAATAAATAATTGCCACTTTCATTTCACTCTTCGCGAGGTGACATGCGATAAATTTAGACAAGTTCGCATTCAGGTCGACATCACCAAAGGTCAACTTGGATGTAGTTCCACTGTAGGTGTAAATTTTAACTACTGAAATCCCATTGCTGGCATGTTCACCATGGTTGGTGTATAAAGCTAAAATTTATGTTATAGGCTTTTCATATATAGTAGAATAGGTAATCATGGTATAAATACAGTTTTTACCCCTCCCTCTTACTTCCTTCTGGCATATAAAACTATATATTATGATTACAAGCTTCGTAAGCATTTTGATTTCATGAGTATTCAGGGCTTTTCAAGGCCTCCTGATATATTTTCCAGGATTTCAGGCCCTTGATTTGCCCTTAGTCAAATTCAAGGCCATTCCTTGAATCCAAGGAACCACTGGATCCCTTGCATGAAGAGAGCGATAGTTTTGCTGAACACCAGGTGTTGTTAAGTTTGCCAGATCATGTTTCCATAAAGTTGCATCTGTATTATTCCCGATGCACCCACCAAAAAGAATGGCCGCACTTGCTGCTTGATCAACAGTAACTGTAGGCTGGGGATTTCCATCCACGAATAGATTTTCAAAAATCTTTTTCAGCTCTATAGTTCATTATTAAATGTATACTCACACCACGCAGGAATTGCTGTTTTTAACATGAACTTTGGGACGTAAGTACCAAGAACCTGGACAAAACGAAGGTACTGCAACAGTGCCTCAACACACATCCACATGAAAGCTACCAGTAGAAAGTAATGTATAAGAACTGCTACTACAATACAGCCAGCATAATCTTGTGTTTGGTTAATGCCAGCTAAAAATATTATCCAGGTACAAATCAATGCAACACTGAGGTGGAAAAGAGTTTTCTGTCCTCGACCTTCCCTTAATTTTCTGAAATATAAATGAAAACTTTGGTTTAATGAACTCATAACCAGGATAGTATTTGATTTAATTTTTTAAATTTTCCATAAAATCAAAGTCATGGCTGCTTTGCAGTCGCTACGACTTGATTTTAGGAGAAATTAAATTATTTAATTAGGCCTTTAGATTAGTCCAAAATTCACTGTTCCTAACGTATGACCACCAAATATGTTCATGCCCCCAAATTATGAGAGTCTAGGGCTTAAAATTCATGTGTGAATCACAACTGATTCGCACCAATGATTCTCAAGAAAAACAATGAGAATCAACTTAGATACATCAAAGCGTTGGGTATCCTGGTGTGATTTTTCTTTCATTTTTATCCCTGTCTCCTTTGGGTGAGGACAAGAGTAACAGGGAGGCTCTCTTACTAAATGTGCTATTTCTACCCGGACAGGTGCTTGTTGATTCTCTGTCAAGAACTCCACTGCAAGGTGGACAATCTCACCTTCTACTCAGAGATTTCAAGTATTAGAGACTTTAGGGCAACAGGGCTCTCCTGATCTTTCTGGTATCTCAATGGTTGGTGTCCAAGGTGCGAAAAAGAATGGGGAACTTTGTCGAATGTGACAGCAGTAACAGAGTGCTTCATTTCTGAGTTGTGAGATTGTGCTTGCTTTTTCAGATGTTTGTAAAATATTAGTAATAAGATATATCTTAGAATTTCTATACCACTTCTCAGGACTACCTCGACTCTAAATCCAGGTAGGCCTGAGGTGTGATGTATAAATTAGTAGACATACCATATGGTTGAAATTTTATGACCACAAGGACAACTTGGCCTGAAATGAGGTGTGATATTACATACTACTAGAAAAATATTGCAGCTTTGAAACGGATACAGCAGTTTGTTCCAGTCATTGATTTAAAGATCCTGGTTTTACTTACCTGTGTTCAGAATGCTTATAGGCCTGGGGTGTGGAATAATATTTCCATGTGATTATCATACAAGCTATTTCAATCACTGTACAACTGTAACAGCAACTGATAGAAAAGTTGATCAGTAAACTACCAGGGCTGAAAATTCATGTGAGAGTCACAATTGATTCTCACAAGAAAAACAATGAGAATCAACTTTGATTCTCACAAAATATTCATTTGATTCTTGTCACAGATTCTGAAAGCGTCCAAGAAGTCTAGAAAATTCCACTATTTTTTGCTCCCTCATCGTAACATTTTGACTTGCAGCAGTGTCTATTGAAGTCTTGGCTGCCTATGCAGGCAGCCAAGACTTCACAAGAAACCACAGCAAATTAAGGTACTTCCATCAGCATGACCTCCAAAAGTCAGTACATGTATGTTCGAACATATGTTCTACACGTAAAACAAGAAATTCACCAAAACTGGAACTAAGCCCTTTAGAACTCTAGTAAATAGATAAATTCGATGTTTGTTTTTCACTATAGAATTTATACTCGCTGCACATGGGGGCAGAGTGGTGCTGTGTACTAAGGCATACTGCACGTCAATGGAGCTTTTGTTTTCAACCGATGATAACCCTACTCGTGGGGAGTTAGTACGTTGGGGAGTCAGACAGTTGCTCACTGTTGCTCGGTGGTTCTCTTTGGCTTCCTCCACCCCTAAAACTGTTTGACACGAGGTGACCCTGGCTCTCGAAAGTTTTGCTAAACCTCAATAAATAAATAAATAAATAAATAAATAAATAAATAAATAAATAAATAAATAAATAAATGTACTCGCTGCACTTGAGAGGATAAAAGTACACTCAAATTCTAAAATATTCAAGAACTGAAAATTGATTCTTGCAGGAGTTTGCAAGAATCAAAATCAATTCACACAGGAATTGTGACAAATTTTAAGGTCTGACAACTCAATATTACATTTATGGCATACATTCGAATGAAGAAAATGATATATACTTTCCAAAATTACTTCCCTTGAGTTTATGTGGTGTCCTAACAGTGGATCTTTATAGATTTTGATGCGCTATTTTTACATATCTTGTACTGACAGATATGGTCTTCCATTTCTTGTTATAACTCTACATACTTACTTGAACAATACAAATGATAAAATGGTCAGCAACAAAGCAGCAATGGAAATACTTAGTCCAATAATTGTTATAATACTGAGAGCCAGTTTGTGTGCTTCTGGGATAGGTTCCTGTCCTCCAAAGTCCTGTTAAAATTTTTAAAAAGTTGTTTCACTTGTTAATGTAGAATACTCAAGAAAGTTTCATTTCAGGGTAAATTAAAGTTTTCCTAATTCTTCTATGCACAATTTACTGATGACTGGTGTTTTTCAATATAATCAATTTCTAAATCGAGAAAATACAATCTCAATATCACGATTATTTGAAAACATACATTTATTATATGCTAAACGATAGATTATCGAAAAAATTGCAGAAAAATAGATATCGTATATCTCACTGTAAAGATAGAGAACTTTTCACTTTTACGGTATCAATCAAAATGGTGGCTTTCAAAGCATCACTTCAAGGTGAATATGAGTCATATTATCACTGGAAATGATCAATTTGTTTTAAAAATGCATAATGAAAAGAAAATCTATTATTTTTGAGTGGATACTGATCATTTCCAGTAATAATTCAACACATATTCACCTTAAATTGATGCATGAAACCCGTCAGCTGAATTGGATCGCAAGACGCTACCTGTTCCGAGTTTCGATCAAATCACTTCTGCATATCAATGCACTGTTGACTTTCATGTATCAATTCAAGGTTAAAATTGAAATGAGAGGAATTATCGATAGGAATGATCAGATTCTTACAAAAAGAAAATCTATCGTTTTTGAGTTGATATAAAAAATTATCTCACGCGTGACTGAGATAAATGGTTACTTTCTCTCGCGCAAGTGCTCACAAAAAATAAACATTTATCTTGGTCACTCAGGAGATAATTTTCGGTACCCACTCAAAAACACTAGATATCCTCGATTATCAACACTAGAGGTGACACCAACATTTGATTAGTCGACTATCAACCATTTACTGTCATAGCATAATTGATTAATATTTTCCTTAGTTAAATAATCAGTAAATTGTTATTTCCTTTGAATGCTTAGAAATTAAACACACATCTAAACTGAGTAAAGTTCACATTTCTGGCAACATATTAACTTTTTGAACCCTAAAGGCTGCTTTTCAAGCCCAGGAACATGATGTGTTATAATTGCACCAAGTAGGATGACTGCTCAGTGAATGTGTGAGGTCATATATATATATAATCAATATTTTCAATGTTCTGCCCCAAGGCTGCACATTGAAAATATTGAATGGTTTACCCCCAGATAATGAAAATGGACTCATCCAATTGTTGTCATTAAAATGACTTGGGTGATGCCATCAGGGTTCAAAGGGTTAAACACATTTCCCCAGTGTTTCGACCTGAGGGGGAAATTTGTTAAATATAAAAAATGAACATTTCTCTCAACTTTAAAAGCCACAGCAGAGAGAAACCAAACTAGGAAATCTTGAATTCAAAAATATAATTGAGATTAAAGAGTCTGTACCCCCTTCCTGCTAATTCTCAATAAGATTGCAATGACTGGTTGGTAAAGATCATGCTGACCAAAACTCTCTCTCTGACACTCTCTCTTTAACTATTTCAGAAGAAAGTTGGGGACACGTGCCCCTTTGTGCCACCAGGTAATATGCTTTCTTTCAATGTTAAACCTACAGGGACAATTTATCACCCTATTAGCAGCTGCTACAAGGTGAATAAAGCAAAAATTTATCCAAGACTTTTATTTTTGAATAAACGTCCATTTACGGGATGAAATACTTGAGTGGAGACTGACAATTTATTTATTGATTGGGGTTTAGCAACACTTTAGACATCTGGGATCAGCTCATGTCGGACAGTTTTATGAGTGGAGGAAGCCAGAGTACCCAGAGAGAACCACCAAGCAATGGTGAGCAATTGCCAGATTCCCCAACGTACTAACTCCAAACAAGCAAGTTTAGCATTGGTTGAAGACAAGTGCATCATCGACGTGCAGTATGCCTTAGTACATAGTGCCACCATGTGGGAAATCGGGATGAAGTGCCTTGCCCAAGGACACAATGCAGTTACCACTGGCGGGGATCGAGCCATGGACCTTTTGATTTGAAGTCCAGTTCATAACCACTGAGCCACCACGCTCCCGGAGACTGACAATATTTATGGTTTTAAGTAGGTGTAATTACAAGTTGGAAGAGCCGTAAGATTCGATTTGAGATTTGATTTGATTTGTAAACCACTAATTGATTCGTTTTGGAATTTTATTCAACTCGAAATTTGAGATTCGCTGGGCCCTAGCAAAACCCATGGCCACAACTGTGACCCACACATCTACATATAGTACGATAACAATATTATATATTTCAGATACAAAAGCATGCCCAGGCAGTTCATTCTGACAATCTTTCAAACATTTATTCATTTGTTGAACAGAAACAACAAGTGCACTGCCAGATGGTGGATCAATATACGGCCTCCTATCAAGAAATAGCGCTTGTGAAGAAATTTTTAGTTGAACAAAAGGTCATTACTCCCTTCAAAAATAATTGTACATTCCTGGCTTACGACCTATTACAGTTGAATATATTGTTTTCAAGTTATTGTGTAGAGAATCAAAAGTCACCAAAACTCCAAGATGGTTGCCATGGAGGCCATATTGGACATGCCAGAATGCTGGATATTGAAGGGAACCATCCTCTAGTCATGACTAATCAACCATAAAAAACAGTATCTGTTGGATTATCTTAGTCATGACTGATCAACCATAAAAAACAGTATCTGTTGGATTATCAAGTGGACAATCAAAAGTCCCTGAAAATCCAAGATGGCTGCCATGGCAGCCATATTGGATATGCCAGAATGCTGGTTATTGAAAGGAACCATTCTGTAGTCATGATTAATCAACCATAAAAAAGCAGTACCTGTTGGATCTAAAGTTTTCAAGTTATCACGTGGACAATCAAAAATCCCTGAAAATCCAAGATGGTTGCTGTAGAGTCCATATTGGATATGCTAGAATGCTGGTTATCGAAAGGAACCATCCTCTAATCATGCTTAATCAACAAAAAGCAGTATCTGTTGGATCTATAGTTTTCAAGTTATTGTGTGGACAATCAAAAGTCCCAGAAAATCCAAGATGGCTACCGTGATGGCCATATTGGATATGCCAGAATGCTGGTTATCAAAAGGAACCATCCTCTAGTCAAGACTAATCAACCATAAAGAAACAGTATCTGTTAGATGTTTTGTTTTCAAGTTATCGCGTGGACAAACAAAAATGGATGGACAGGCAGATGGGTGGACATACAGATGGACAGACATTGCCATACCATAATACGGCCCGCTCATATGAGCAGCCGTATCTGTTGGATGTATTGTTTTCAAGTTATCATGTGGACAAACAAATGTTAATGGATGGACGGACAGATGGATGGATGGACAGACAGACAGATGGATGGACGGACATTGATGCTGGTTATCGAAAGGAACCATCCTCTAGTCATGAGTAATCAACCATAAAAAACAGTATCTGTTAGATTATCACATAGACAATCAAAAGTCCTTGAAAATCCAAGATGGCTGAACATCCCTACCAGGGTTCAAAGAAATTGACCCATCTGAGAAAATCTCCGGGCAGAATTATGCATATTCTAAGATGAAAAGGGTCATAACTCTGACAAAAAAATGTCCGATCGAAACTATAATTGAAGGTGCACAGGTTCACATGGTGGTGAACATCCATACTAAGTTTCAAAGGAATCAACCCATAAACATCTGATAAAATCTCCGGACAAATTTATGTCCACAGACAGATGGACGATTCTAAGATGAAAAGAGGCATACCTCTGGCAATAAAGTTTGATCAAAACTATAATCACAAGTGCAAGAGTTCCCATGGTAGTGAACATCCATACCAAGTTTCAAAGGAATCAACCCATAAACGTCTGAAAAAATATCCGTACAAAATTATGTTCACAGCCAGATGGACGGACAGACAGACACGCTGATTCCAGTATACCCCCACAACTTTGTTGCAGGGGGTATAAAAATTGCCTAGTTCTTGTATAGTTACAAATAAGAGTTGGACAGTGCACCGGTGTACACCACCACCGATGCATACTGCCTTGCCCATATCAAATTTCATTGAAATCCATCCACTCACTGCTGAGATATGGATCTGGACGGATGGACAGACAGACAAGTGGACAGACGTACGTGTCAGATGGATGAACGGACACATGTAAACCAGTATACCAACCCCTCCACTCCCCAATCCCTTCGAAAGTGGGAATATAAAAAGATACAAACAATAGGGCCATGTGAATCTCACATTTCGGTTCAAAACAGATCTCAAATCAAATTTGGCTAATGATTTTGAATCAAATTGAATCAAATCTCACAGCTCTTGATGTTGTCAATATTGCACCTAACCCACCCCCATCCCACTTTTCTGTACAGATTGTAAATCTCCACTCGAGTATTGTATTCAATGTTTACTTGGGCAAGTTGATCAAATCCCACAATATTCCAGAAAGGAATCAAAGTTCATTTGGAAGTGGAACCCCCTTAAACTCTTTTTTAATCATTGGATCACCTGCACAGGAGACCCGATGATAGAAGAAGAGTTCAAGAGGGGATACATGTTTGGGATTTCAGAATCAGAGTGACTTGGACTGAATCACTTTCAATTATCAGGACAATTATTTTGCAGGTCTCTCCAAAAAATCAACTAATTCTGAATAGTCGCATGCAACACACACATATGCACACTTCCACAAGTGAGCTTAAAATAGTATATCTCCCTAAATTACACTGGTGGTATAATTAGTTTTATCATATGACTCGTCCGTTTTGTTCACTTTAAAACATTTGATATTTTGTTTTCATATTAATCAGTGATAAATAAAGCCTTCCGTCAATTTCATTGGTCAATTTCAAAACTAGACAATTTGATTGGCTGAACAAAATACAACTGGGCCACATTTTCATAATTTGCATAATTCGAGTTGGGAGCTTTCATTGGTCAATTTCAAAACTGGACAATTTCATTGGCTAAACAAAATACAACTGGGTCACATTTGCATAATTTCAGTAGGGAGAATTTACGTTATCTGTCCTATGTAGGGTGGGTTATATTGTATTAATCTTTTACCTACAAGAAAAACGCTATTCATTTTTTTTTATATTTTCACTTTTTGCTTCCAAAACATAGGTTATGACCACTCATTGGAATGAGCTCGTTCCAATTAGGGGTCATAACCTATGTTTTGGAAGCAAAAAATGAAAATTTTTAGTTATACGAGGATGTTTTTTCCAAGTGCCGTCTGCAACTCAAGTTCGGTGATGGGGTAAAAAGTCATACTAAGTGGCTAATTTGTGCGTGTGTGTGTCATATGATAAAGAGAATATGAAATGAGTGTTTTTCTCATATAATATTTATGAAACTCATCCGAATTTTTCGTTTGGGCTCGCCAAAACGGAAAATTCTTAGACTCGTTTCATAAATATTATATGAGAAAAACACTCATTCCATATCCTCTATTTATCTGTATTCAAATTTATAAAACCGATTTCATCAACATTAGTTAATTAGAAGAGGTGCTGTCAGTTTACACAGGGATCTCCAACCTCGCTCCAAAGCACAACACACTAAAACCAACCAATTATTTGACAGTACACCACAGAATAGTAATACATCTATTATATATATAGGCAGAATGCAATGTGTGTTTGAACTGATGGGTGTTTTGCATGATGTGTTGGAATGGCGTAGTCATATTTTGCTCAAGCCTACAGCTCTCACAAAATATGACTATGCCATTCCAACTCTTTATGTAAAACACCCGCCGATTCAAACACACATTGCGTTCTGTGTTTATTACACATCCCATGCATTAAAATTCATTTAAATAAACAAATTTTAATTCCGATGTTTAAACCCAAAGGTGAAGAGTCCATTTGTTTTGTTTGAAGCTGTACTGATCAAATGGATCGATAAAAAATCAAAACAACCTTTTGGGAACCAGTCTAAATTCGTTATCTTTTCTATTGGGCATGTTTGTTGAAATTTGTATAGCTGTTTCTCTTTGGCTGGTGTCCATTCATGCCTAACCTTTTGGTTGCTATTACAGTTAGTAGAAATATAAGTACAAATTTGGGCAGATTTGCAAAACAGCTGCGAGAAACTTTTTTAAAAGAAGTTCGAAGCATGCCAAGATGTCCGAAGATTTACCAAAATAAAGTTGACTAATTTAGATTTTAAGGGTTGCACAGATGAGACGGCCACGGAACTGTTTTTTTTAAAATATTATCTCATTTTTAGTTAACTAATTTTTTTGTGAGTTGACATTATTTTGCTTTGTACGTTTTCATTTTTACACTACACGACAGACAATCAATAATTGTATAAAAAAATTTGGAAATTTTTCATAGCGTTATTAATGACTCAACGGGAAAGGAACTAGTATAAACGGTGCTGGGGAAAAGTTCTGGCTTGCATATCACCAGTTGAAAACAGAAACATTTATGTTATAGTGGCGATTCTGTTAAATACAAGGGTTTAGGAATGTTTTAATGGTGCTGCATGTTAATATACGTACCATAAGGATTGCAAAATTTGTCAAATGATTACACATACACATGTGTCTTCCATCCACTTTCTCATAATATTCACACCCATCTGTTTTCCACAGTCCATAAGATTGAAGCGTGGCACCATGTGCCCAGTAACCACACGTTATTTCTTTGGTCTCCTGGAATAGAGAAACTAACACTTTTTAACCCAAATTCACTGGTGTTTAGGGTAGTCAATACATATGTGGCATTGTAGCATGACTGATAACCAGCTCTTGTAACTCACATTTTGTGAGAAGGTGACCATCAAACAGTTGGTGGTCAATGTTGCTCACCCTCAGCCTGTTTTCAACAGGTTTAAACCAGTGTTGCATAAAGACAAATCAAATGTTCAATCAAATAGATCATTTAAGTATTCAAATACAGCAAAGGTTTGACAGAAAAAACAAAACTAAAAAAGAACAGAAAATTAATTAAACATAAAATCAAGTGATATTCATGAAGGTGTATTGTAAGATGAATGGGTGCAGCTGGGTTGTGTAGAGTAAGATAGTAAGTAAAGAAAAAGCAGGAAGAAAAATGAAAATTAGAATAGGAAAGTCTGACCAGGTATGTCAACCGGTACCTGTACTGGTACTGCCGGTTCCCTCATGCTCCAACCGGTACTGAAGCTTTTGTCCTGCTGGTACCAGGACAAAATTTATTTTATGCAGAAATTCCTAACTGAACGAGAGTAAACAGACTGATAATCATGTTTGGCACACTTGCACAACATACTTTCAACTTATTTGTGAATAAATATCATAACGGCGCATGTTCTGTCTGCACAACGACCTCGATGAGGTCGACCATTTCGACTTTTCAAACTTGGCATCGAAGACAATGAAAGTGCCGTCATCGGTTACTTCAAAGAACTTATTCTGTGGCGGCATCAAAGTAATCATAAAGCACGATTTTCGTGCTTTACGATTACTTTGATGTCGTCGCAGAATAATTGTACGATGAAATGTTTGTCTTTGCGTTTTTGCGATCTTGGGGACTGAGTCGGTTTAAATGCAAATTTCTCCCATCTGATTGTGATATGTCACCCAATTGTTGTCCCAGTACCAGTACCTCTGTCCCGTCCCAGTACCAGTTATGTTGGTACCGGCAGTACTTTGACATGCCTGAGTCTGACTGAGGAAGTAATAAGATGAAGAGATGCATGAAGTAAATGGGTTAATCAAAAGAATTCACAACATGTTTTATACAAAAATATGTTTCTCTACAGATATGAGAGCTAAGACAGAAATGGGCCCAGAATGTGGGCCATTCATATTAGGCCTCGCTTGGTTCATACATGTATAACCGCATCCCCACCTCCCCGATTAATCCTGTCTATTCTAGTGTACCCTGGACTCTTGGATTCTGAAGTGATATACCCGGTAGTCACACTCATGACAGCCCATTTCCTTCAATAAGTACCTGAAATCATCTCTCGATCATGGAAAAGTGCGGCAATGTCCTGTGTGATAGCAGAGTAAAACTTGTCCTGAACTACATTGGAGTTTACCCCGACTGGCCGACCCTGTTGTGTAAGTTAGAAAGGATCCCAGTCTACTACACTACATAAAGGTACTGGCATTGGTAACTGCATGGTGCTTCACTACAAATTTAAGCAGTCCACCTGCTGCCCACAGAGTTGTGCCGTACTGGTAACCCATCATTCACAATGAATTTGAGATTTGGTTAGGTTTTAAGTCTGGGTGTAGGATCAAGTTTGTCAACTCCTCCACAAAATCATTGTGCTGCCTGCACTGGTGGGTTAGAAAGATAGCATCAATACAGTGTATTCCCTTTTTCTACCCCATCAACCCATCTCAACTCACCTTCAAGATCCCACTGAATCTAAGTTCGATTCTAATAGTTGCTCCAAGTGTTCTAAAGATGACAATATTGCTGTATATCGCATGAGTGAACAAAAACACTTGTCCCTATATCCCGATAAATTCTGTCTTTTGATTGGTCAGAATGCCTTGGACAAATAGCCATGGCAAAGGGTGCACCCAACATCCAAGGTATATGAGAACGTGCAACATCCAGAGTATAAGGGCACATGAAACATCGGGGATATATGGTTTGAATGAAAGCTTTTCGCATTCACTCGCCTCGGTATAAAAATCAAACCAAAAAACTGAAAATAGTCACAAATATCATCAGATTTCCGACAATTCGATCATACTTTGTCGTTATAAAAATTAAATAGTCGAATAATTAAAATGAAACAACTTCAAAAAAATGAATAAGAGCAAATAATTCATCCCCTGAGTTCCAAGGTGTTCTATGTGCCAGTAGGCACATAGAACACCTTGGAACTCAGGGAACGATATGTCAACGAAGTACTGTTTACGCATTTCCTTAACAACCCAAGGGATGTAAGTCTATCTGTTGTCTTCTGCATTTGCAAAAACAAAACAAGCGCGGAGCATGAGGATTTATTTCCACTATGTTTCTATTCTGTTTCAAATGGGACAAAAACGTTATCTCCATCAGCATGTATGGTATATGGAGATTTAACACCTGGATGTCTCATTTAAACACCTCGCCTGCGGCTCGGTGTTTACAAACCGCCATCCAGGTATTAAATCTCCATATACCATACATGTTGATGGAGAAAACTTATAATTGACAGCACTGTGTCAGGAAGCTACATCCTACACATCTACTCCAGTTAGTGAATATAATTGAGCTTGTCACCTCAATAACACCTGCTAAAAAACTGTAAGAAATAATTTGGAACAATTTATCTATTTATCTCTGGTTTTGCTCACAATCTGCTCTACACTTAAAACTAAAAGTCCTGTCACGAAATGTGCGCTTATGTAGGCTTAATTGCATATAGGAATTGCATGCAATTGCCATATTGAATGGCATCCAAAGCACGGCAGGCTCTCCTGGTTACTCATAGCAAACACAGGCAATGTTTCTGCCAATGGACCTCTGGATTACCAGAGGTCCATTGGCTGAAACGTTGCTTGTGCACAGGCCAGAATTTGATAGCCTTACTATGGTCATAGCACGTAGATTAACGTGCAGATCAACATGCTATTTGTGCGCACTTCATGACAGGACGTCTAGTTGAATTATCTCCCTTTTTATGTTGTTAAAAGAAATGGAATAGCAAAAATGGATCAGTAATATGACTAAAACCAGACAGTTTTGTGTTGAGGATTCATTTTAGGGGGTCGAAGGGGTGGGTCCCCCACATGAAAAAAGAAAAAAAAACAACTTTTCCTCGCAAAAAGGGGGTGGTGGGTGGTCTCAGGGTGGAAAAAAGTTTTTCAGCACTGTGTAGAGGAATTTTTTTCCGGACCCCCTGCAAATTGCCACATCTTTGAAAATGCTGATGGCTCATTTCAAACTATTTCAAGTCAAAAGTAGAAAATACAATTCCAGAAAATACAACTGTAAAAGTTTTATGGTATTGGCGCCAGTTCAAATGACATTCAAATTAGTACAATTACAGATTTTAAAAATTTTTTGTCAAGTTTTCAAGAGTTTTTCAATACACCAATGGAAGAGTATACCAATTGCACATCTTTGAAAATGCTAATGGTCCACTCCAACCCATTTAGTCATAACTAGAAAATACAATTCTAGAAAATACTATTATAAAAGTTTTATAGTACTGTCCCCTAGTCACGATACACATCATACACTTACACTAATGGGTGTCCCAAATAAAATACCACCAGAAAAAAATAAAATAAAATAATGAAAATATCATCTGAGATGAAATGTTATAAAATTTCTTTTTTTGCCAGGTGAGATTTTGCAGTGTATGGTGGAGGCAAGTCAACATAGAATTTCGAAACCATTGATGTCAAACAAGATATTCAGAGGTTATTACTTAGTTTCATATTGGCCAAGATATCAGCCTGAGGTAACTTCATATCAAGCCTGAGAACAAAGGTCGAAGGCTGATGAGAAGTATCCAAGGGCTGATATCTCAGCCGATATGAAACTAACCAAGTAATAACCTCTCTATTTATTAAACCAAAACAAATAATTGCAAAATGTTTTCTGATCTGTTACAGGTTTCTGATAGTGTTATTGTTTCACATTCTTCTCATAAAGTCCGAAGTTTCCTCTTCTCCCGTTTCAGCTATCCGAACGACGTGACTTCCCCAGTGGGGAAGCCACCACGTTTGGATAACTGAGCAGTCTCTTTTCTCCCCCTATTATATGTGAAACATACGCGTGTCCCGGGTGAGACAGCAGGGTGGGATATTTCTATCCCACCCACTCCACGTGACATACTCATTTGCATATTTTATTAGGTCGCCGGTACTATTTCATCATCGTCTGCACAATTGTAAATAAACAAAATGGCTTCACGATTTGCAAATATAAATGAACTCAATATTTAATTATTATTCAAATATTAAACTTGATTTGTTTCAACCCCATGTTTCTTGCAGATTTAATAATATCACTTCGCGAATTTTTCGACCATTCAATAATCTCACAATACCTAACTTTTGTACGATCTTTTCGATGAAATTGTTTGTTTTTTGAAAGGACTACGACTTGATAAATTGGGTATGTCAGCACATGACCGCCAATTATCTATAATGATGTAATCCTTGTGTGTGGGGAGAAAAATCATCCTCGATGAGTCTGAAGGTGGGAATGGGGAAATCTCACCCTCGGGGCAAGATATTTGAACCAGACCCTCAATCTTAGTTTGTGATGAATTTTCTGTACAACTCTCTTCTTTCTTCTCTTCATCATTACTTATTGCCATCATTAATTCCTCGTCATACAAAGCTCACCTTCAAATCACTCTACGATGTCTGGTAATGCCAGTTTTCATGATTGCATTCGACGAATACCTATGAACACTTCAATGTTAACAAATTAGTTATGCCTTGTAATGCATCAAGGGGGACAACTCTGGCTTGATCCATATCAGCCAAGATCCAGGTCTGTCATTCTAAGAAGAGCGATTGCTCCAGATTCTTACAGCCTGCCTGAAATTTTGCTGAGGAGAGCAAGTAACTGCCCTCCTTAATAGCCTGATTCTGATGATTTTGGTATGTACCAGCCCACCTGGGTGGGCTTGTGCCCACCTGAATATCGATCAAGGAGATCCAGCAACTGTCCTCCTGAGATTTTCAAAAAGACAGGCCTGAAGATCGGTGTCATATCTGCCGATTTTAAAGCCATATCAGCAGAGTTTGACAATAGGCAATTCTGGAAAAGAAAATCATGGCAAATAAATAAAATAGATTAACCCTTTACCCAGCGTAACGGCCAAAACTGGCCAGCGCTATTCTCAAAAATCGCCTATTAATTTTAATTATTTTTTCATTTTTTGTCTCAAAAACATAGGTTATGACCCCTCATTGGAACGAGCTCGTTGCGCTTGTTCCAATGAGGGGTCATAGCCTATGTTTTTGAGACAAAGAATGAAAAAAAATAGTTATTCAAAAATTTTTTTTGCAAGTGTTGTCTGTTTTTCATGTTAGGTAAAGGGTTAAACTCCAACTTCCAATTCACCCCCAGAGTGGATGATAATTACCAAACCTGTTTCATCAGTTATTCCTATTGAGTACAGTTTTTCACTCGAAAAGCTGGTTTCTCAACTAACTAGTTCACTATGCATTCATTGGTATTTTAACTGACGGAGTGCTAAGTTATTTTTCAAGGGCAAATTAAAACATGGGTATTTTTTGTTCACAATAATTGTTTTGTTACAATTTATTGGATTGTGTCAATGGGCCCTCTCCAAGAAATTGAAACCAAACCATTTTATATAAAAAACTTCTACTGCTGAGCAATCAAAATAAGCGAATGCATACATGCACAGAATGTTATAATGTGTGAATGCATTTGTCAATACAGCACAAGTACCAGCATGGAAGGATAGAATGAGAGGCACAGAATGTCATCAAGTGTGAATGCATCATTCCGTTATATTTATTTATTGGTGTTTAAGGTCACACACTTATGCACAATGACTAATCATGACCATGAGAGTTTTACGGGTGGAAGAAGTCGGAGTACCCGGAGAGAACCACAGGGCAATGACAGGCAGCTGCCAGCTCCCCAACATTGTAACTCCGCCTGCAGCACAGGCAGGGTTAGATTGGTTGAAGACATGTGCATCATCGACGTGCAGTATGCCTTAGTACACGGCGTCGTGCCCCCATGTGGACAATCAGGGTTAAGTACCTTGCCCAAGAACACAACGAGGGAGTCCAAATCGATCGCTCAGACGGTTACCCATACGAGGACTAACCGGGCTCAATGTTGCTTAACTTCGGTGATCTGATGAGAACCGGTTACCGCAATGCCATCGCGCCCCCCATCATTCCATTAATACAGCACAAATGCGAGTATGGAAGGATAGAACGTGAGGTGCATCCTCAAGGTCTATACTTCTGCAATGACATGAATGCTGTACTGACATCGTGGCATTCTGTGTTTATTACATGCCGATAGAATCCATTTACTTTAATAATTCAAACAACACACAGAGAAAATTTCAAACGGAAAAAATCTTTGTTATGTTTCCAATTGACATTAGATTTTTCTGCTGGCACCAGAGCTTTCAAATTGATTTGGGCCAAAATGCGACATTTTGATTGGCCGATGATGAAAATGTGTGGAGTTTAGTTCTTTTGATGGATCCATGATGTCAGGTGGAAAATAGTCTATCAACAGAAATCTGTATGGGGCATGTGAAACAGGAGGAAATACACAGAACGGCACATGTATGTGAATGGGTTAATCAATATGGCATGAGTGCCAGGGAAGAAAGATAGAATGAGAGGCCACAGCCCTTGAGTTTATCCTTTCGTGATGGCACAAGTGCCATATCAATTAACCCATTCACACATGTGTGTCATTCTGTGTTTATTACATGCCTTCACGTCTATAAAAACAATTATCAGAAGGACACTCAGCAATTCATTTGACAACTATCGACAAAAAGAACACATTTTATCGCCAACCAAATTTGCGAGGGGAACCCATATTACTATTTCGTCACCCGAGTTCCAATGTGTTCTATGTGCCTAGTGACATTGGAACACATTGGAACTCAGGAACGATTTTCAGCTATCGTTAGCAATTCAAATTGTAATAGCTTTGCACAATTTGTAGAAAATTCCAGAGAAATTTAGTCCGTCAACAATTCTCGTTCCGCACATATGTGCAGCACAGATTTTCATTTTGTCCATGGTTTAGTGTTGCTGTAGATGGGGAGTTCAAAGAACAGGCGTGTAATAAAAGTAATAGGCATTTAATAAAGTGTAAATCCACTAAAGTGGCTTCCTGCACTTTTAAATAGAGCCATGATAGTGGCTTCTAGCACTCAACCAGTTAAGCAAATTAATAGGGGGAAATTTTGGAGACATATAAATGGACTATACATTTTCAAAAAATATTTTTGGCAAGGTGGGCAACATGAATGTTTGTTTTACTGGGGTTTAATGACATATTCAAAAGCCGTGGTCATATCATATCGGACATTTTTATGAGTAGAGGAAGCTCAACTACCCACAGAGAACCACCAATCAACCAGAGTAACTATTGGACCCTCTAACATACTCACCTGGCATGTGTATGGTTGATGATAAGTCTACCATTGTCATGACCTACACCTTAGTACACAACAACAACAAAATTCTGTATAGAGGAAGAGAGTCTTGTCGAAGGACACAATGTCAATGATGTGGGTCAGGATCGATCTATCGACCTTTCAATGCTAAATCCAATGTTCTGACCAATAAGCCACAATGCTCCCTACCTCATTATTGTTACAGCCTACATTTATTCATTTGTTGGGGATTACCAACACTTTTGACAGCCAGAGTTACCCCATGTTGAGCAGTTTCGTGGGTGGAAGAACCGGAGTACTGGAGAGAACCATCGAGCAGTGACGAGCAACTATCAGGCTCCCCAATGTACTAACTCCACACAAGCAGGGTTAGCAATAGCTGAAGACAACTGCACCATTGAGTATGCCTTAGTACTAACACAGCGCCCACACATGGGCAATTGGGATTAAGTGCCTTCCCCAAGGACAAATCGCAGTTGCCCCTGGCCTTTTGGTTTCAAATCCAATGCCGTAACCAATGAGCCATGTGCTCCCTGTTAACCCTTTACCTAACGAATCGCCCGCATCCGCCAGCATAATATGCAAATTGAGCAGTTGAAAAAAATTAAATTTTTCAAAGTATTTCAACAAAACCATATCATGTGACCCCTCATTGGAGCGAGCTCATTGAGCTCGTTCAAATGAGGGGTCACATGATATAATTTTGTTGACATTTTTTTAAAAATTTTAAAAAATGATATTTAAAATAGTAAATTTTGGTATCGTCTGCATTGGGTAAAGGGTTAATTGCATATAGATTATAGAGAAGACTCATTTTAACAGAATAAAAACTTGGTGACTTGTTGAGGAATTCCTTTGCCAACAAATTAATCCCCCCTCATTGTAAACCTACTCAGCCTCAGTAAATCCAATATACCGGTAAGCACATGGTCATTTAAATATAATGATCATTTAAATGATGAAAAATGTAAAAAAATCTGTTAATTGAATACTGTTAATTGAGAATTTTTCACTGACAAAGTAGCTACTAAATTTACAGGAGGATTTCATTGTACTAACTAGAGATGAAACGGTTAACTGATTAATCCATTAATCAATGATCAACATCTTGACTGATCCAAAAAGTAACTGATCGATTAACCATTACTTTTGAACTCCTGTAGTATATGACAACAACCTTGCTCCAAAACAGACAAACATTGTCACACTGAGTCACATCAATTATATGAGACAGAGTAAAGCACGCAAGTTATTTACTGAAATACTCGTTTACTTGACTGATCATAAAACTGTATCAGTGGCTGGAAATGGTCATTCTTAACCCTGTACCCATTGTGGGTAGCAGACGATACTTGCAAAATAAAATCATGAAATACAAAATTTGTTAAATTTTTGTCTCAAAAACATAGCTTATGACCTCCTTATTGGAATGAGCTCAATGAGTTCATTCCAATGAGGTGTCATAAGCTATGTTTTGGAGACAAAAATTGAAAACATAATAAATTTGAATGGAGATTTCTGTATTTTGGCCTAGTCGGTTTTGTTTGTTACGTTGGGTAAAGGGTTCATGCTGTAAATCATCAATGGTATGACAATTATTCAGATATCTATTTGGACAAGTGATTAATCGGTTAACTAAGGTTAATTCATGTGATTAATCGATCAAGAAAACCCTTAACTGTTTCACTCTAATACTAACCTGGAAAGGTAGGAACACAGTTGTCACATTGTCCCCTCCGAGAGAAACAATAAGGTTCCTATCCACAGACAGTGCACCAGCTACCACTTTACTGTTTGCTGTGTAGACTTTATTGTTGGCATCATTTGGATCTGACTGTTTTGTGTTTGGAATGAACAGCTTTCTGTTGTTGTATATGTGCATGGACAGCCTTAGACTATTGTTTCCAATATCTGTAAGTATATAGAAATATATGTATTCAGTTAGTGGGAGTGTTCACTCCCTTGACAATGATGTTAGATTTAACCTTTACACAATGCATAGGTTAGACCCCCCACAAAGTAAATTTTCTGTTTCTCAGGCCATTTTTGTAAAAATGCATGTGGGTGGCTTTCCCAAACCCAGTTTGGGAAAGACTCTTGTTATTCTTCTTTTTCAAAATTTTCCTTCTTTATTTTTTTTTTCCCACCGTCAATTTTGTCTGTTGCACTGCTCACAAACAAGCTGTACGATTTCAACCAAATTTGGCATACTTATGTAAAGTCATAAAATCTAGTGAAATGGGGTATCGTCATGTCTGTGAAAATGCTTATTTCCAAAATATTCTGCCAAAACCGTCAAAATTTCACCATTTTTCAAATGTCTCAACATTGTTAAGAGTTACTTAGCTCCAATTACCCACACATTTAGAGCATAACATGATGTATCAAAATCACCACACAAATATTTCAAAATTAACCCCTATTGGCCAAAAATGACACAAATATAGTTTTTTTCTTCAAAATTGACCAACTTCAAGGGCAAATTTCTCTAATTTCAAGGTTGTTGTAACAATTATTTAGGTATGGATAGATGAAACACCACACAAATATTTCAAAATTAACCCCTATTGGCCAAAAATGACACGAATATAGTTTTTTTCTTTAAAATTTACCAACTTCAAGGGCAAATTTCTCTAATTTCAAGGTTGTTGTAACAATTATTTTGGTATGGATAGATGAAACAATGATTGCAAAAGAAAGTTAATGTTTACTTATAATCTCAGATTTAACCCTCAAGCACAATGTGGGTGAGAATAAGAGTACCGTTTGAAAATGCCAAAATTAACCATCTTTGGTTGCTTTTTTCTATCATTTTGGAAAGGGTTAATTTCAAACACTTTGCATGTCTGTATTCACAACTGACTACCGAGGATATTTGCTGTTGTAAGTTTGCTTGTAAAGTTTAACCCTATGCCCATTCTGGTTGAAAAAAAGTAGGTACCGTCCAAAAAACTCCCATTTTTCAGATAAGTTAGAGGGACAATTTAATCCATTTCTGGATGATTGAGCATTGAATGTTTTCTATGACTGCATCCTGCAGTCAATGTATGACAAGTTTGTTTTATATGTTGTTATTAAAAGTTTAACCCTTGGCAGATTTAAGACAAAAGAGAGCATACGGTAGCCAAAAGAACCAAGTGGGTGGGCCTGAGAAACACATTTTTAACTTTTTTGGCCACATCAAAATTTATTATTTTAATTATTTTTTAAAATTTAAAAAAAAAAATTCAACAAAACCATATCATGGGACACCTCAATGGAATGAGCACAATGAGCTTGTTCTAATGAGGGGGGGGGAGGTCACATGCAGGGATGTGGTGAAAGTGGGTGTGTGGGGGGTGTCACCACCTCACTCCAATCAATCCTGACCAAAATTTCCTATAGTTTGAAATTCGGAGGACAAGTAATGCGATGCTGATGTCTCCTTTACTTCCCAAAATTCCAACTGTTACTATTTACAACTATAGTGTTTGCAATATCGAGCTTTATAAGTATGCATGATGTCAATCTGTACGAGATTTCTATAGTAAGTTTACTTATCGTAATAAAAATAATCCTCGAACTGCACTTCAAGAAAATCACATCATGTAAAATCTTTATCCTGAGTTAATTCCATCATTCACAGTTACAAAATGATGAAACATCAAAAACTGATCATTCCTGCATAAGATCTGATTTAATGTTATTACAGTGTGAATTGCTCAAAGTTCTCAGCTTGAGCATTTGTTTAGCACATATTCACTTCCCAGAATAATACAAAATAATAATAACCTGATAATTCTATCTCTATCATAAATGTGTTGGCATTTCAGTTACTAGAATCAATTTTGTGCCCCCTTTCAAGACTTGATTTTCTAAATTTTTCTTGGTAGTGAATTTCCAACTAGGGGAAGGGACTGGGAGGGGGAAACCCCCCCCCCCCAGTCCCTCCCCCTAGTTGGAAATTCACTACCCTACACACCCCAATCGGAAACCTCTAGCCACGTCTCTGGTCACATAACATGGTTTTGTTGAATTTTTGGGAAAAAATATATGTTTTTCAACTGATTAATTTGTAAATTATCCAGGCGGATGTGCACAATTTATTAGGTAGAGGATTAATCTATAAACTCGAATGACAGGTTAGCTTTGACAGAATTTACTATTTAAACTTTAATTGATTTATATCCATTGACTTTTAAAGTTGATTACAGCATCTGCCTCCATAAGATACAACATACAGGTATAAGTCCCCCCACCCCCCAACCCCCAATAAGAAAGAAAAAACAAGAAGTATGTTAATAAGGTAACACATGCCCCCCCCCCCCTGTGACCTTCACCTTGCAGATGCGGCGGAAACTATTATATGCGACACACCTTCTGACGGTTGTTAACATTTGTAAAAAGTTTAACAATTGTACTATGATTCATTTCGGAGTTATGGCTGAGACACGAATATTGACCGATTTTTAGTGCGACCTTGAAATGTGACCTTAACCTTGAAGGTATGAACCCAGCTATGGTGTGTGACACATCCTCCCATGGTCCTTTATACTTGTGCGAAGTTTGATGACTGTGGCCCTAACAGTTTTCAAGTTATTGGCTCTGACACACACACACATGGACAGACACACGCACACTTCAATCACTATATGCCACCAGACTTAAGTCGGGTGGTCACATAAAAAGTATTTGACTCTAAGCAAATCATTGAAATTGAACCCCATTGCCAAACATTTTCATTGGTCGGCAGTGTCTTCCAAAATTAGTATCAAATCATGAGAGTTTCAGTGATATCTTTTTTGAATTAATGTGTATTCATCTGCACATTTTCAACAAATCATGATTAAAATACAGTGTCTATTTATTATATTTGTCTGTAGTTTGCTCTATTCTGTGGAAAATTACTCAAATATTATGAGAATGGTATTTTAAAAAAAAAATGTGCATAAATATAACTAAACTCTGTATTTCATATATCTTTATTAACTAGTCGAGTGCTACAAGTGCAAATTTCTTTTTTTTAAATGCAGGTACGGTAACTTAAATAATTTATATTCTGTGGATGTGCTTCATGGCAATTAGTTAGTGTGGATGGATTTGTCTTGTTACAATTTATGGGAGAGTGCCAATAGGCACTCTCCCTTAAATTGTAACATGGCAAGAACATGTGAAAAACAAGAGCAACGTGAAACATGGCATATGCCCCCTCCTGCA
Source organism: Pictodentalium vernedei (assembly GCA_031216915.1). Taxonomy (NCBI): domain Eukaryota; kingdom Metazoa; phylum Mollusca; class Scaphopoda; order Dentaliida; family Dentaliidae; genus Pictodentalium; species Pictodentalium vernedei. The sequence goes on from CM062295.1 coordinate 494,301,099, forward strand.
ATATCATGAATAGAATTACAAAAAAAAAACAAGATCAGTCTTGCAGAACTTTAGTTAGAGAGCAGAAACCAATTTCAAGTGTATTTAACATTGGAGGTCACTGTGACCTTGACCTTTGGCACATCATGGTCAAAATAAAAAGCCTTCTTCCACTCTTTATTATAACCTAACCCACATATGAAGTTTGGTAAAGATCCAGTAGGTAGAACTTTAGTTATAGAGCGGAAACCAACTTCAAGTTTATTTAACATTGGAGTTCACTGTGACCTTGACCTTTGGCACATGACAGTCAAAATAAATAGGCTTCTTCCACTCATAATACCTAACCCACATATGAAGATGTTTGGTAAAGATCTGGTTAGTAGAACTTTAGTCCATTGATGGAATGCGAAAAGATAACGGACGGACATAGTGATAACATAAAGCCCCCTCCTCAAAGAGGCAGGGGGCATAAAAACAAGTGCAATGCCAAGGGTGGCTATGCCACTGCCCCCCGCTGCCAATCATGAGTTTCTAGTAATTTAACTTTGTTGATACTAAATTAATAAATGTTTTATCATATCTCCATTAAACCACAGCACCAATACAGCAGGCCACCAAATGTGTCCATGGGACACTGATGCCCCCGCTTTATGATAAACTTTTTTGGTGGGTAACAAAGTCCAAAAAGGGGCCATAACTAGAATTAAAAATTATCACATCACTTTCAAAATCAAACCTGCCTGGGATATTGTCTACATTAAATTATCTTCCAAGTTCGATTGAAATCGGACATCTATAACTCAAGTTACCATCCAGAAACCAATATCTAAGTCGAAAAGGGCCCTTAACGCTGCCAAAAAATTTCAGACCCAGCCCACTATCAATCCCAATCTGCATTATGTGATGATAAGCCTATGTATAAAATTTTGTTTCATTTCGTTCAGTCAAACTAAAGTTATCATCAGGAAACCAACATCAACAAATTTTCTAAGTAGGAAAAGGGCCATAACTTGGCTAAAAATATCAGACCAAGTCCACTATCAATCCCAACCTGTATTATGTGGTTACAAACCCATGTATAAAATTTTGTTTCATTTCGTTTAGTCAAACTAAAGTTATTGTCCGGAAACCATATTCAGGCTGGAGAGATGTACGGGCGTTTTCATACAAGGGTAACACTTAATGCCTCTGCCCAAATTGATGGGGGCATAAAAAATAAAAGTCTTCCCCCTAATTGACTTGAAAAAATAATTGCTTGAGGCAGCATGAAGTCAAGTTCATCGAATCGTTTACACCTATGCTGACATTTAAGAGGACTTCCACATGAAAAGACATTTGTTACTCAACTTAATTATTTCACTAGTAAATCATAAACTGTATACCGAGTTTCACTTTCTTGCATTCCGTCAATAATTTTGAACTGCCGGGGTGCAAGATTAATGTTTGTCATAAGAATTGGTTCATATGGGTTTCTCTTGTAACAGTTTATTGGAGGATGCATATCAAGCCTAAATATAAGCAACCTGTCATTTGCAAAATGAGGTCCCCAGAGGGTGAATTTGCTGATGCTATCCCATACAGTGAGCCAATTTATTCTCTAGGTACATCTTTCTGTTTTGGCCTGAGACCTTGATTCAGACTGAGATTAACAGAGGGTAAATTTTGTGATGCTACCCTGCACCCTCTGAGGACCTCATTTTGCAGATGACAGTGGTGCTTATTTTCCGGCTTGATGCATATTATATGTAGGCACTTTCAAATAACTGGTCATAATGGAAATCAATATAATATAATTTTTTTTTGAGAATATCCAATTGGCATTTGAATGTTTTGGCTTTTTCTTAATCGTATGTAAAAAAATGGAAACTAAAATTCAGGTTTTCAAACGGTGAAATACATGTAGTATTTACTCACTTTGTATTTGTTTACGAATGAATGTAGCAGGTAACAGAATAGCTGCATCCGAAACTGGTACCTTAAGATCTGGGTCATCTTCCAGAATGAATAAGGAATCATTTGTCAGCGGTTTTGTTGATGTTGTTGTTGTAGCAGTATCATCAGTCAACATCAATCCGACCACTATATCAGATGTACCACTCATTTCCCATATCTCCAATGCAATGTTAGGCTTTACTGTCCTGAACTGTGTGTCCATAAGCAAATCTGTCTGCACACCAATGGCATCTACAGCTTTTAAAATTCTGCAAAGGTATGACAATCATATTTGCATGTAAGAGAAATAATTCATCTTATCACATGATATGATACGTTTCGAAGAGGAATGTAAATAGACAAATTAGGACCTTACACAGCTTTGAAATTTAATTCAAAATGATTCAACACGATTTGAATCATCTAAATGTTCTCAAAATCCTACATTGGCATGCAACTAGAAGGTTCTCACAGGAAGAGTGGTGTGGGGGTGGGGGTTGTAGATCTATGAAAATTCCAACTAGGGATGGATGCTTAAAGGGGTAACATATCATCAGGTCTTCTGTCCAGGAAACCTGCAAATTTCAGTATAGCCGAATGTCTCTGGAATTCAAACACAGAATGACACACGCGTGTGAATGGGTTAATCGATATGGCACGAGTGCCAGCACAGAAGGATAAAACAAGAGGCCGCATTCACAGGCATGTTTCATTGTGTTTATTACATTCCTCCACGTCTATAAAAGCAATTATTAGGACACTCAGCAATTCATTTGACAGCTCGTCCCCTGAGTTCCAAAAAGTTCTGAGTGCCAGTGGGCACACAGAACACATTGGAACTCAGGGGACGAACTTTCAACAAAATAACACATTTTATCGCCAACCAAATTTGTGAGGGGAACCTATGTTACTATTTTTAGCTATCGCTAGTGATTCAAATTGTAATTTCAGTGCACTATTTGTAGAAAATTCCAGTGAAATTTTGCTTCTGGTTAAAAATAGTCAGTCATCGATTTCCATTAGGCACATGTGCGCGGAACATATTTTCATTTTCTGCATGGTTTAGTGTTGCTGTAGATGTGGATTTCACAAAACAGGCATGTAAGAAAGTACTTGATTGGAGACTCAAGATATTTACAGTTGTAAGAGGGTTCAATATTTACAACTTGAAGAGTGGTGAGATTCAATTCGTTTCAAAATCCTCGGCCCAATTCAATTCAACACAACATTTGAGATTCGCAGGACTATCGCAAGTGTATGTCACACTTGTTATCAATACACATCCTTAACAGAACTATTTCACAATGCGTATTCCAAACAACTACTATAAATGCCTATTTTAACCCTTTGCCGAACGTAAAGGCCAATACCGGCCAGCACTATTCACAAAAATCGTTAATTTTTATTATTGTTTGTCTCAAAAACATAGATTATGATCCCTCTTTGGAACGAGCTTGTCGTGTTCGTTCCAAAGAGGGTTCAAAACCTATGTTTTTGAGACAAAAAATGAAAAAAATTAGTTATTCAAGAATTTTGTTTGCAAGTGTCATCTGCTTTTCATGTTAGGTAAAGGGTTAATTGATGCTTTGTTTTAAGTCATCACACACATATATTGTAGGCATCAAATCACTGACCATTTCGATTAATTATGGGCCATGACACTAGGGCCCTGCGAATCACAGATTTTCTATTCAAATCGAATTGGGTCTATTATTCGAAATTGAATCAAATCTCAACTCAAATTCTGGGCATCTTAAATACAGCCGATAAGGGGAGGGGTACTGTAAACCTGGTTGTTCTGACTGTGATGGCTCAAGTGTCGACTGATAAAATATTCCAGCTACATCATCAAGGCATGCCTTCACTGAGAGCCCAAATATGGACCCAGGGATTTGATATCAACAAACGTGTGAAACAATCTTCCAAAGAAGTTATATGTGAGATTTGAAAACTTTTGGAGCAGTAGTCTGGGAGAAGAATAGTCTTAAATGTTTTCCTCATTACCCACAGTGTTAAAAAATACTGACTCAGCATTTTTTCAAAGTCCCAAAAAAGTACCCTATGATAAAACCGATAGCAATTTTTTTAGACCATTCCATCCTGTTGGTCCTAAGGAAGCTTAATTCACACCAAATGAGAATTCCCAGAGCCATGTAGTTTTGGAGATATGGGCATTTTAAATTTTGTTTTCTATTTTTAGCTCCTGTGGTTTCCACAGGGTGTTTTGTAAAATTCTTTTGGCATAAATCAAGTACTTATGACCCATTAATAATTCATATCAAATTTAGTTCAAATCGGCCTCTTGGTTTGGAAAATAGAAATTTTGGGCAAAAATTCTTGTCCCTCCCGTAACGACGACAAATATTGCCTCTCGAACTTCTCTTGAACAAACTTTAGTCTACACCTCAAAAGGAAGCTGTATACCAAATATCCAGTTTCTGCTACAGCTGGTTCATGAGAAAAAGATTTAAAAAAAAACTGAGGCATTTTGGCCCCACCCCCTCCTCAATATGAGCAGAAACCCAATTTGAAGAAAAACCCAAATGCCCCTATATAATCACTACTCATGTGAAATTTCATTAAAATATGGCCAGTGGTTTGGGAGGAAAAGACCCAAACACCACCTTCACAAAAACGATGACTGACAACAGACAAAATGTGATCAGAATAGCTCACCCTGACTTTCAGTCAGGTGAGCTAAAAACCAGTCGACATTGTCTTCCATATATGAAATAGGCAAGATAAAATTAGGGCGTTACATGTGCAGAAGGAAGTCATTGATACTTCGAATGCCACTGAGGTAAAAACCTGACTGTATGACTAATGACGATTCAAAAAGTGATGGCAAAAGTGCCGAGAAGCAAACTTGGCCCTTGCTGGATGGAAAAAGACTATCATCGGGGAAGACCCGACATTCGGATAGCTCAACTACGACAAATTTCTGCTTACTCTGAATTTTAATTTGTGATGAATTTTCTGTACAACTCTCTTCTTTCTTCTCCTCATCCACATAATCATTACTTATAGCCATCATTAATTCTTCTTAACCCTTTACCTAACGTGAAAAGCAGACGACACTTGCAAAAAAAATTCTAGAATAACTCATTTTTTTCATTTTTTGTTTCAAAAACATAGGTTATGACCCCTCGTTGGAACGAGCTCGACGAGCTCGTTCCAACGAGGGGTCATGACCTATGTTTTTGAGACAAAAAATGAAAATATTTTGAAAATTAATTGGCGATTTTTGAGAATAGCGCTGGCCGGTTTTGGCCGTTACGTTGGGTAAAGGGTTAATGCAAAACTCTGATGTAAACGCCATGTCTGGTAATGCAAATTTTCCTGATTGTGTTCGACGAATAACTGTGAACATTTTGTAAACAAATTGGTTGCACCTAGTAATGGGTCAAGGGGGCACCTCTAGCTTGGCTCATACTATCATCATATCAGCCAAATTTGAAGTCAGTCAGCCAAGTTTGATAATGGGCAAGTCATGGGTCCTGTTGAGTACGCCAGTTGATTGAACATTTCCCACTTGCAAAGCAGTTAATCACTTAACCCTTTACCTAATGTAACGGCCAAAACCGGGCAGCGCTATTCTAAAAAATTGCCTATTAATTTTCATTATTTTTTCATTTTTGTCTCAAGAACCTGGGTTATGACCCCTCATTGGAACGAGCTCATCGAGCTCGTTCCAATGAAGGGTCATAAACTATGTTTCTGAGACAAAAAATGAAAAAAATTAGTTATTCTAGAATTTGTTTTGCAAGTGTCGTCTGCTTTTCATGTTAGGTAAAGGGTTAGTGTGGTTCTGCTGTACTACAAATAAACTAGCACAAGCAACAAGCTATACAGAGAGATAACTCATATGAACTCCAAGCTTTCAGTCAAATCCCTCCTTTATTTAACAATTTGTTTAGTGTTAAATATATGTAATATTGCGAGCTGCTGTGCCTTGTACTGTTACTTTTTTGTTGTTCTGTAATGTATAGCATATTCTTTGAATAAATATTGTTTAAACTAAGCTATACTTGAAAAGAGAATATATGTTTCCATTTTTGGAATTCACTGAAGGTATCAGTGATCTAAATATTTGAATTAGAGTTACCAGCCTTAAAATGTTGTCGGAAATGATGCAATCTCTAAAAATAACAAGAGGCCCCAAGGGGCCTTAATCGCTCACCGGGCAAAGTGATTCAAACAAAGTGGTTCAAAGAAGTATTTGGGGTCACATTCAGTTAGACATGGTTCATCAACACTACAATGAATGAAGTCATGAGAGACAAATTTTATGGAACTAGGGACATGGCTTGAACAAACTTGAATCTCACCCCCTAAGGATGCCGCATACCAAATATCAAAAGCATTCATCTGCTGGATCTGAAGAAGAAGATTTTTAAACAAAATTCCTCATTTTGAACGAAGTTATCATTCGGGATCCCACAGTGAGCCCAAATATGAACCCAGGGACTTGGCTTGAACAAACTTGAATCTCACCCCCTAAGGATGCTGCATGCCAAATATCAAAACATTCTGACTGCTGAATCTGAAGAAGACTTTTAAAGAAAAATTCCTCATATTGACTAAGTTATAATTCGGGCTCCCATAGGGAGTCCAAATATGGACCCAGGGACTTGGCTTTAACAAACTTGAATCTCACCCCCCTAAGAATGCTACACACCACATATCAAAACATTCCGACTGCTGGATCTGAAGGAGAAGATTTTTAAAGAAAATTCCTCATTTTGAACTAAGTTATCATTCGGGCTCCCACAGTGAGCCCAAATATGGACCTAGGGACTTGGCTTGAACAAACTTGAATCTCACCCCCCTAAGCATGCTGCATACCCAATATCAAAAGATTCTGCCTGCTGGATCTTGAGAAGAAGATTTTTAAAGAAATTTGCCTGAAATGCAGTAAGTTCAAATTCGGGCTTTTATACTGAGCCCAAATATGAATCCAGTGGGGCCGATTTGAACAAACTTGAATCAGATCCACCCCACAATGTTGCATACCAAATATTAAAAGATTCTGCCTGCTGGATCTTGAGAAGAAGATTTTTTAAGAAATTTGCCTGAAATGAACTAAGTTCGAATTCAGGCTTTTATACTGAGCCCAAATATGAATCCAGGGGGACGATTTGAACAAACTTGAATCAGATCCACCCCACAATGTTGCATACCAAATATCAAAAGATTCTGCCTGCTGAATCTGGAGAAGAAGATTTTTTAAGAAATTTGTCTGAAATGCACTAAGTTCGAATTTGGGCTTCTACTTGAATCTCACCCCACTAAGCATGCTGCATACCCAATATCAAAAGATTCTGCCTGCTGGATCTTGAGAAGAAGATTTTTAAAGAAATTTGCCTGAAATGCACTAAGTTCGAATTCAAGCTTTTATACTGAGCCCAAATATGAATCCAGGGGGGCCGATTTGAACAAACTTGAATCAGATCCACCCCACAATGTTGCATACCAAATATCAAAAGATTCTGCCTGCTGGATCTTGAGAAGAAGATTTTTTAAGAAATTTGCCTGAAATGAATTAAGTTCGAATTCGGGCTTTTATACTGAGCCCAAATATGAATCCAGGCGGCTGATTTGAACAAACTTGAATCAGACCCATACCAAGATGCTGCATACCAAGTATCAAAAGATTCTGCCCACTGGTTCTGGAGAAGATTTTTTAATAATTTTCCTATAATTCATACGGTGCTATAAGAGTTATGCCCCATACAGAACCCCGAAGGGATGTGGCCATTTCATTTGAACAAATGGGAATTGCCATATAGTAATGAACATCCACATGAAGTTTCGTGAAAATCGGACCAGTGGTTTCAGAGGAGAAGTCGTTTGAAAAATGTTCACGATTTTCGGTGAGCTAAAAAGCCTTGGGAAAATATATTATTTCAATAAATGTTTGAAAGATTCTATTGACATCTAGCATTATTGTTAATATTCCTGATAAAAAAGAGGGTGATCCAAAAAATACAATTTACTTTTTGTGCGTTTTTGTAGGGAATTCCTTGAAAAAGATGTGCATGTGACCGGAACTTCCTTTCGTGTCAGTACAGGCATGCAGATTTAAGAAATTCATGGAACCTTAAAACAGGTTCCGTGTATTTGATGTCTGGGAACCCCACAGAACCTACTTTGGGGTTCCAATGAGAGCTATCAGGGAACCTATTTTTATTTCCTATTGATGCTGTACCCATTTTCTTATCCTGATTTCCAGTTTATGACCCAGGCCTGGCATTCTTTAGGAGCGCAGGAGTGCTGCACACCAAGAAAATATTGAGGAGAGCAATTTTTTGCACCCCTTGATTTTCTGGAATGCCAGATCTGTTTGGGACTGCCTTCAAAATCTATTATCATTTTGTCCCCTGGGTTCCAATGTGTTCTCTGTGCCTACTGGCACAGAGAACACATTGGAACTCAGAGAACGATTTGTCAATGTTGTATTGATTTGCAATAATTCATGACCCATTCTGTGTCACATTTCGATACATTTTGAGTGTAGAAGACACAGACACATAAGAATTGAAAGCAACATTTTTAATAATGAGAAGATGTGCCAATTTTTCCACCATGTAGCTGAATATACCGGTAATAGGCTATTTCAACTGGTTAATCACCCAGTTTCCAAGAAGGATGGAATTGCTGAAAAATGGAAATAAATTGATACTTTTCTTGTGATGTTCTGTCTGAATTAAAAAGAATAATTATTACTTGGGATATCCAAGAAGCATTGGCCCTAATAATGATATCACAGTGCATCTTACCTTTGTGCGGCCAGACCTCTTTCGTCACTCTTAGCAATTTTCTCTGCATCGATAGACAATACTTTGTTGACAATTTCGATTGCATTTTCAGCCACCTGAAATATTACCACAAACATTAGTTTTTCTATTTAGTCCATATTGATAAATCCACATGAGAAACAGCACACGAATGGTGAAATTTAATTTAAATCCTCATGGAGTGGAATGTTCAGGAATCCAATACCTTTTGTTCCATATGGATCACATGTAAAGTTTCACTTCAGAATTCTTCAGTTTCACAATTTCGGTGTCAATTGGCTGAAATACTGAAAGTGCTTTCCATACTGCAAACAGGGAATTTAGACTGGATAGCAAAGTGTTCATATTCACAAATCCGTAAGGAACACATGTTCCATACAGATTTACGTTAATGGACTATTTTCGCACCTGACATCATGGATCCATCAAAAGAACTAATCCCCGCCAATTTTTGTATCAAATCAAAACGTTGCATTCTGACCTTGCTCAATCCTGAAGTTGTGGTAACAGCCCGTACATCAAATGTCAATTGAATGTCAATTGGAAAATGCTTTTGTTCAAATCTACCAAAATTAATGGAATTAAACTTATTCTGTAAATGAGAAGTGGTTTTGTAACACTCACGTTTTGACTTTGAAAGGAATATCTCTCAGATAATGGCAGCTAATTTCTTTAACTTAGATGTCAGTCTTCCATGGAAGACGTGTGTTGCCTGGCGTTTCAGACAGAATTCTAAGTGGAAAAGGGGCATAACTCTGGGAAAAATACAGCGGATCAAAAAATAAAATAGGAGGTGCACAATGCCATTATGTGATAAAGAATCACTGAAAGTTTCATCAAAATCCATTCATAGGTTAAAGAGAAATGGCGGATAAGAGAAAGTGTGGCGTTTCAGACAGAATTCTAAGTGGAAAAGGGGCATAACTCTGGAAAAAATACAGCGGATCAAAAAATAAAATAGGAGGTGCACAATGCCATTATGTGATAAAGAATCACTGAAAGTTTCATCAAAATCCATTCATAGGTTAAAGAGGAGTGGCGGATAAGAGAAAGTGTGACGTGGACGACGCAAGACGACAAAAGTAATCCCTATATGTTGCTCCCCACTTTGTGGGGCGGTGACACAAAAGTTAAAAAATTTATAGTAATTTATATATTTTTTATACTTACCAATGACCCAGACTTAGCTGGTGCTAACTCTAACAAAACCAGGGCCAAACACAAATTTTGCCCCCCAATCCCCAAAATTTGCATCCAAAACAAAAGGAAATCATGTCCTAAAGGACCTCCATACTACGCCTCTACTGCGCATGCGCAGTGACGCAGACGTCCCGAAATTGGCGCCAATTATCATTCTTACTGGCAGTGCCTGGTCAGCGCTATGTACTCAGCGGGGAGGCAAGAGTTCCCAACTCCAGGGAGGGCCATCCCCGTCTGGGTCATTGGTAAGTATAAAAAATATATAAATTACTATAAATTTTTTAACATTTTTATACTGTACCAATGACCCAGACTTAGCTGAATAGTAAACAGGCTGGAGGGCCTAGGACATAGAGGAAAATCCAATAAGCTCAACTATATAGTAAAGAGGTAACCCCTTAAGGAGAAAAGGAGTATTAGGCTTTACATGTATCTTTCTTATTTAATATTAAATTAGAAAGATACACTACCCTTAATAATTGAGCACAATACCTTTCATGTTCTCTAATAACATCCAGTATAACCCTTATACTAATTATTTTTAAAGTAAGCCAATAAATAAAGTAGTCCAGAGAATTGAGACTCTTTATAGTCATTTAAAAGTGTCCGAGTATTGTATATTAAAGCCCGTTTGACACTTGACATATACAAATGCTTCACACCGAGCTACACTTTAAAAATAAGACATGAATGAATTTTAACATTAATATTACACTTTAAAACCATCCCGGAAGCGACTCAGAAATACTGACTTGGAGGAGGCATTCCCTTGCTTTTCACTATAAAGCAGGTGACCTAAGGGAACACCCCACCCACCCCCCCCCCCCCCCCCCCCCCCCTTCCCCTTGCCCTGGGTCAAATAGCCCAGAGCGAAGAGGGCAGCCGGACGGAGTCACTGCCGGAACAGAAAGCCTGCATAACTATAGTTGCAACTGTTTAGTGGACGACATTCTGAGCAACAGATAACGGACCTAAACAATGCAGGTCTCCAGAAATGGACTCAATATTTCTGAGATAAAAATTCGTAAATGTGGATGGCTGAGACCAATAAGCAGCCTTCATTAAATCTGTAATAGCAACACTATTAGCATAAGCCCAGGAAGTAGAAAGAGCTCTTACTTCATGAGCGGAAATCTTAAGCACAGACTGCTGAGAAGAAGATAAATTCTCATAAGCAGTACGGATAGTTAATTGAATCCATCTAGCAATAGAATGGACCGAAATGTCCTTTCTATTAGGCATCAAAGACAGAAAGAAACGTTTCCGTCCCTTTCTGATAAACTGAGATCTCTGTTTATAGATACGTAACGCTCTAACAGGACAGAGTAAAGGCCTACGCCCGTCTGAAGACGGAAGAGCCTTAATAACAATAGGTGCCGGATATTTATTAGGAGCCTGATTCTTAGCTAAAAAACCCACATTAGTAGTGAAGGTGATAGTGTTCCCGACACTACGATAGTGAGAATCATCCACCGACAGTGCATGAAGCTCACTGACTCTTCTAGCAGAAGAGAAAGCTAAGAGAAAAGCTGTCTTATAAGATAAGAATTTGAAATCTACTGTCCCAAGAGGTTCAAATGGCTTTTCCTTCAATTTAAGAAGAACCCAAGCTAAATTCCACTTAGGAATTAATCTAAGAGTTCTGGGTCTATTTATCGAAAAGTTTCTAACCAACTTAGATAAAGAGACATTAGATCCAATTTGTAAACTATCATGATGTGCATAGGTATCAGATAACATAGACCTATAACCCTTTATAGTAACAGGCTGCAGTTTGATTTCGTCAAACAAGTATACTAGAAAGTTTGCAATGTCTGGTATAGAGGGATCGAATATATCTACAGAATGATCCCTACATCAACGACGAAAAACCTTCCACTTAGCCGCATAGTTTAGCGAAGAGGAGGTCCTCCTACAGTTAGAAATCGCGTCCACTGCTCGTCCTGTAAAGTGCTTGCCATGCAAGAAGGACCGCACAACGGAAAAACGTGAAGGTTGAGACCTTGCGGGTTGTGATGGAGTTGGCGCGATTTCCCTTGCGAAAGAAGATCCTCCTGTGGAGGAAGCTTTCGCGGTAGGTCCCACAACAGACACCTGAGTAGATTTATCCACGGTCTCTGTGGAGACAGAGATGCTACCAACAGAATCTTGCATTGAGATTGTTTTATCTTTAGCAATACTTGTTGAATTAACGGCGCTGGAGGATACGCATATCCTATCATTCCGTCCCAAGGGATCAACAGAGCGTCTACTGCAAATGCTCTTGGATCCGGACACGGAGACACATACGTCTGCAACTGATTGTTGAGATGTGTCGCAAATAAGTCTATCATTGGCCGTTCCCATTGGTAGCAAATCTGATTGAATACTTGTTTGTTGAGAGTCCATTCCGACGGCAACAAGCGACCCTTTCATGAAAGGGAGTCTGCTAGCACATTCAGACGACCCGGTATGTGACGGACCGAAAGAAGAACGTGATGTTCTAGCGCAAACAGAAGGATTCTTTCCGTTAGATTGAACAACGGAACTGAATGAGTGCCTCCCTGATTCCGTATATACGCCACTACTGTCGTATTGTCGGATAGGATTTGGACATGAGCATTGTGAATAATGTCCATCCAGTGACGTAACGCAAGCCAAATTGACATCATTTCCTTGATGTTTATGTGCTTGCACAGGAATTGCGGATCCCAAAGACCCTGGCATCTCGAATCCGTTGGGATTAATGATGCACCCCAACCTGTTTGACTGGCATCCGTCATAATGGTAAAACTCGGATCCGGCAACTGCAGCGGAACTCCTTGAGTTAACCACTGAATGTTTGCCCAAGTCTGAATCTCTTGTTTCACTTGATCTGACAAGAGAACGTCTACGTCGAGCGAATGAATTTTCACACTCCAATTCTGAGTCAAGAAAATTTGAAGAGGACGTGTGCGTAACCGCCCCATCGGAATGAGATCCGCAGCGGCTCTGCACAGACCTATCAGTCTCATAAATTCTCTCGCTGTGACTTTGTCTGCGTGCAGACAATAGCGAGCGTAACAACTGACTAATTTCGCTCTGGTTAACGGCAGACGAACGAGATTGTTGTGCGTCTCGAAGCTCATTCCCAGATGAGTGAATGACTTGGACGGCACCAGATCCGACTTCTCCTCGTTTACTATAAAACCGAGACGTCGGAGCAATAGAAGAAGATTCTGAACATCGTTCTGAAGCGTTAACTCTTTGCCGTACCTCTGAAGAATGTCGTCCAGGTAGGCCGACGTTACCGCAGACGAATGAGCTCGGAAATAGATCATTACCGAGTTCATTACCCGAGTGAAAGCCCAGGGTGCTAGATTCAATCCGAAGCACATCGCCTGGAATTGATACACCACTCCTAGGACTGCGAAGCGTAGGTACTTTCGGAATGTCGGATGTACCATGACGTGAAAGTACGCATCTTTGAGATCTATGCTTGTTGCATAATCGTTCACCCGAATACTCGCTCTGACCGACCGAATCGTCTCCATATAATATTTTGGAGTGACGATCAGCTTGTTTATCCAGCTCAAATCTATGACTGGACGGAACGAGCTGTCTGGTTTCGGAACCAGAAACAGATGGCTGTAGAATCCCGGAGTTTCCTGGTTTTCTACGACCTCTACCGCGTTCTTCATTAAAAGAGACTGCACCTCTGATAACAGAGCGTCTCTTTTCTGCGGATTTGACGGAAGATGAGTCCACTTTGGACTTCGAGTTAATGGAGGCTTTCGTTTGAAGTATATCTTTAGACCTTCCGAAGTCACTCCTCTCACCCAAGGGTCATCCGTAATCGACGCCCATTCTTGTGAAAAGCTCGACAACCTTCCGCCAACCGGTACGCGATAGAGGTTTAAGCCATCATCTCCTGGACCTGCGAGGTCTGCGGTAGGAGAAACCACGTCCTCCACGACCCGCACCTCGCCCCGTCGACCTCGGGGCGTCCGACCGATTGTCCCTGCCCGAAGGACGTCCCGAACGAGAGTCGCTACCCTGACGGTCTCTCGAGTAAGACCAAGAGGACGCACCGGAACCTCTATAGGAACCTCTCTTGGGCGCATTAGACCCAGAAGTGCCTGTCTTATTCTTGTCTGCTGTATCCGACTTCTTAGAAGCAGATTTGAACAACAGAGAATCCGAAGCTTTCTTTGTAATTTTATCATAAAGAGCAGAAAGCTTGCCGTCAAAGAGAAGTTCTCCGGAGACCGAAGCGACTCTAAGAGAGTTCTTCACCTTACTATCCACGATTGTGGATGTAGCTAGGGCTGCGTCACGTCTAACCAACTCCAGATTTGCCACTGAAAGGGCGGAGTTACACGTGGAATAAGCTCCTGCCCTTGAAAGAAGTCTTAAAGAGGATTGTATATCCTGAAACTCTTTCCCTTGAAGGCGCAGTGATAACGCCTTAGTAAGGTGATCTGCGTAAGATAAGACATCTAAATTGGCTCTGTTAGACGCAATAGCTGTTTCCAACACCGCAGTTGGAATAGAAGCCGACGACGGTAATGATAGCTCTAAGTCTTCCGCCTCGTCGTCCATACGCAGAGGAACTCTCGAGATACCCTGTCCTGCCGTATCAAATTTATTCCTTGCATTAATGAAAGGCAGGTTGAGAGTATTAGCGGACAAGAAACCTGCTTTCCCCGTCTTGGAAGCAAGTTTAAATATAGCGTCGTTCAATAATTCAAATGTTCTTGCAACATTATTGGACTGCGACGGAAACTCGGGAGCGATGTCCCTGAACCGCTCAAAAAATTCAGAGTCCAATGACGCTATAATCCTCTTGTCCGGAACCGCAGCAGTCTGGCCCGACGGAACAACTTGAGGGAGAAAGTGCCGGATGAAGTCCACGGCAGCTTTATGTTGTTCCGAAAGGGATAGCTCCAAATCATCCGTATCCCTTTCACCATCCGGTCGGACCTCATGATGTTCCCGGTCGTCCGCCCCCGATGCTTCGGCGGAGCGTACCGACCCAGCGCCGTCGGATAATTCTCGATCCGACACCGTTTCTGTCGGCTGCTGGGATGCTGCGATAAGCTGTGCTATCTGCACCAGAATGTCCGGCGTCGAGACCTACGGAGCCGCAGTCTTTCGCTGCTTCGCCGAGGGCAGCTCCGCATCAGATGGCTCCCGCATACTTTTCCTATGCGAACGTCCGGAGTCCATCGGTCTCGAATCCCTGGCTGCCGGATGGTGTGACCTGGTCGCCGAAGAATCCTTGATCGGCGAAGCTTGTAATATATCGGCGGTCACGCAGCCAAGGTGCGGTCGTGTGTGCTGACGAGAAGAGGAAGCCTTAGCAGTCTCCGCGGACTGCCTATACAACGGAGCGTCCCGAGCGACGGACGTATGCTCCGCTTGCGACACATTTTGTACCACAACATCTGGTCCCAGATGTTGTTGTACGAGAGAGGGGCCTCTCTCGCTCGCAGCCCGGCTGGACCTGGACGAGCTAGGAACCGGACTCAAAGGCTTCCTCCGTTCTCGCTTACTATCCGCCGTCACTGGGTGTGCATCTATTATGTTTATAGTGCTCGCATCACCCAAAATTTCCTCCTGGACCGCATCGGACGAACCCGGCTGCCGAACCATTCGGTGAATGGACGCTACACCGGGCGAGCTAGCGGACGACATTTGTCTAATCTCCATGAGCACTTTTGCCTCTAGCTCTGAATTCATTTGTGACAACGGACGCACACTTGTAGAAGATAACATGGAAACATCACCCTGTTCTTGTTCCTCTGAAATAGAAACTGAGAGAGTAGAGTGACCTTGCGGAGAAAGAGCCGGCATAGCCCTTTCTCCAGAAACAACATATCGTGACACACGCTTCCAATCTTTCTCATCCCAATATTCACATATAGGACAGGGATTAATGCGAGAACACTGACTACGAATACTCGCTCTGACCGACCGAATCGTCTCCATATAATATTTTGGAGTGACGATCAGCTTGTTTATCCAGCTCAAATCTATGACTGGACGGAACGAGCTGTCTGGTTTCGGAACCAGAAACAGATGGCTGTAGAATCCCGGAGTTTCCTGGTTTTCTACGACCTCTACCGCGTTCTTCATTAAAAGAGACTGCACCTCTGATAACAGAGCGTCTCTTTTCTGCGGATTTGACGGAAGATGAGTCCACTTTGGACTTCGAGTTAATGGAGGCTTTCGTTTGAAGGATATCTTTAGACCTTCCGAAGTCACTCCTCTCACCCAAGGGTCATCCGTAATCGACGCCCATTCTTGTGAAAAGCTCGACAACCTTCCGCCAACCGGTACGCGATAGAGGTTTAAGCCATCATCTCCTGGACCTGCGAGGCCTGCGGTAGGAGAAACCACGTCCTCCACGACCCGCACCTCGCCCCGTCGACCTCGGGGCGTCCGACCGATTGTCCCTGCCCGAAGGACGTCCCGAACGAGAGTCGCTACCCTGACGGTCTCTCGAGTAAGACCAAGAGGACGCACCGGAACCTCTATAGGAACCTCTCTTGGGCGCATTAGACCCAGAAGTGCCTGTCTTATTCTTGTCTGCTGTATCCGACTTCTTAGAAGCAGATTTGAACAACAGAGAATCCGAAGCTTTCTTTGTAATTTTATCATAAAGAGCAGAAAGCTTGCCGTCAAAGAGAAGTTCTCCGGAGACCGAAGCGACTCTAAGAGAGTTCTTCACCTTACTATCCACGATTGTGGATGTAGCTAGGGCTGCGTCACGTCTAACCAACTCCAGATTTGCCACTGAAAGGGCGGAGTTACACGTGGAATAAGCTCCTGCCCTTGAAAGAAGTCTTAAAGAGGATTGTATATCCTGAAACTCTTTCCCTTGAAGGCGCAGTGATAACGCCTTAGTAAGGTGATCTGCGTAAGATAAGACATCTAAATTGGCTCTGTTAGACGCAATAGCTGTTTCCAACACCGCAGTTGGAATAGAAGCCGACGACGGTAATGATAGCTCTAAGTCTTCCGCCTCGTCGTCCATACGCAGAGGAACTCTCGAGATACCCTGTCCTGCCGTATCAAATTTATTCCTTGCATTAATGAAAGGCAGGTTGAGAGTATTAGCGGACAAGAAACCTGCTTTCCCCGTCTTGGAAGCAAGTTTAAATATAGCGTCGTTCAATAATTCAAATGTTCTTGCAACATTATTGGACTGCGACGGAAACTCGGGAGCGATGTCCCTGAACCGCTCAAAAAATTCAGAGTCCAATGACGCTATAATCCTCTTGTCCGGAACCGCAGCAGTCTGGCCCGACGGAACAACTTGAGGGAGAAAGGGCCGGATGAAGTCCACGGCAGCTTTATGTTGTTCCGAAAGGGATAGCTCCAAATCATCCGTATCCCTTTCACCATCCGGTCGGACCTCATGATGTTCCCGGTCGTCCGCCCCCGATGCTTCGGCGGAGCGTACCGACCCAGCGCCGTCGGATAATTCTCGATCCGACACTGTTTCTGTCGGCTGCTGGGATGCTGCGATAAGCTGTGCTATCTGCACCAGAATGTCCGGCGTCGAGACCTGCGGAGCCACAGTCTTTCGCTGCTTCGCCGAGGGCAGCTCCGCATCAGATGGCTCCCGCATACTTTTCCTATGCGAACGTCCGGAGTCCATCGGTCTCGAATCCCTGGCTGCCGGATGGTGTGACCTGGTCGCCGAAGAATCCTTGATCGGCGAAGCTTGTAATATATCGGCGGTCACGCAGCCAAGGTGCGGTCGTGTGTGCTGACGAGAAGAGGAAGCCTTAGCAGTCTCCGCGGACTGCCTATACAACGGAGCGTCCCGAGCGACGGACGTATGCTCCGCTTGCGACACATTTTGTACCACAACATCTGGTCCCAGATGTTGTTGTACGAGAGAGGGGCCTCTCTCGCTCGCAGCCCGGCTGGACCTGGACGAGCTAGGAACCGGACTCAAAGGCTTCCTCCGTTCTCGCTTACTATCTGCCGTCACTGGGTGTGCATCTATTATGTTTATAGTGCTCGCATCACCCAAAATTTCCTCCTGGACCGCATCGGACGAACCCGGCTGCCGAACCATTCGGTGAATGGACGCTACACCGGGCGAGCTAGCGGACGACATTTGTCTAATCTCCATGAGCACTTTTGCCTCTAGCTCTGAATTCATTTGTGACAACGGACGCACACTTGTAGAAGATAACATGGAAACATCACCCTGTTCTTGTTCCTCTGAAATAGAAACTGAGAGAGTAGAGTGACCTTGCGGAGAAAGAGCCGGCATAGCCCTTTCTCCAGAAACAACATATCGTGACACACGCTTCCAATGTTTCTCATCCCAATATTCACATATAGGACAGGGATTAATGCGAGAACACTGACTACAATTAATACAATGATCATGAAAGTCAGAGGAAGATTTCTTCCTATTACAATTTGAACAATGTCCCTTCATTGTGAAAGGACAACAACAAGTCCTAGTTACTCGCACAAACCCCAGACACAAAGATACATAATAACATGATCCATTAATAAATGAAAAAACAATTGCAAATCAAAATAATTTTGAAAAAATATTTTTTCAGTGAAGCCCAAGTTGCTGAAAAGTAACGTTGAGCCCCGATGGATCCGATGGCAAAGTGTGGTCAAAAATTTTAAATTTATATTAAATAATTAATGAGACACTTACGGATAATATAAATGTATCTTATAGTGAGATAAACTACAGCAAAGGCAAACAGCCCCCCTCAAAAAAGGCTGTTGCCAATGTAAACAGTGTAAAACACCAGAAAACATGACTCCAGGCACTGAAAAAACTGGCCCGGAATCAGTCATCAAAATTACACTCTATCTGATGCAAAACAGAGACTCCCAGGGGAGAATCTGCAGAACATCGGATGGAAGATGCAGAACACAACGTTATACACCCATGGGTGAAAACGTAACTATGGGGAAAATAACAGAAAACATTCTGTAACCAAGCAACTCTCCCAGGAAATTTTAGAAATGAACTTTCTCAAAAATATGCCAAAAGCATGGGAGAATTGCAAGGGGGGACTTTAGAAGGCTAGGGGAGAGGAAACACTGAATAAGCAGTGCAACATTTAGCAAGAATGACAACAAGAGGCCCATGCCTCGAAAATAGGCAACTTAACATAATTTCATCAAAAAATTTTAAGTACAGCCCTGATTATTTTTTGTCACTTCTTTTTCCTCTCCTCCTTCTATCCTCCTTAGAATCACATTTTCTCCAAAAATTACGTGTCTGGCATCCTTTAAACTGAGATTTACAAGCACAAAGATCAGTGAGATGTTGACTGATGAAGGGCCAAACAGAGAATGATAATTGGTGCCAATTTCGGGACGCCTGCGTCACTGCGCATGCGCAGTAGAGGCGTAGTATGGAGGTCCTTTAGGACATGATTTCTTTTTGTTTCGGATGCAAATTTTGGGGATTGGGGGGCAAAATTTGTGTTTGGCCCTGGTTTTGTTAGAGTTAGCACCAGCTAAGTCTGGGTCATTGGTACAGTATAAAAATGTATGAATAAATAACCTATTTAATCACAAATTTCATTTATATGTTTCTGACCTTCGTATCATACAATCATGGAAGGACAGAACTCAAGACTGTTCCTCTTGTTCTATCCTTCTGCGTAGGCACTCATTCAGTATTTACAAATGCATCCTCACATCATCCACTTCTGTGTATTGATTGTTATTCCTATCACACCAAAACAACCCACTCTAAAACTGTTTCCCCATAGTCTGTTAAAAAATGCCCCCCCCCCTCCCCCCCCCCCCCCCCCCCCAATAAACTGACTTCAGGGTGAACACACCTATCAAAAACACAGACAAATAGCCAAACCGAGTTATCAGGCATCAAATGTGGGTGATCTAAGGTCTGGAACTCTAAGAGTAAAGATTAACCCTCTGCACTCCGATGTCAGAATATTAAAACTTCAACATGCAATTATTTCCCATAATGCAACTAGGAAATTAACCAATTCAATCTTGTTTGACAGAGCTCCATGAGCTCTGTCAAACAAGATCAGACTGGTTAAATTCCTAGTTGCATCATGGGAAAAATTAGCAGACTGAAATTTAGAGATTTCGACATCAGTGTGAAGTCAGTTTCAGACAATTTATTTTTTGAGGTTCAATTGCCTATGTTTAGATTCAATCGACAGCCAAGATCACCTCATGTCAGACAGTTTTGCGGATGGAGGAAGCTGGAGTACCTAGAGAGAACCACTGAGCAGTAGCAAGCAAATCTCACACCACACAATGTACTAACTTTGCACAATCTGGGTTAGCACTGATTCAGGGCAAGTACACTATCAATGAGCAGCACATCTTAGTAGACAGTGCCACCGTTTCTCCCAATGTGGGCAATCAAAGTTAAGTGCCCTAGGACACAACACAGTTACACTGGTCGGGATCGAACCATGGACTTTTCAGTTGCAAGTTCGATGCTCTAACCACTGAGCCACCACACACCCTCCCGGTCTATAAACATTTGGATATGTGAACAGAGCACTAAATCCCTCTCTTGTTCAGACATACGATTTGAATGCATCATGTCTCGATTCCTGAGGTGTACCACTACTCTCGGGTCTCCTGATTTATGTCTGGATCTGCTTGATGTAGGTTAAGAGGATTCATAGTCACTCCCCAACTTGGATTGCTCGTGGCTATATAGGAATACTATCCTAATTTGGAGAGTCCATGGGGACTCCTTGCGGCACCATTTGGATGTTCATCTATATGGATGCATCACTAAAAATGGACTCATGCAGCGTGATGATGCTGTCTTAACTGTTGAGGGTTAGATTATTTTTGGGGGTCTAAACTTGTTATTAAAAATTTGTTTTATTATTAATTAATGGAGAGTGCCTGAAATTTGTAATAGAACAAACTTGTATAAATAAAATATTTGACTGAATAGGAAACATGAGCAAGGAAAATATTGTCTTTTGCTCTGATACTCTCATTTTTTTGAAGGCACTGATAGTGACTTCTAGCACTCAACCAGTTAAAGACTGTGTTCATTTTCTGGCCCAACAGCAGAAGAAAACAACTTACTGTTGAAGTCAGGTATAAAGCTTGTCCAGTAGAATGAGATGTGTCATTGAGATACATTACCAATCAACTAATAGGATTCCCTGGCCATGTTTCGAGTCAACTTGATGAAGAATCTACCAAACTAGATCCAGTGAGTAACAAATTCCACCCCATTTACATGAATGGCTGAGACGGTATGGGTTGTGAGTATTCTAGATTGACTTTTAGATCCAACGACTTTAGAAACCTAGCAGCTAAGCTTGTTCATGTGAACAGGATCTTGTTCAAGCTTTCTTGCTATTGGCATACATATGAGAGGCAGTTACCGTGTAAATGGCCAGTACATAGCTCTTTCGTAACTAGTTTCCATTGATGAAGATGATGCTAAACCAATCAACATACTTGAAGATGAAAAATCAATCAACCTAATGGGAGCAAACCAAGATGAGTAGAGTCTTTTCCTATCCCATCGAGGCCAACTGAAGCTGAAGGAGAAACTTATCCATCCCTTGGATCCTGTCTGCTTTAATTCCAGGTAAGAATCATGGTAGTCTAGAAACCACTCTAACTGATAACAAAGAAACAATGATAGTCGCCGAGAAAGAGAGAAAGAGAGAGAGATGAGAGAGTGAGACTAATGAAAGTGTCAATGACACTGTAGCTTAACTTGTGTGTTGTGTTTGATGAAAAGGATAATGTTCAATGTTTATGAAAGGATTATGAAATAAGACAAGAATTGTGATAATTGGGAATATGTTCATTTCTGTTCCCTGTATGCTATGTTTATGATAAAAATAATATGAGGTGTACACTGTACTAAAGATCTGAGGGGTGTGTTAATATGACCTCACAGTTAATATATGTGGCCCTCACAGTTAATGTATATCAACAAAAGTTACCAAATTACAGTGAAATTATTCCAAAATGAGTCATCCTATCAAGTTACATTAAAATCCCTTCATAAATATGCACTGTAGACTATGCTAAAGGTTTTCGGGCTTTGGGCCCCTGTAGCCGTCAGTTTCCCAATTGCGTCCAAAGGGGACATTCTCCTCTAGACATTATATGAAGTCAACCTACAAAGTTACAATGAAATCCCTTCATAAATATGACCTGTAGACTGGGCTCAAGGTTTTTGGGCTTCGGGCCCCTGAAGTCGTCACAGTTGACCAATCACGACCAAAAGGGGATGTCATCATCAAGGCATTATATGGAGTCAAACTTACGGGTTACAATGAAGTCCTTCCATAAATATGACCAATAGACTATGCTAAAGGTTTTGGGGTTTTGGGTTCGGGCAGCCATCAAGGCTGAATGATCGCGACCAAAAGGGGACGTTCTCATCTAGACATTATTTAGAGTCATCCTACAAAGGTACAATGAAATCCCTTCATAAATATCACCTGCAGACTGTGCTAAAGATTTTCGAGCTTTGGGCCCCTGTAGCCAACACATTTGCCTAATGGTGTCCAAAAGGGGCTGTTCTCATCTAGACATTACATGAAGTCAACCTACCAAGTTACAATGAAATCCCTTCATAAATATGATCTGAAGACTGTGCTAAAGGTTTTCAGGCTTTAGGCTTGGGCAGCCATCATAGTTGAATGATCGCAACCAAAAGGGAACATTCTCATCTGGACATCATCTGGAGTGATCCTATGAAGTTACAATGAAATCCCTTTATAAATATGACCTGTAGACTGTGCTCAAGATTTTCGGGCTTCAGGCACCTGTTGACATCACAGTTGACCAACCACGACCAAAAGGGGATGTCATCATCTAGGCATTATATGGAGTCAACCTAACAAGTTACAATGAAATCCTTCCATAAATACGACCTACAGACATACTAAAGTTTTTTGTGCTCGGGCAGCCATCAAGGCTGAATGATCGTGACCAAAAGGGGACCTTCTCATCTGGACACTATTTGGAGTCATCCTACCAAGCTACAATAAAATCCCTTCATAATTATGACCTGTAGACTGTTCTAAAGGTTTTCAGGCTTTGGGCCCCTGAAGCCGTCACAGTTGCCCAATCGTGTCCAAAAGGGGACGTTCTCATCTAGACATTATATGAAGTCAACCTACCAAGTTACAATGAAATCCCTTCATAAATATGACCTTAGACTGTGCTAAAGGTTTTTGGGCTTTGGGCTCGGGCAGCCATCATGGTTGAATGATCGCAACCAAAGGGGACAATCTCATCTGGGCATCATCTGGAGTGATCCTGCGAAGTTACAATGAAATCCCTTCATAAATATGACCTGTAGACTGTGTTCAAGGTTTTCGGGCTTCGGTCACCTGTAGCCATCACAGTTGACCAATCACGACCAAAAGGGGATGTCATCATCTAGGCATTACATGGAGTCAACCTAACAATGTTACAATGAAATCCTTCTATAAATATAACCTTTTGCCTATGCTAAAGGTTTTTGGGCTCGGGCACCCATCAAGGCTGAATGATCATGGCCAAAATGGGACGTTCTCATCTAGACATTATTTGGAGTCAACCTACCAAGTTACAATGAAATCCCTTCATAAATATGACCTGTAGACAGTGCTAAAGGTTTTCGGGCTTCGGGCACCTTTAGCCACCAAAGTTGCCCAATCATGTCCAAAAGGGGACGTTCTCATCTAGACATTATATGAAGTCAACCTACCAAGTTACAATGAAATCCCTTCATAAATATGACTTGTAGACTGTGCTTAAGGTTTGCGGGCTTCGGGCTCGGGCAGCCATCATGGTTGAATGATCGCAACCAAAGGGGACAATCTCATCTGGGCATCATCTGGAGTGATCCTATGAAGTTACAATGAAATCCCTTCATAAATATGACCTGTAGACTGTGCTCAAGGTTTTTGGGCTTCGGGCACTTGTAGCCATCACAGCTGACCAATCACGAACAAAAGGGGATGTCATCATCTAGGCATTAAATGGAGTCAACCTAATAGGTTACAATGAAATCCTTCCATAAATATGACCTTTTACCAATGCTAAAGGTTTTTGGGCTCGGGCACCCATCAAGGCTGAATGATCGCGATCAAAAGGGGACGTTCTCATCTAGACATTATTTGGAGTCATCCTACCAAGTTACAATGAAATCCCCTCATAAATATGACCTGTAGACTGTGCTAAAGGTTTTCGGGCTTCGGGCACCTTAATCTGTCACAGTTGCCCAATCATGTCCCAAAGGGGACGTTCTCATCTAGACATTATATGAAGTTAACCTACCAGGTTACAATGAAATCCCTTCATAAATATGACCTGTAGACTGTGCTAAAGGTTTTCGGGCTTCGGCAGCCATCATGGGTGAATGATCATGCGTTCTCATCTAGACATTATATGAAGTTAACCTACCAAGTTACAATGAAATCCCTTCATAAATATGACCTGTAGACTGTGCTAAAGGTTTTCGGGCTTCGGCAGCCATCATGGGTGAATGATCGCGCGTTCTCATCTAGACATTATATGAAGTTAACCTACCAAGTTACAAAGAAATCCCTTCATAAATATGACCTGTAGACTGTGCTAAAGGTTTTCGGGCTTCGGGCTTGGGCAGCCATCATGGGTGAATGATCGCGCGTTCTCATCTAGACATTATTTGGAGTCATCCTGCCAAGTTACAATGAAATCGCTTCATAAATATGACCTCTAGACTGTGCTAAAGGTTTTTAGGCTTTGGGCTCCTGTAGCCGTCGCAGTTGCCCAATCACGTCCAAAGGGGGACTTTCTCATCTAGACATTGTATGAAGTCAACCCACCAAGTTACAATGAAATTCCTCAATAAATATGACCTGTAGACTGTGCTAAAGGTTTTCGGGTTTTGGGCTCGGGCAGTCGTCACGGTTGGCAGATCATGCCCAAATGGGGAAATTCTTATCTAGACATCATAAGGAGTCATCCTACCAAGTTACAATGAAATCCCTCCACATTAAACATGACCTGCAGACTGTGCTAAAAGTTTTTGGGTTTCGGGCTTGGGCAGCCATCACGGTTGATAGATCATGCCCAAAAGGGGACGTTCTCATCTAGGCACTATACAGAGGCATCCTACCAAGTTACAATGAAATCCCTTCATAAATACGACCTGCAGACTGTGCTAATGGTTTTCGGGTTTTGGGCTCGGGCAGCCATACCGGATTCCCGATCACGACCAAAAGGGGACGTTCTCATCGAGATATGACCCCAAACCTGCATATGAAATTTTGTGACGATCAGACAAGAACTGCGGGGTGTAGCCCGTGCTAAAGGAAAATGTGAACAGACGTCACAGACTCACAGACTAACAGACTCACAGACTTCCGCACGCGTGATGGCAATAGCTTATCTTGACTATGTCAAGTTAAGCTAAAAATGGAATGTTTCCTTGTCATTCTCACTAAATTTACCAGGAATTCCAAAAACTGACATTCCCACAAGCAGAATGGGCACACGTTGACCTTCAAAATCAGGACATATTCCAAAGGAAAGACATGTAAGGGCAATAACTGAGAGCAAGTTGTTCAAGATCGTACGTTGAAAAGAAAATGTACTCAAACTGTTTTACCCTTTTACCAATCCACACGATACAAACATTTGTAAATTTAATTATTTATTTTTAGAATTTTGCAAACAATTTCCTCAAACCATATCATACGACCCCTTGTTGGAATGAGTGCAATGATAGGGGCACAAGATATGGGTTTATTGAAACCTTTTGATCATTTTTTTTCAACTGCTCAATTTGTAAATTACAGTCGGATGTGATTGATTGGTTGATAAAGAGTTAAAGTAATGATAATATCTGGCCACTCCTATACTGAGTTTTTTTTTCAGCAGTGAAAACTTCACATAATGTAGTTGAAAATTGAACTAACTATACCTTGTTTTACAGAGCTCTGTCAAACAATGTATAGTTGGTTAAATATTTGTCTTACAAGTGCAAAATATTGTCATAGAAGAGATTTCGAGGTGAAAAAAAGGTGATGAGGCAGATTTTCTATGACGAGAGAGGGGCCTGAGAAACAAGAATTTATTTTAATAGCCTTACACATTTAGAGTCACTAAAGGTTACACATTTCAGACCAGCTATTTAGCCACCAGTCAAATTCAATGCTGTCAGGTTCCAGAACCAATCTAGCCCTGAAATAGTCCATTGCCTATGCTTAGATTCAATCGGCTTTTCCGACCAACTGATATATTTCCTCCGATTGAATTTAAAAAATATCATAAACATTAATTTTCTTTGAATCGATGCAAGACATGTTTATCAAGCGAGACTTGAATAATATCAACAATACCATCAGGCATATAGTACAGCAGCCGTGAAGCGGTCGTAATTCACACATGGGCAGTGGTGTCCACGCATGCGTTTACCAGGTAATAAAAATCATGATCACCAAAATTCTAATTAATGAAGCACTGGATTGTACGGGAATACATAGACCATGGGCTGTTCTTGTCAGGAATTGTTCATAAATTTCTGTCATCTGTAGTATTATTTTTTTTTCTAATGTTGGGGATTCCCCATCTGGGACAACCCACGTTGTGTCCTTGGGTAAGGCACTTTATCCCGGTTGCCTACATGGGAGCATGATGATGTTGTGTACTAGGGTATACTGCATATCGATGGTGCACATGTCTTTAACTGTTGTAACCCTGCTTTAGCAGAGCTTGAACAGAGTTAGAATGTTGAGGAGCTGACAGTTGCTTGTCGATGCTAGGTGGTTCTCTCCGGGTACTCCAGCTTCTTCCACCTGTAAAACTGTCACTTTCACGATTAGCCATTGTGCCTAAGTATGTGACCTTCAACACCAATACGTAAATAAATAAATAATGTCAGGGATATTTTTCATTCCCCCACCTCTGACAAATTTGTACATATATCCTCACATTTTATTGGCTAAGAATGTCATGTGCATACCGGCGGTAAATCCCGTACGCGGTGGGTGTCACTTTAATACACTGGGACCTATTACTATTTTGATGCATTTCCACTTGCATCGAATTTTCAAAATTTGAATTAAAACAAAATAAGAGATTTTTAAGTGCCAAGAATAATTACAAGGTACAGTATTTATTGATTTAAAACATAAGATATTTGTAAATTCGTAACATAGTCAGCAAATAACCGGGTACAGGATGGTGCCTGGTCTGTAGGTTTCGCCTCACCTGGTATAAAACCTACAGACATGGTACCATCCTATACTAGTCCAAACATGGCCTGAAAGTCTGTAATATAATTTTGGGGTTTGGTACGTCCTTTCAAAGAACGTACCAAACCCCCAAATTATATTACAGACTTTCAGGCCATGTTTGGACTATTAATAATCCCATACCTGGTCACCTGATGACTACGTAAGTAATAATACGGAAATTTCGGTATATTGTGATTCCCTCGCTATGGTAAATTGAAAAAATTTACAGTATATCGCCCATCTCTAGTGATTTAACACTATATCAATAAAATAAATATACACAAATAGTATATTTTACAAATATAGCACTTGAGAGGAACACTGTTATGGGACACCATAGCCAGATAGACTGTCTTCCTGCCATCTCCTGGAGACAAATTAAAAGTTCATCTGATTGGAGTAGAGGGTGCATGCTGCAAACCAAGAGGTCCTCGGTTCAAATCCCACCTGCAGCAACCGCGTTGTGTCCTTGGGCAAGACACTTCATCTCCATTGCCCGCGTGGGGGCACGATGACGCCGTGTACTAAGGCGTACTGCACGTCGATGGTGCGCATGTCTCCAACCAATCTAACGCGAGTTATGATGTTGGGGAGCTGGCAGCTGCTCGTCGTAGCTCGGTGGTTCTCTCCGGGTACTCCGGCTTCCTCCACCCATAAAACTGTCACGGTCATGATTAGCCATTGTGCATAAATATGTGACCTTAAACATCAATAAATAAATAAATAAATGATTGGAGTAGAGATCAACACATTTTTACACACTAAAGATGACAAATTTGTCAGGATAGTATAACAGTGAAACATTGCAGACAATTACAAAGGACGTTACAAGTCCTGATGCCATAACAGAAAACGGCACATGCAGTGATTTCCATTCACATCTCAACTGCTTATTCTACGAAATTCATAAGTCTTGACAGTGAGTGTTTAAGGATTTAGCCATTTATAAAAGATGAACAGTTTCACTCTATCAGGGTTTCCGCTACCACAGCTCAGGCCAGGGGCAGTCAAACAGACCCATTCCCCTCCACCGATCATTTACTGATAGATCATAAAATCCGCTCAAAAAAACCCCAACATGATTGGTAATATCCCAGACCTGATGCGGTTGTTTTCCCAGCAAAGTTCACCTGAATTGGATGGTAATGACTCAGGATTATTGTGTTAAATATTGATTCTACTTGTCAAAGAAATAGAAAGTATAGATCAGAATGCTGTGCCCTTGACATTGCAATCCATTTGTCAACAGAAACTGAGTTTAAATGAAATGGTTTCACGGACCGAAGGTGCGCAGGGATGCCGTGAGGCAAGCCCCTTTCGACCCTCTGTGACTGTTGAGATCATGTCTAGGCATGTGGAAGGAGGAAAAGGATCGAGTGCTCGGCAGATGTTTTAGGCTACATGATCAGGAAGAGTGTTGGGTTGTCTTTGTGTAGGTCGTTGACTGTACCCTCGGGTTAGGACCAGAGCAAGAGGGGATCCTCTCACAAAGGTATTACCTCTCCCCGAGGGTGCTGTGGTGTTTTTTTTGGACAAGTATAGTCAGCCACTTCGAAGATAGATCATGGAGCGATGGTGGGCCTCAGACTGTTTTAATCAGTTTTTCTGGCTTTACAGTTGGATGTGTTTTTGGATAGACGACAACAACGGCCCCTTTCGGGGACCACCCATAGAGAGACCCAAACTGCTTTGGAACCCATTTGGCTGGGTCAAAAAGGCGCTATGTAGATGCTTACAAAAAGGGGGTAGAAGTGGGGCGCAGGACCAACGCTTGCCTCCCTGGAGGTGGGTGACCACTTCTAGGGATGGAGCGGAGGATGTTCAGAGTCTATAGCGGTTATTATGTTCCATATCAGTTATAGTTTCCATATAGCGGTTATTGGGGTGCTGGCGATCGAAAAGAAAGCATCTTGGTGTACCTGCTAGAAGAAAAAGGCAGAATTAGTTGATTTTTAAGATAGACAAAGATATGTGATTGCATTTTTGGAGGATTGTAGATCACTAGGAGCAGCTAGTACAGTTCTTTTGTTCAGTTTATGATTTCCTGGATTGATTTGTTTCAGCTACGAATTGGAGGGAGGGGGGGCAGGCCTTTACCAAAGTACCACATCCGGGGGTATTTCCTGCCCTTACCTCCTCCTGATTTAGTTGAGTTGATGAAGACAGCTCTTCCTGGTAGAAGATCACGGCTGAGCCGTTATTACTGCCTATATGTTCACCTTCTCTTTCCCAGTATTTGTTTACAGAAACTGTTGACATGTGCCAATTGGTTGTATGACATCACCCGTTGCCACATGTGACACTCTTAATCGTCCAGATGCTAGGTGCAATTCGCAAGTGAATGGCCGACTGTTAACATTGTCATATATGAGTGTCATTCTAAAACTAATGCTCTCTTCCCACATTTGACTAGGTAAGATGTCAGGTGCCTGTGGTATTGTAGCACGGAAACAGCAGTAGCTTTGCATGGCCATGCGACGATTTACCACACAGAAGCACAAAGAAGCACACAGAAGCACAAAGAAACACACAGAAGCACACAGAGGCACAAAGAAGCACACAGAAGCACAAAGAAGCACACAGAAGCACACAGAAGTACACAGAAGCACACAGAGGCACAAAGAAGCACGCAGGAGCTCACAGAACCCCACAGAAGTGTATGAATGCAGCTCGGCATAATAATATCGACGTACACAGAAAAAAGGGCTCAAACAAGAGCTGCTAGTGACCGTAAAAGTATCCCACCTTCGATGGAACCAGCTCTATCTGTTTGCCGATTTGTACGATGGGCTTGCAAAGACTCGTCAAATTCAATGGTGTTTTAACGCTGAAGGCATTTTTTTACACACTTCCACGACACTGTGTCCTAATATTTTATTTTACAAATTACTGTGGTGTTTATCAATTTGTTCATTCTGTGTTTATTTATCTATTTGTTCATTCATTTGTTCACCATTATTGTTAATTTGTTGGGTTTTTTTCCACTTTTTGGTTTCTAATAAATCATCATACAAATTCGATGCTCATTGTTCTTTATCACATTCAGGGTTTTAATCTACCCACGGAACCCAAACGCCTGGAAACTCAAACAATCGTCAGCAAAATCATTCTGCTAAGTTGCCTTCGAGTGTTTGTGATCCAATAATATAAGTCGATGACTGGTTACGATTTTCTAATATTTGTCAGATAATGCGACATACAAATATCAGAAAATGATAAGTTTGAAGCACGGACTGACGCTAAAATTAATTTGACTGACTACTGCCCTTTTTGGAAAATTACGCAACATACATATTTTCTTACACAATTTGAAGCTGGGATACTTTTACGGTCACCGGCGGCTCTTGTTTGAGCCCTTTTTTCTGTGTACATCGATCATATTGTGCTGAGGTGCCTTCATACACTTCTGTGGGGTTCTATGCGCCTCTGTGTGCTTCTTCGTGCTTCTTTGTGCTTTTGTGTTGTAAATCGTCGCACCCATACCTGTTGATTCCCAGAAAACTTGACACAGGCCTAATTACTCCAACAAAATTGCCTCCCTTCCCCCACTGAAATGTGAATCGCCATCTCAGAGGCAAGGAAATGGCCTACCTGTAGTGTTTAATCCTAAAAGTTTCCTTGCTTGGCATGAACCATGGTTGCACCAGGCCTCCTGTGATTCTCCCCTCCTACCGGACCTATTAATTTATTCCTGGCGGAAACCCTGGCTCTATTTATTCAAGGAATAAAATGTATCAAGTTAAAAATCACTAAATGCTGTGATTTCCAGTCAAGTCAAAATGGCTACTTACAAGCCAGAAAATAAGCAGACTGTCATCTGCAAAATAAGGTCCCCAGAGGGTGAATTTAGTGATGCTACCCTGCTCAGCAGGGTAGCATCACTAAATTTACCCTCTGTGAACCTCAATCTGAATCAGGGTCTCAAAATTAAACAGAAAGAGGTAACCAGAGGATAAATTGGCCCAACGTGTGGGATAGCATCATCAAATTCACCCTCTGGGGACCTCATTCTGCAAATGTCAGACTGCTTATTTTCAGGCCTGGCTGCTTATACTGACTGCCGGGACTCATCTAGACCTAGAATTGCCACATTCCTCCTAACAGAAGCTAAATGTTTACTCAACAGTTGCTTGCTGCCGAACCTTTTCCAACATATCAAAATTACCAAAGACAGCAATAAGATTTGACTGGGTTGGATACCTAATCAGACATGAACATTAAGACAGCTCATTTAGCTTTGGTCAGTATATAACATGCACAGACTGACAAAACACAATGTAATTTGTCAATAGCAGACCTTTGATTTTGAGGAAAGATGTGCACTTGTGCCACCTGCAATTTTTACCTTTTGCACCAAGACAATAGCATGCCTACATTCCACCTAGTGAAGGATTAACCCTTTTCCCTCATTGTCGAACTCGTTCAAAGTAGGGGGGGTGGGGGGGCACATGACATGATTTTGTTGATTGTTATTGTTAAGAATTGGGAGGGGGGGGGGGGGGGCGGGATTAAAATACTAAATTTTAATACGTGTTTTCTGTAAAATGATGTTAAAATCTGTTAGTGAAAAATAGGCCAAATAATAGGGGCCAACAATGTGTGCTAGAAAATTTGAACATTAGACCATGAATTATAAGCTGTAGCATTCCAAGACTTCAAACTAATCAAACTTCACTTTCCAAGAGATGACACTTAAACAACTTAATTCGACAAACTTCTAAGGTCGGTAATGTTACTTAATGTCATTTTGCTCATGCATTCCATTGAGAATCATCTGATTGACTTACGATTGATACATTGAAGTTGCATTTTATATATTAAACAGAACTCAGATAATTTTGATTATTCGAAAAATAGCTTATTAAAAAAAATTGGGTAATACTTTTAGAATCCCTTCTCACTATGAATCAGTGGAGTGAAGGGTGTGCTGATGTTCGATGAGGTTTCTCTTGAAAACATTTTCTAGACACTGGGACTCAATAATAGCACACTTCACTTCATTTGAAGGGTAGCGATCAGTGTACAGCGTACCTTCTTTTTTCAAAATTGAAAGGTCCTGATTAGGTTCCTGCAAATCACGTTTTTAATTTGAATTGAACCACAAATCGAATCAGGTCTATTATTCAAAATTGAATCGAATTTCAAATCGAAACAAGGGTGTCTAGAAGATGACCAATTGGGGGAAGGGGGTGGGGAGCTGCAAACCTGATTTGTTGTGATTGTGGCAGCTTAAGTCCCAACTGATAAAATATTCTAACTACGAAGGCATACCTTGATAATGTAGCTGGAATATTACCCAGTGAGGGTTACAGTTCAAAAACAGAAACGAGTGCGTGAATTGCCCGTACTATGTACTGCACAGGACTAGCCACTAGCAACAGCTCATCGCAGAGATCGCTTGGAAACTTTAAAGTTGCTTCCAAGAGTGGTAGTGACTGGTGAGACTGGAATTAACATGGGTAGTGGCCTGGGTGCAGATGCTATTTATGTTAATATAGCGGAAATTACGGGTTAGTCTCACCTACTCGGTTGGTCGTAGGTAATTAATAACTAATATGCTAAGTAAACATGCTATAGCCTGTTCCATATATGTTTGCCTGTGTTGATGATTGTCCATTGTGTATTTTCATTTTTCATCGACACTCATCGCACTTAACTCATTTTACGAATACAGTGAGTTATTTTAAAATATGTTCTTTTTGTTAGTACTCACAGAATTTGCAGTTTATTTTAAAGTGTGTTCTTTTTTAGTACTCACTAAATTCACAGTGTATAAATATGCAGCTGAAGACTGGCGACAGAACTATGGCCATTGGCGAGAAGTCTAAAGCCAGCACTTTTGACGAACTTCTAAATAAAGCGCATCATCCACAAGAAGGGGACAGATATGACAATTATATCAAGGTAAAAGTAAATAAATCTGTCCAAGATAACAACTCAATTTTCCATGAACCCAACTTCGACCAAAGACATGAAGATGGGGACGACCATGAATTTACCAAACCAATAAGCGTAGAAGAGGTCATGGGTATAATCAGAAAATGCAAAATGCAAACAGGCTTGCCTGGCTGGGACGAGTGCGCATTTTAAATAAATAACGATTTGAATAAAGATATAATAGCTCTATTAAAGGCTTTTGGGTGTGTGTCTGCGAGTGGATGTGTGTGTGTGTGTGATTTTTTGTTGTTTTTTGGGGGGGGTGGGGGTGGGCAGGTTCCCTCCCATTGTTCTATCATCTGTTTTCCCTGAAGGCAGACCAGATGGCTCAGCATCCACTCTTCCTTATAGGCTGATGGATGACTCCCAGCTTTCAAAAACACATATTTTTATACTGTACCAATGACCCAGACTTAGCTGGTGCTAACTCTTTAATTCTAGGGCCAAAAAACACAAATTTTGCCCCCCCAATCCCCAAAATTTGCATCAAAATCCAAAAAATAGATGTCCTATGTGGTCCTCCATACTTTTATCCACTGCACATGCACAGTGTCAAGGAAGTACCGAAAATGGCGCCAATCCTCATTCTTTGTTTGGCCCTGAAATCAGTAACATCTCACTGATATTTGTGCTTGTAAATCTCAGTTGAAATGATGCCAGACACATAATCATGAAAGAAATGGTGGATCTAAGGATGAAATAAAAGGATGAGAGGAAGAAACAATGGAAGGATGTGTTCAGGGCTGTAACTTATACTTTTTATACGAAATTATTTCATGTTCCCTAATTTCGGGGTGTGAGCCTGATATTTTCATTCTTTCTATGAAAGTTCCATTGTTTGTTCAATGTTTCCTCTCTCCTTTTCCTTGATACCTCCCTTGCTATTCTCCCATGCTTTTGGCATAATTTTTGTAATTTATTTTTTTTTTTGACTAAAATTTCTTGGGAGTTATGTTTATTCTGTTTTTCCCCATGGTTACGTCCTCTCCTAGGGTGGTTAGGCGTTATGGTCATGCATCTACCATCCGATGTACTGCAGTTTCTTCTTGGGAAGCCTCTGTTTTACATCGGATAGAGTTTAAATTGGTGACTGATTTCGGGCCATGTTAACAGTGCCTGGAGTCTTGTTTCTGGTTTTTATACACTTTTGTTTACATTGACAACAGTTACTTCTGATAGTGATTCCTTGTCTTCTAATTAGTTCTGCTCATAGCCAGATACATTAATATTATCCGTAAGTGTAAGTAACATTAATTTTTAAATATATTTTAAAATTTCTGTCCACACTAAGGCTTTTTTGGGATCCATTTGGGCTCATCGTTCCCATTGGGAACATGGGCTCATTTTGAAAAATTTTCGAATAATTTTTTTTCTCTTGAATTATTTTATTGAAATGTTTGTAATGGATTATATTAATATCATGTATCTTTGTTTCAAGGGTTAGTGCAAGTAATATGACTGTTTATATTTTTTCAATATGAAAGAATATTGTTCAAATTGTAAATCGAGGAAGTCTTCCTCTGATTCTTATGTTCATTGTGTTTTATGTAGTCAGTGTACTTCCACTAATTCTTGCTCTGTGTGTGCCAATTGGGATGACAAATGTTGAAGATGTGTGTCACGGTATATTGTTAGTGGTGAGAGGTCCATGCTGGTCCTCTCGCCACAGGGTCACTCTAGTTTTTCAGTCTCTTTTTCAGAGGAACAAGAACAGGGTGATGTTTCCATAATGTCTTCAAGAAGTGTGCCTCTGTCGTCGCAGTCAAATGAAGAGCTAGCGGCCAAAGTGCTCAATGAAATTTGGCAAATGCCTAAGAGGTCGCAAGTAGGATCGACGGCATTGACGCCCGCTAGCTCGCCCGGTGAAGCAATCATTCACGAAATGGTTGTGACGCCGGGTTCGAACATTGCGGTCCAGGAAAGGAGATCAGGTATTGCAAGCACTAAAAACATGGATCGTGCACACCCAGCGATGACGGATCGGAGGATGGAACGGAGGAAGCCAGTCAGTCCGGTAGCTAGCTCGACCAGGTCTATCCGGACCGCAAGCGAGAGAGGCCCCTCTCTCTTACAACAACATCTGGGCCCAGATGTTGTTGTACTTAACGTTCATCAGTCGGAGCATACGTCCACTCCTCTTGCTCGGGATGCTCCGTCGCATAGACAGTCTGGTGTGACTAGTCTATTGGCTTCCTCATCCTCACGGTAGCACACACGACCGCACATTGGCTACGCGACTGCTGATATCCAGCCTGCTTCGCCGACCAGAGATTCCACGTCGACCAGGTCACGCCATCCGGTAGCCAGGAACACGAGGCCTTCACAGTCGGGACGTTCCCATAAAAGAAGTATGCATGAACTATCGTCCGAAGGGCTTCCAGCGGCTAAATCACGTAAGACCGCAGCTCCACAGGCCTCTGTGCCGGACTTGCTATCGCAGATAGCTCAACTCATCGCAGCATCCCAGCAGCCGTCAGAAACTTTTTCGGAACAGGAATTGTCTGAGGAAGCTGGGTCGGTCTGCTCCCCTGGAGAGTCAGAAAGGGACGACCAAGATTATCATGTAGTCCAGTCGGATGGTGAAAGGGAATCAGCGGAGCTGGAATTTTCCCTTTCCGAACAACATAAGGTAGCCGTAGATTTCATCCGGCAATACCTTCCAGAAGTTGTTCCTCCGGACCAAAATGCTGCATTACTGGATAAGAGACTGATAGCATCACTGGACACAGATTTTTTCGGCTGGAATAGGGACATTGTGCCTGAATTTCCGACCCAATCCAGTAATGTCACGTGGACATTTGAACTTTTAAATGACGCTATATTCAAACTAGCCTCTAAGATGGGCAAGTCCGGTTTCTTATTGCCTCATGCTCTACAGCTGCCTTTCATCAATAACAGAAATAAATTTGAAATGGCAAGACAGGGCGTGCCAAGAGTTCCTCTGCGTCTAGACGACCAGGCAGAAGACTTGGAATTGCCTTTACCGTCATCTATGTCGATTCAATCCAGTACGCTGGAGACAACAATTTCGTTTAACAGAATTAGTTTAGACGCCTTATCATACGCAGATCACCTTACCAGAGCATTATCATTACCTCTCGAAGGAAAAGAATTCCAGGATGTTCAAACTTCCTTAAGAGTTCTTTCGAGGGCCATAGCATACTCTACGTATAACTCCGCCCTTTCAGTGGCAAATCTGGAGTTAGTTAGACGTGATGCTGCCCTGGCTACATCCACAAGAGTGGATAGTAAGGTGAAAAACTCTCTTCCGAGTCGCTCCGGCCTCCGGAGAGTTTCTCTTCGATGGTAAGCTTTCTATAATTTACGATCAGATTACTAAGAAAGCTTCGGATTCTCTGCTTTTTAAGTCTGCTTCTAAAAAGTCGGACTCAGCAGAGAGGTGTAAGGCAGGCACTTCTGGGATGAGTACGTCCAGGGAAAGTTCCTATAGAGGATCTAAGAAAGCCTCTAGATCTTACTCCAGAGACCGTCAGGGTAGCGACTCAGGTAGGGGTCGTAATACTGGCCAAGACAGCCGGTCAGACGCCCCTAGGTCGATGGGGCGAGGTGCGGGTCATGGAGGACGTGGTTTCTCCTCCAGCAAGCCTTGCAGATCCAGGAGGTGATGGTCTAAACCTCTATTGCGTTCCAGTGGGCGGAAGGCTATCGAGATTCTTAACCAATTGGTTGTCAATTACGGACGACCCATGGGTGCAGGGGGTTATTTCCGAAGGTCTAAAACTGTCCTTCAAGGAAAAACCGTTAACTCGAAGTCCACGGTGGACTCAGCTTCCGTCAAATCCTCAGAAGAGAGATTCGCTTCTATCAGAAGTCCAATCTCTTCTGGATCTGAGCTGGATAACAAGCTGATCATGGCTCCAAAATTTTACAAGGAGATTATTCCATTCAATTGGTCAGAGCGAGCATTCGGGTGAACGACTATGCTGCGAGCATAAATCTCAAAGATGCGTACTTTCACTTCAAGGTACATCCTCCGTTCAGAAAGTATCTTTGCTTCGCTGTCCTAGTAGTTGTTTATCAGTTCCGAGCAATGTTCTTCGGTCTGAACCTAGCATCCTGGGCTTTCACTCGAATAATGAACTCGGTAATGACTCATTTCCGAGCTCATTCATCTGCGGTAACGTCGGCCTACCTGGACGAAATTCTTCAGAGGTACGGCAACGAGTTAATGCTTCAGAACGATGTTCAGAGACTGCTTCAATTGCTCGGACATTTCGGTTTCATAGTAAATGAAAAGAAGTCGGATCTAGTGCCGTCCAAGTCATTCACCCACCTTGGAATGAGCTTCGAGACGCACAGCAATCTCGTTCGTCTGCCATTAACCAGAGCGAAATTAGTCAGTTGTTATGCTCGCTTTTGTCTTCACTCAGATGTAGTAACAGCGAGAGAATTCATACGACTGATAGGTTTGTGCGGAAAAGCCACGGATCTCATTCCGATGGGGCGACTTCGCACTCGGCTGCTCCGAATATTTTTTACTCAGAATTGGGGTGTGAAGATTCATTCGCTCAAAACGAACATCGTCTTGTCGAATCAAGTGAAACAAGAGATTCAGACTTGGGCAGATATTCAGTGGTTAACTCAGGGAGTACCACTGCAACTGCCGGATCCGAGCTTTACGATTATGACGGATGCCAGTCAAACAGGTTGGGGCGCAACCTTGAGCCCAACAGATTCGAGGTGCCAGGGTCTTTGAGATCCGCAGTTCCTAAACAAGTACAACATAAACATCAAAGAGATGATGTCAATTTGGCTTGCGCTACAACATTGGATGAACATTATTCAGAATTCGCATGTTCAAATTCTGTCCGACAATTCGACAGTAGTAGCATATATTCGGAACCAGGGAGGCACTCATTCCATTCCGTTGTTCAACCTAATGGAAAGAATCCTTCTCTTTGTCCTAGAGCATCAAGTTCTTCTATCAGTCCGTCATATTCCGGGTCGTCTGAACGTTCTAGCAGACTCCCTTTCTCGGAAAGGTCACATGTTGCCGTCAGAATGGACTCTCAACAAATGAGTATTCAATCAGATTTGCTACCAATGGGATCGTCCTATGATAGACTTATTTGCGACGAATCTCAACAATCAGTTGCAGGCATATGTGTCGCCATGCCCAGATCCTCAAGCATTTGTAGTAGATGCCCTCTTGATCTCTTGGGATGGAATGATAGGATACGCGTATCCTCCAGCTCCGTTGATTCAACAGATATTGCTAAAAATCAAGCAATCTCACAGCAAGATTCGGTTGGTAGCATCTCTGTCACCCCAAAGACTATGGACAAATATACTCAGGTGTCTGTTGTGGGACATTCTGCGGAAGCTTCCTCCATGGGAGGATCTTCTTTCGCAGGGGAAATCGCACACACTGCATCACAAGCCTCAAGGTCTCAGCCTTCACATATTTCCGTTGTGCGGTCCTTCTTGCACGGCAAGCATTTTACAGGACGAGCAGTGGACGCAATTTCTAACTGTAGGAGGACCTCCTCTTTGCTAAATTATGCTGCTAAGTGGAGGATTTTCTCTCGATGATGTAGGGATTATTCTGTTGATATTTATGATCCTTCCATTCCAGAAATTGCTAATTTTCTGGTCTACATGTTTGCTGAGATCAAACTGCAGCCAATAACCATTAAGGGTTATAGGTCTACGCTATCAGATACCTATGCTCATCATGATAGCTTACAAATTGGATCTAATTCTCTTTATCTAAGTTAGTGAAAAACTTTTTGATAAATAGACCTAGAACCCTTAGGTTAATTCCTAAGTGAAATTTAGCTTGGGTTCTTCTGTAGCTAAAAGAAGCGCCATTTGAGCCGCTTGATTACAGTGGACTTCAAATATTTATCTTATAAGACAGCTTTTCTCTTAGCCTTCTCTTCTGCTAGAAGAGTTAGTGAGGTTCATGCACTATCTGTTGATGATTCTCACTATCGTAGTGTTGGTAATACTATTACTTTGACTACTAATGTTGGATTTTTGGCTAAGAATCAGGCTCCTAACAAGTATCCTGAACCTATTGTGATTAAGGCTCTTCCGTCTTCAGATGGTCATAGGCCTTTACTCTGTCCAGTCAGAGCTATGTGTATTTACAAACGTAAATCTGAGTTTATCAGAAAGGGACGTAAGCGTTTCGTTCTGTCTCTGCTGCCTAATAGAAAGGACATTACAGTCCATTCTATTGCTAGGTGGATTCAATTAATTATCCGTACTGCTTATGAAAGATTATCTTCTACTCAGCAGTCTGTGCTTAAGATTTTGGCGCATGAAGTAAGAGAGCTGTCTACATCTTGGGCTTATGCTAATAGTGTTGCTATCACCGATTTGATGAAGGCTGCATATTGGTCTCAGCCTTCCACATTTACAAATTTTTATCTTAGAGATATTGAGTCCATTTCTGGCGACCTGCATTGTTTAGGTCAGTTATCTGTTGCTCAGAATGTCGTCCACTAAACAGTTGCAACTATAGTTATGCAGGCTTTCTGTTCCGGCAGTGACTCTGTCCTGCTGCCCTCTTCGCTCTGGGGTATTTGACCCAGGGCAAGGGGAAGGGGGGTGGGGGAGGGGGTTGGGTGGGGGAGGGGGGGTGTTCCCTTATATCACCTGCTTTATAGTGAAAAGCAAGGGAATACCTCCTCTGGAGCCAGTAATTCCGAGTCGGTGACGGGATGGTTTTAAAGTGTAAAGCTAATGTTTATCTCATTTATGTAATATTTTTAAAGTGTAGCTCGGTGTGAAGCATTTGTATATGTCACATGTCATACGAGCGCTAATATACAATCCTTGGACACTTTTAAATGAGTATAAAGAGTCTCATTCTCTGGACTATCTTTATTTATTGGCTTTCCTTTAAAAAATTAGTATAATGGGTTATACTGGATGTTAATAGAGATCATTGATGTTATTGTGCTCAATTACGAAATGGTATTGTGTCTTTCTTCTTTGCTAAAAACAAGAAAGATACATGTAAAGCCTGTTTCTCCTTGAGGTGATAATTCTGTTTACATGTAATTGAGTCTATTGGATTTTCCTTTATGTCCTAGGCCCTCCAGCCTTTTTTCTATTCAGCTATGTCTGGGTCATTGGTACAGTATAAAAATGGTAAAAAATTTATAGTAATTTATATATTTTTTATACTTACCAATGACCCAGATGGGGATGGCCCTCCCATGAGTTGGGAACTCATACCTCCCCGCTGATTACATAACACTTACCAGGCACTGGTTGTAAAAATGAGGATTGGTGCCAATTTCGGTACTTTCTTGACACTGTGCATACGCAGTGGATAAAAGTATGGAGGACCACATAGGACATCTATTTTTTGGATTTTGATGCAAATTTTGGGGATGGGGGGGGGGGGGGGGGGGGGGGGCAAAATTTGTGTTTGGCCCTAGAATTAAAGAGTTAGCACCAGCTAAGTCTGGGTCATTAGTAAGTATAAAAAATATATAAATTACTATAAATTTTTTAACATTAGTGGACTTTTTTCCTTTTTGTAACCGTTATGGATAACATGCTGGGGCTGCTCCCAAACCAGCAACTGTTTGGGTTTCTTTTTAGTTTTTCTTAAACAACCAACAAACTATGGTTTCAGTGCTACCAGAAATATCATCCCAGGAATCCACAATATTGCAGTTGGGTGCTAGGGGAAAGTTTATACCCAGGAAAAGAAAAAACAGAAAAATACACAATTCAATTGAACATTTCAAAAGAATATTTCTAGCTGGAGAAATTGGACTACTAAACTACTCAGACTTTGTGTCTCAAAGTACTGGATTTTAGTGTATTTATAAAGTAATCTTTAATTACTATACTGCACTTATGGGATAACCCTTTACCCAATGCAGACGATATCAAAATTTATCATTTTACATATTACAAGCTCGTTCCAACGAGGGGTCACATGATATGGTTTTGTCGAAATATTTTGAAAAGTTAAAAAATTTATAGTAATTTATATATTTTTTATACTTACCAATGACCCAGACATAGCTGGTGCTAACTCTTAAAATATAGGGCCAAACACAAATTTTGCCCCCCAATCCCCAAAATTTGCATCTAAAACCAAAGAAAACATGTCCTGAATGGCCCTCCACACTTCACCTCTACTGCGCATGCGCAGTGTCAAGGACGTTCCGAAATTGGCGCCATTAATCATTCTAATAACCAGTGCCTGGTAAGCGCTATGTACTCAGCGGGGAGGCAAGAGTTCCCAACTCCTGGGAGGGCCATCCCCGTCTGGGTCATTGGTAAGTATAAAAAATATATAAATTACTATAAATTTTTTAACATTTTTATACTGTACCAATGACCCAGACATAGCTGAATAGTAAAAAGGCTGGAGGGCCAAGGACATAGAGCAAAATGGAATACGCTCAATAAAATAAAATAGAGTCATCCCCTGTAGGGAAAAAGAAGTAATAGGCCTTACATGTATCTTTCTTATTTATGATAAATTAGAAAGATACAACACCTTCCAAAATTGAGCTTCATACATCCATGTACTCTATTAATATCCAATATAATCCTTATACTAATAATTTTTAAAGTAAGCCAATAAATAAAGTAAGTCTAGAGAATAGAGACTCTTATACTCCTAAAAGTGTCTGAAGATTGCATAATCATGTCCGTTGACATATGCAATATTCAAAAGCTATACTTTAAAAACTAAGACTTGAATGAATTTTAAAAACCTAAACTTCTCACTAAACAACCATCCCAATAACAGCTCAGAATTACTAACTCCGGAGGAGGTATCCCCTTGTTTTCATAGTAAAACAGGTGACCCAAGGGAACACCCTCCCCCCCCCCCCCCCCCCCCCCTTTTTCTTGCCCTGGGTCAAATAGCCCAGAGCGAAGAGGGCAGCCGAACGGAGACACTGCCGAAACAGACAGCCTACCTAGCTATAGTAGCAACTGTTAAGTGAATGACATTCTGAGCAGTAGATAATAGACCTAACAATAGAGGCCTCCAGAAATGGACTCGATATTTCTAAGATAAAATTCATGAATGTGGATGGCTGAGCGCAATGAGCGGCCTTCAAAAATCTATAATAGCGACGCTATTAAAGTAAGCCCAAGAAGTAGAAGAACTCTTACTTCATGAGCCGAAAACTTAAGCACAACTGCTAAGTCAATGATATACCATAAGCAGTACCGATAGTTAATAGAATCCATTAACAATAAAATGGAGCGTAACGTCCTTCTACTAGACATCAAAGACAGAAGAAGCTTACGCCCTTTGTAATAAACAGATATCTGTTTATAAATACATAAACTGTACCCGGAAAGAGTAAAGGCCTATGCCCATACGAAGACGGAAGGACCTTAAAATAATAGGTTCCGGATAATAGGAGCCTAACTCTTATGCAACAATCCAACCTAAATAGTAACGGAAGTATTGATTCCGAAACTATGAAAGTGAAAATCATCCATCGATAGTGCATGAAACTCACTGACTCTACAGTAAAAGAGAAACCAACAGAATTACTGTCTAAAAGGTCAGAATTTGAAAACTACTGTTTCCAGAGGCTCAAATGATTACTTAGCTAAATAAGAACCGAAGTTAAAATCCGTATAGGAATTTAATCTAAAGATTCTAAGTCTATTTATCAAAAAGTTACTAACTGACTTAGATAAAGAGACAAAAGACTCAATTGTAAACTATCGTAGAGTGCATAGGTATGAGGTAACATAAACCTATAACCTAAATAATAACAGGCTGCAGTAGATCTTGTGAAACAAGTATACTAAAAAATAGCAATGAGTAGTATGGAGGGATCAACAATATGAACATAATGATCCCTACACCACGACGGAAGAGCCTCCACTTTAGCCGCATAGAATAGCGAAGAAGAGGATCTCCTATAGTGAGAAATCGCGTCCAAAGCTCGTCCAGTACAGTGCTTACAATGCAATACGGACCACACAACGGAATACATGAAGGTTGCGACCTTGCTGGTTGTGATAAAGATGACACGATTTACCCAGTGAAAAAGATCCTCACATAGAGGAAGATTTCACGTTAAGACCCACAGTAGACAAGAGAGTAAATTACTCATGATCTCTGAAGATAGAGATGCTATCAACAGAAATGTATTGTGGTTGTTTATCTTAGCAATACCTGCTAAAACAACAGCGCCGGTGGATACGCGTATCCTATCATTCCGTCCTATAGATCAATAGAGCGTTAACAATATTAGCTCAGAGATCTGGACAAGCTAACACATACGTCTGCAATTGATTAGCAAGCTGTGTCATAAATAAATCATCATTGGGCGCTCCCATAGATAGCAAATCTGATTGAATACTTGTTTGTTGAGAGTCCATTCTGACAGCAACAAGCGACCCGTAAGAGAACGGGAGTCCGATAAAACAATCAGACGACCCGGAATATGACGGACCAAAACTGAACTTGGTGTACTATAACCAACAGACGGATTCTTTCCATTAAATTGAATAACGGAAACGAAAGAGTGCCTCCCTGGTTCCGGAGATACGCCACTACTGTCGAATTAAAGGACAGGAATTTGGGCCTGCGTTTCTGAATAATGTTCATGCAATGACATAAAGCAAGCCTAAAAAACATTATTCCGCGGAAGTTAAACTGATTGCTAAAAGACTGCGGAACCCAAAGACCCTGGCACTTCGAATCCGTAGGGATCAGTATTATATCCCAATCTGTTTGACTGGCAACCGTCATAACAGCCACACTCTGGTCCGGCAACTGCGGCGGCACTCTCTGAGTCAACCACCGAATGTTTGCCCCAGTCTGAATCTCTTGTAACACTAGATAGACAAGAGAACGTATAAATCGAGCAA
Organism: Pictodentalium vernedei; assembly: GCA_031216915.1. NCBI lineage: Eukaryota > Metazoa > Mollusca > Scaphopoda > Dentaliida > Dentaliidae > Pictodentalium > Pictodentalium vernedei. The sequence continues at coordinate 494,344,993 of CM062295.1, forward strand.
TTCATGGATTGCCGAAAAGTTGCTGTCGAAGAGAAGCTCCTCCGAGAACGAAGCGACTCTGAGAGAGTTCTTAACCTTACTATCCACGCGTGTGGATGTAGCTAGGGCTACGTCACGTCTAACTAACTCCAATCAGCCACTGAAGGGCGGAGTTATACGTGAACAAACTACTGCCCTCAAAAGAAATTACATTGAGAATAATATCCCGTAAATCTTTACTTGAAGACGTAATGATAACGCCTCAGTAAGGCGGATTACGTATAATAAAGCGTCTAAGTTAAGTCTACTATACATAATGTCGTTCCCAACATTGAAATTGGAAAAGACATAAACGGCGAAAAAGAATATATGCAGTCTTTAATCACACCGTCTAGACGCATATGAACTCTCGGTATGCCCTGCTCTGCCAAAATAAACTATTTGTATAAATGATAAAATGGCAGAAATGAGCAACGCGGACAAGAAACTAAACTATCATGCTTAGTAGCAGGCTTGTATATATATATATATATAGCGTCGAAAAATAAAACACATGTTGTAATGACAATATTGGACTGCGTCGGTAAGTCAGGGACAATGTCCCTGAACCGATCGAAAAATCCGAGTCCAATGACGCTATAAGTCTCTTATCCAAGATCGCAGCAATGAAGTCCGAAATAATAATCACTGGAAGATAATGCCAGAAGATATGAAAGGCATCTTCCGATACTACTAAAGGGGAAACTCGAAATCTTTCGAATCCCTTTCGCCATCCTGTCGGACCCTATAAAGCGTTCGGTCGTCCGTAGCTGATGCAACCGCGGACCGCACCGAGCCAGCGCCGTCGGATAATTCCTGATTCGACCGAGAAACTGTCAATTGCTGGGATGCTGCGAAACAACTGTGCTAACTCGGATAGCACGTCCGTCACTGAGGCCTGAGGAGAAGCGGTCTTACGATGCATTGCCGCTGGAAGCTCCATGATCGTTACCCCGTGCATACTTCCAATATGCGAGCGAACGGAGTGTATAGGCCTCGTGTCCCTTGGCTACCGGATGGCGCGACCTATTCGCCGTGGAATCACTGAATGCCGAAACTGATCGGATACTCGAGGTCACGTAGCCAATGTGCGGTCGTGTGCCCTGCTGTGAGGATGAGGAAGCATTAAAGACAGTCTCTCGGACTGTCAATATAACGGAGCGTCCCGACCAACGGACATATGCTCCGAATGTAAAATATCTGAACCACAACATGCGGTCCCCTATGTTGTTGGGCGAGAGAGGGACCTCTCTCGCTCACAGCCCGGACGGACCTGGACAAGCCAGGAACCGGACTAACAGGCTTCCTCCGATCTGTCCTCAATCTGCCGTCACTGGGTGAGTACTAAAGTAATTAAAGTTCTCGCATCACCCAAATCTCCTTCCTAGACCGCAACGGACGAACCCGGCAGCCGAACCATTCGATGAATGTACGCTACACCGGGTGAGCTAGCGAATGTCACTCCGTAGGCGATAGACATATTCCATGAGCACTTATTGCCGCTAACTCTTCATTAACTATGACGACAGAGGCACACTTTTGAAAGACATCTCCATAATTCTTCGAACAAGAAACCAGAAATGCTTGGATAGCAAGCATAAAATAATAATATATATAGCGTCGTTCAATAATTCGAAAGTTTGTGTGACATTATTGGACTATGTCGGAACTGAGGGACGATGTCCCTGAACCGAACCAAAAATTTCTAAGTCCACCGACGCTATCAGTTTCTTATCCGGCATCGCAGCATTCTGGTCCGACGAAAGAAGCTGTAGAAGACCAAGTCAGATGACATACACAACAGCATATGTTGTTCCGAAAGGGAAAGCTCGAAATCCTCCGAATCCCTTTTGGTATCCCGTCGGACCGGATGAAACTTTCGGACGTCCGTACCCGCTTCCGCGGAGCGTCCCGACCCAGCATCGTCGGATAAAATATATGCGACAGATTCAGTTGATGCTGGGATGCTGCGATAAACTGTGCTATTAAGGAAAGCACGTCCGTTCCCGAGGCCTGTGCAGTAGCGGTCTTACGATGCATTGCCGGCGGAAGCTCCGTGTACGTTGACTCCCGCACACTTCCTATGCGAACGTCCGGAGTCTACAGGCCTCGTGTCCCTGGCTACCGGATGGTGTGACCTGGTCGCCGAAGAATCCTTGATCGGCGAAGCTGGTAATATATCGGCGGTCACGCAGCCAAGGTGCGGTCGTGTGCGCTGACGAGAAGAGGAAGCCTTAGCAGTCTCAGCGGACTGCCTATACAACGGAGCGTCCCGAGCGACGGACGTATGCTCCGCTTGCGACACATTTTATACCACAACATCTGGGGCCAGATGTTGTTGAACGAGAGAGGGGCCTCTCTCGCTTGCCGTCCGGATGGACCGGAACGAGCTATGAACCGGACTAAAAGGCTTCCTGCGTTCTCCCTCTGATCCGCCGTCACTGGGTGTGCATTAAGTTAATTTATAGTGCTCGCATCACCCCAAAATTCCTTCTAGACCGCAACGGACGAACCCGGCTGCCGAACCATTCGGTGAATGGACGCTACACCGGGCGAGCTAGCGGACGTCAAAGGCCGTCGAACCTACTAGGGTCCTCTTAGGCAATTGGCGTATTTACATGAGCACTTTTCCGCTAGCCCTTCATTAATTGTGACGACGGAGGCACACTGTTGGAAGACATCACAGATACATCACCCTAATCTTGATCGTCTGAAATAGAAATTGATAAAGTAGAGTGACCCTGCGGGGAAAGGACCGGAGTGTCCAAATCCCCAACAACATACCGTGACATACGCTTCCCATATTGTCATCGAAATCATACGATACAGAACAGGAGTTAATGCGAGTACACTGACCACATATAGAATGATAAAGTCAGAGGAAGACTTCCTCTTAAAACAATTGATCAATATCCTTTCAATGTGAAAAGAAAACAAGTCCTGGTACTCGCACTAACCCCTGGCAATCAAAATACATAATAATAATATGATCCATTAATATAGAAAAAATAATTGAAATCAAAATATTTTGAAAAAATATTTTTTCAGAACAGCCCATGTTTCTGAAAAGTAACGTTGAGCCCCAATGGATCCCAAGCCTAAGTGTGGACAAAAATTTTAAAAATATTTTAACAATTTATTCAACACTTACGAACAATAATAATGTATCTAGTTATGATTAAAATAACATAAAGATATTATTTTTTAGAAATCCCCCCCTCACACAGAGGGCTGTTGTAAATGTAAACAATGAGTGTAAAAACACTCAAATAAGACTCCAGGCACCCAGGCCCGAAATCAGTTACCAAAAATACACTATCTGATGCAAAACAGAGACTTCCAGGGAAGAAACTGCAGAACATCAGATGGTAGATGCAGAACACAACGCCTAACCACCCGTAGGTGAAGACGTAAACATGGGGAAAGAACAGAATTCATTCTGTTATACAGCTAAAACTCCCAAGAAATTTTAGTAATAATAATTACAGAAAATATGCCAAAAGCATGGGAGAATAGCAAGGGGGAACTTAAAGGACAGGGAGAGAGGAAAACACTTAAAAAAACAGTGTAACTAAATAATCAGAATGACAACAAAATGGCTGCTGCCTTGAAAATAGGTAACTTAACATAATTTCATTAAAAAATTTTAAGTTACAGCCCTGATAATATTCTGTCACACATTCTTTTCCTCTCCTCCTTCTCTATCCTCCTTAGAATCACCATTTCACTAATATTTATGTGTCTGGCATCATTTAAACTGAGATTTAAAAGCCCAAAGATCAGTCAGATGTTAACTGATGAAGGGCCAAACTTAGAATGATTAATGGCGCCAATTTCGGAACGTCCTTGACACTGCGCATGCGCAGTAGAGGTGAAGTGTGGAGGGCCATTCAGGACATGTTTTCTTTGGTTTTAGATGCAAATTTTGGGGATTGGGGGGCAAAATTTGTGTTTGGCCCTATATTTTAAGAGTTAGCACCAGCTATGTCTGGGTCATTGGTACAGTATAAAAATATAATATTTTTTCAACTGCTGAATTTGCATATTATGCGGGCGGCTGCGGGCGATTCGTTAGGTAAAGGGTTAATCTGGTTTGTTCCACCTATCTGGTTGGTTGTTGGTAATGAACATGAACTGAGTTAAGTGAACAAACTTACTAGATACTGACTATAATCCGCCTCCCTTTGATCTACCTGATTTTCACACATTTTACTGAAACAATACTAACACTTTGGCCAGCCGCTGATTTGTTGCGGTTCTCGGCCGAGAAGGCAATGGTTACCCCCTGAACTCCCAACTGCCTCCCTATTCCCACGCTTCTCCTCTCCTCCCAACATTCGGAGACGAACTGCTTGATGGCATCCCTTGCCCCATTCTTCCCAATCTCTTCGATTAGCATATTAACCCTCTCCTTTGAGTCTCCCCCTAACCACATGTCCTTCATTCTCCCATCCCACTTCCCCATTATACTCCCAGTGAATCTCATTCTTTTAGACTGATACTTTGGGCATTCTAGAAGAAAATGTTCCAGGGTCTCCACCATGCCCAAGTTACACATCTGGCACTCCCTTTCATCGTCTTTTCCAATTTTTCCCCTCAGCTCCAGGAATCGCGACCTCAGCTTGAACAACTGTGACCCCCCACAGGTGCCATCAAGGTACTCTTCAAAACCTGGCCTTTCTTTATCACGCAGGCCACCCAAAGACCTCTTTGATTTGATCCCCTCTCGCCAATTACGGTTACAATCCTCCATGACCCTTTCTCTGACGATTTTTTTACCCTGGTTTGCCCCAACGTCCAGGTCCGAGATCTCCAATGAGTAGTTCTCTACAAGCTCCCTCACTTGGACCATCCACCCCGTTTTCAGTTTGATAGACAATAGCAACCAGGTAAGTGAGGAGACACCAAAACTACACTCAGTCTTCACCTTCAGCATTATTTATGTACAATTTCCATCTCAACTAAGATACAATGAAAATGACTGATGCCATATTATTTTCCAGTGAAAGGATTCAAAGGGAAACGAATTGGGAAGCCAATTTCGAATCAAACTGAATACCAACTTTATACTCCAAATTGAATCGAATCTCGAAGCTCCGCAGGCCCCTAGTCATGAACAGATAACGGTGGAGTACAAATAAAAATCCTACCTGTGGTGTAATTGTATCAACGTTGATTATATTGGTTAAAATATCAGCCACATAGATTATATCCTTTGGTGTGAGCACTTCTGGGTCAATTGTGAGATGCTTGGTATCATTTGCAATGTCTTCAACTGTTTTGACATCTGTCCGCGACTGAAATAAAAGCCAATTTACTAAACATATATCCAATGCATAAACAAGATTTTCCCCTTTCTTAAAGCTTATTTGTTTTTATAAGGATTGGAAAGCAAGTTACGCAACTTAAACCAATGCCTCTCCTTAGACCAATGGTGTCGGTGTGTGGGATGCCCTTCATTGCAGCTATTTCGTGGCCTTGCTCTTCTCTAATACTATGATGGAATCTTTAGCCTGCACAGTGTGTGTCTCTCTCTGCACAGAGGACAGCCATTTTACGTCCAAGATGTCTGAACTTTCTCTGTCAGCATCAATTGTGGGGTTTGTGTGACAGCACAAACCCCACAATTGATGCTGACAGAGAAAGTTCAGACATCTTGAGAACTTTCTCCGACTGAGGATCAATCCCAGGACCTCTGGCATTAGAAACCAGTGCACTTGTCCACTCGGCCACCACTCTCTTTCTCTTTGCGGTACCATAGAATTAAAAAATACAAACAATAAGTTTACTGATCTTTTACCTCAAAAATCTATCGTGAGCTAAATAACACATTTAACAACACATTAACAGCCAAGGTCCTATCATGTCAGTGACAGTTTTATGGGTGGAGGAAGCCGGAGTACCTGGAGAGAACCACCAAGCAACAACGAGCAGTTGCCAGTTTCCCAACATCATAACTCTGCACTGCAGCACAGGCAGAGTTAGACTAGTTAAAGACATGAGCACCATCAAAGTGCAGTACACCTTAGTACACGGTGTCATCGGGCCCCCATGTGGACAATCAGGGTTAAGTGCCTTGCCCAAGGACACAACATAGGAGACCGAATCGATTGCTCAGACAGTCACCCACCCACGTACTAACCGGGCTCAACATTAATTGCTTAACATCAGTGTCAGATCTGATGGGAACTGGTTACTGCAATGCCACTGTGTCTCCCTCTCCCCCCTAATATACAATGCAATATATTCTTGATCCTAAAGTGGAAACCTCTCAATACAGTGTTATCTGCATATACAGTACAGTCGTCCATGGACTGGTTGTAAACTTGTAATCCACGCGTGGACAGTGATGTCCACACATGCGTTTACCAAGTAACACAAATCATCTTCAGCAAAATTTTAATTAATGAAGCACCGGGTTGTACCCAGTGCTTCATAAATTAAATTTTTGATGATTATTTCTACAATTAGAGTTTGGAATCTGATATTATTGCTTCCGTTTAACATTTTACCTAATGTGAAAAGCAGACGACACTTGCAAACAATATTCTTGAATAACTAATTTTTTTCATTTTTGGTCTCAAAAACATAGATTATGACCCCTCATTGGAACGAGCTTGACGAGCTCGTTCCAAAGAGGGGTCATAACCTATGTTTTTGAGACAAAAAAATGAAAAAATAATGAAAATTAATTGGCAACTTTTGTGAATATTGCTGGCCAGTTTTGGCCGTTATGTTGGGTAAAGGGTTAAATATCACCCTCGCGTGTAAAGTGATCTGTCCACGGCAGCCGTATTATCAATTAATCATTGCATGTATACAATTGGTCAAGGTGAGTTGTTCCATAATTTTTCGATCAATAATTTTCCTGTCGTATGAATGTTTTTCCTTTGTCCCTTCCATTTATCAAATAAAACTTTGTAGATGTGATCAACTAACCAATTAAATTAATTCCTGCAGGTCGACTGTTAATTAACCATTAACCCGATGAGTATTTTCCAAGATATCTTTATCAAATCTACTCATGGCTTCATAGCAGCCATGATTAGAGTTGATGAAAAATTGATCTAAATTTAACTCAAGGAATTGTTTGTGGAAAAATTCCATTCAGTTTACATGGGGGAAATTTGATTAAATGTGCCCAAATTATACTTTTCTCAGTAGCAAGAGAAATGCTATCCTGAGGAGAATATCCACCACCAGCATGGAAGGAGTTAATATTCATGTGAGCTGTTTACACTCGTGTTTCTCTTGAGGTTTCAAGACTGCACGTACATTACAGCCGTCGATGACTGGTCACTTTCCACGGGTGAGTAATATTTCCACGGCTGCGATAATATTAGATACCAAACACTAATTCTGAGAATAATCATCAAAATGATAACCCTGTTTGTGCGGAGTTAGAATGTTGGGAAGTCTGGCAGTTGCTCGCTGATGCGCGTTGGCTCTCTCCAGGTACTCCGGCTTCCACCATCTGTAAAACTGTCTGACATGAGGCGACCCTGGTTGTCAAAAAAGTAATTAAACCCCAATAAATGAACATAGGAGTTTGAAAGTGGAATGAGCATGATATTTCGTAAGAAATGTTTACTTTGTGAATTTGTGAGTTACATCAATCCGTAATGTCAATGTACAACCCCAAGATGCAATTTAACTGACATGTAAGAAACAATCTGAGTCCAAAAAGTTAACCCTTTTAAAATTAGTCTTCACGCGTGGGAATCGGTTGCAATTCTAATGAAGTTTTGTAGCAAGAATCAGTTTCACTTCTTAAATAATTTGGAATCTGAGAGTGCTGTTGTGAGTTCAACCTATACAAAGGCCATAGTGCCCCCCCCCCCCCCCACAAAAAACAAAAACAAAACAAAACAGAGCTCACATTTTTATATTTCCTTGAGTTTAACACTTAGGGCTAGTTCCAAGTTTGGTGAGTGCCAAATGCAATCTTTCAATTTTGAGGTGAGCTGTCCCTTTGATGGAAATTTTTACGATTTTGGGAGCAGACAATAATGCACACCCTTTCCACCTAGTAAGCGAATAATCCTCACCGGATGAATCGATGCATCGGCTGCGTAATATACACCTTGTGCAGCAGACAAAACTTTAAAAAATCAACAAAACCATATCATGTGGCTCCCTCATTGGAACAAGCTCGACAAGCTCTTTCCAATAAGGGGGCCACATGATATGGTTTTGTCGTTTTTCTTTAAGAATTGGGGGGGGGGGGGGGGGGGGATTAAAATAACAAATTTTGATATCATGTGTTATAAAGTGTTAAATCTATTCAGGGGAAATAAGCCAACTAATACAATGCATGCACAAAAATGTGAACAATACACCATGAATTATATGCTTATAACATGGTTTGCAATCGGTACTGGAACCGATACTGATATTGGCGGTACTCAGCCTTTTAATTGGTACTGATTCCCATCTTTCAGAACCAACGGTTCCAGTACTCATAGTTATTATATGTGAATGTGATACACAAGTAACACGACAGAATCTACACAGACAGTAAAGTGTTAATTGAATTTTTCCATAATGTTGGAACTTCAAAATCTAGAGTCCCGCCACCCCGTCTCCTGAGTTCCAGTGTGTTCTATGTTTGAAATGGACTATAGGATGATGGATAGGTGAAGTCTATATAGTGTACTTCAAATTATTACTGTGTCTTACTATTAGGGTGCCCATTGATTCCAATTTTGAAGTTCGAACACGCGGGGTTGCAGACATTGAAGAAAATTGCTGCAAATAACAAACAGAAAAATAGATTTTCAGTTTTTCAGCCTAAATAACACGTGTTTATTGATTGAATTTGACCCCCCCCCCCACAAATCACTGTTCACTTTTTTTACCGATCAGAGTTTACACAAATCGACTGCGATAAACTTTTCACTTAAATTATCAGAATAATAGATGTGCTGTTCTCAGTAAGTACTGACCCGGTTCTCAGTTCTGAACCCCAGTACGGTAACGGTATCGACAACAGTGGAACTGAAGGTACTTTGCAAACCATGATGCTGTAGCATTCTAAGTCTTCAAACTTCACTTTCCGAGAATTGGCTCAAAACAAAATTATTTGAATAACTTCAAAGGCCAGTAATGTGACTCACTGTCTTTTCACTTGTATTCTGTGGAGAATCATCTGATTGACTTACGATTGCTCCATTGAAGTTGCATTTCATATATTAAGCCGAACTCATATAATTTTGATTCTTGCTGCAAAAAGCTTATTTGAAAAATCGAGTAATATTTTTGGAATCCCTACTTATTGTGCCCCAGCGAAGTTAATGGTGTGCAGATATTCATTGATGTTTTTCTTAAACATTTTCCCAATGCCGGGACTCCACATTAGCAAGCTTCACTTCAAAGGATAGCGACCAATATACAATGCACCTCCCATTTTCAAACTCGAAAGACCGGCCATCGAGATGTTCTCAAAATCCTGCCAAGTGTCTTGTCTGAACGCCTCTTCTGTCATCAGGTTTGCTGTACCAAAGACCTGATGATAGAAAAGTTCAAGGAGGTTCCAATGCCAAAACATCTTTACCGACCTGTGCAAATAGACAAGACACTATTGAATTCAATAGAGACTGACAATAGTCACAGTTGTAAGGTGTAATATCTACCATTTTAACCCTTTGAATCAAGGTGGTATCCCCCATGTCAGTTCAATGATAGCAATTGGAAGAGTCCATTTTCATTATTTGGGAGTAGAACAATAAACATTTTCAATGTGCAGCCCCAAGTCTGCCCGTTAAAAATATTGATTGATCTACCCCACACATTAACTTAGCATAAAGGTAAAGGGTTAATGAAATTATGACGTATCTTGTGCAGAGGCTGTAAAAATGGCCTCTCGGGTTCAAAGGGTTAAGAGCATTCAAATTCTATTCGACAATCGATTTGATTAGATATGTTCATTCACAAATAAGTTAAAAGTATGTCGTGCAAGTGTGCCAAACATGATTATCAGCCCATTTACCCTCGTTCAATTAGGAATTTCCCCATAAAATAATTTTGTCCTGGTACCGGCTGGACAAAAGCTTCAATACTGGTACCGGCTGGAGCATGAGGAATCGCCAGTACCCGTACAGGTACCGGTTGACATGTCTGGTCGCAACCACAGACGGATCAGATTCATCAACAGATTCATCTTTCCACAATTCGGTTTTCCCTCTATCAATTCTCTTATGCTTCTGAGAAAGTGTCTGTAATTTGATCCCTTGGTTTTCATTCCCCGACAGATCTTGAATTTCCATCTGGTCTCGATTTCATTTTTTTTATTTAATATTTTTTTTTCAACTAAGTATTTTTTTTTATATAATAAAAAAATGAAAGTGTCAATGACACTGTAGTTCAACTTGACAAACTTGAACTTGTTAAGTTATAAATGAAATGGTAAAATTGAAGATCCTTGGTACCAATGCTATTTGATGAAATTTCAACATAACAGCATTGTGTGTGCGCATCGTCAGAGTAATCCATGCATTTTTAAATGTAAACTGTAAGACTGATTAAAGGAAGAATGTTGATACACAAATGCAGTATGTTCAGAGGTTATTGTAAATAGCAACTTTTTCACTATTTACAATAACCTCTGAACATACCGCACAAGTGTCTTGTCTGAACTTGTTTGCAAGCGATCCAATCATAAATGTGCCCTGCAGGGTGTGTCAAAGGGAAATATTGATGCTTAACTGCACTAAGTTTTTACTAAGTTCATCGAAGGTCATTGCCAGTGGCAACATTTTTTGACGAAAATTGATAGCTCCAATCTAGAGGTAATCCAGAACAAGCATACAAAGTTTCAAATGATCTGATCATAAATGTGCCCTTTATGGCATGTCAAAGGAATATATTGATGCCTGACTAAACTAAGTTCAAAGATCGTTGCCAGCGGCAACATATTTTGACAGACGGAAATGGAAGAAAATCGATAGCTCCCATCTAGAGGTCACCCAAAACAAGCATGCCAGGTTTCAAAGCAATCCAATCATAAATGTACCCTGTAGGGTGTGCCAAAGGGAAATATTGAGGTTTGACTAAACTAAGTTCTAAGAACGTTGGCCGCGGCAACATTTTTTGATGGAAATTGTAGAAAATCGATAGCTCCCATCTAGAGGTCACCCCAAACAAGCATACCAAGTTTCAAAGTGATCCAATTATAAATGTGCCCTGTAGGGTGTGCCAAAGGGAAATATTGAGGTTTGACTAAACTAAGTTCTAAGAACGTTGGCCGCGGCAACATTTTTTGACAGAACTTGAAGAAAATCGATAGCTCCCATCTAGAGGTCACCCCAAACAAGCATACCAAGTTTCAAAGCGATCTGATCATAAATGCGACCTGTAAGGTGTGCCAAAGGAAATTGTGGACGTACGTACTAACGTACTAACATACTAACGTATGTACGTACGTACGTACGTATGCCGACGGACGAGAAGTGATGGCAATAGCTCAGCTTGACTTTGTCAAGTTGAGCTAAAAATGCCGGTAGGATCACCGATCCAATGTCGAGTTGTGACAGCACAAAAGTGTGTTTAATCATTATCAACTTATCGTCCGGGAACCAAAAAGATTGGGTTGGAGATGCGGCCTGTAGGGTGTGCCGATGTTGACAATATATGTGATAAATCTAAGATGGCTGCTGGTGGCCAGTTTTTTCAACAAAAGTCAGAAACATTCAATAGCTCCAATCTAGACATTGTCCTAAAACCACATATGAAATTTGGAACTAATCGGGTGAAAGATGCGGCCTGCAGGGTGTGCTAATGTAATTGTTGACAATTTATGTGCCAAATCTTAGATGGCCACTGGCAGCTATGCTTTTCAACAGAATTCAGAAAAGAAAACTTCAATAGCTCCCATCTAGGCATTGTCTGAAAGGTACATATGAAATCTGGAACTAATCGGGTGATAGATGCTGCCTGTAGGGTGTGCCAATGGAATTATTTACAATTTATATGCTAAATCCAAGATGGCTACTGGCAGCCATGTTTTTCAAAGAAATTCGGAAAAATTGTGAGGGGGTGAAGGGGATAATAAAACTGAGTTTTTTTGACAACACTGAAACTGGAACCAAAATAGAGCTGAGATTTTAAAACCTCACAGCTTTTGGTATCCTGAATAATACACTGTGAAAGCCTGTTATATAAACTGCAACTTTCCTCATAGAAAATATTCAATTAATTAATAGATATATTCAGTTAACTGGTAGAGTGCTAAATTATTTTTGATCGTCAAAGTTTGTTCACATAGCATTGACTATAGGCACTCTCCCATAAATTATAACACGGTAAATGATTACAGACTAAATTGTATCACTTTGAAGATAATATGAAGTACATCCACTGAATATGAAGCCTTTACGTTGTGATACCTTCACACCAGAGTAAAGCCCAAATATGGGCTTCCAGCAATCTATCAGTTAACCATCATTTGGTAATTTTCCTACATTTTTGTTATGAACTGAACCTTTATTCTGCTTTATCATGTTCATGGGGCTCTGTCAAACAAATAGATTAACTCTTTATATGCTGCCGTTCTGCTACAAAAATACCCAGCTGCCTAGAAAAGCTGAAATCCTGGATCTTGTTTACAAACTAGATATCAATGAGGTACACTTGATGCAAACCAGTATACCCTTCAGGGTATAATTAACAGGAATATTCTATTAAGGAGTATTCAATTAAATTTCACCAATCGTAATTAATTGTTCAATCATTGCATGCTAGTTATTTACCCCCACTTTAACTAGGAATGGGATTGTGCAGTTAAAAATAACCGACCTACACACAAAAATGATGGCACACTAACAATTCCAATACATAGGTTATCTGCACTGAGTTAATTCTTCAGATTGTATGTTTCAGTGTATTCATGTGCATAGTCCAATCACAAAACAATTGTTAAGCAGGCATGAGAGAATTATTCATCCAAGAAAGCCAAAATGAGCTCAAATTCCTCTATTTACATACAGAAATTTAAGAAAAATCCTATTTCAACTAAAAATTATGTGGATATCTAAAAGCAATATTGACTGATATATCTTTTACTTCTATAAAGTTGCAGGGAAATGGTCTTCCATATCATTCCCCTGCATCTTAAAAGAAAATAAAATTTGCGACATTTCAATGAAAACAAAAGCTAATATCAGCTAATCTGCATAACTCTCACATCCCTGGTCAAGTAACGTGCTTGTAAGACAAAATAATCCACATTAAGTGCAAAGTCACCTTGAAAACAGCTTTATATATATTATGTCCTGAATCTGTACATTGTGATCAATACATACATTCAAATATTGATGAAAAAGAATACAAGGAGGAGAAATAAATCTCCCATTTTTTTTTCATATCTTGCAGTCCGCTTACTAAACAAACAAACAACAAAAATTTTTTACAGGTTCAAACTACTCTTAATACCTTCAACCCTTAAAGGCCTGGAGATTTTTATACATTTTCACTTTGAAAGTCTACCTCCAGTGGCTTTGCAGTTGTTTCTAGTCAAGTCTTGGATGCCTACAGAGGCAGCCAAGACTTGCCTAGAAACAACTGATAAGGTACTTAGAAAACAAGTTTTGAGTTTACCAAAACAATGCACGTTGGGGCACCTTTTCCTTTGCATTAAAAAGTTTTCAGTTGGAATGAAGTCCCTAACGGTTAAAATTTTATTCAGTAAAGCCTCCCTACCTCTTTGCAGGGATAAAACATCAGTGACTGAATGGTACATAATTGCCACTTTCTTTATCCAAAACAAAATATTGAGTTAAGAAAATTCTTTATATCTATGGTAGATACTTTTGAGGAATTAAATTGGGAATGTGATTTTTACTAGCAGAGTGTATATATGTCAATAAATTTAATTATTTGTTGGTATTGAAGGTAACGATCAACTTCCATACTATATCATAACCACAAAACAAGAATGGAGTCACTTCCATACTATATCATAACCACAAAACAAGTCTAAGTTTAGCATTACAGTTTACTCCTATACTGCCCACTGTGGAGGAGTTCCACCCAGGTCTTGGTTTCGGGGTTCTATTTTGCCCAGTAAAGCACCACTTGTTGACCACACAGTGAACAAGCATTGCTACCCTTTCTGGGTATCAAGGGTTGGGGGGGGGGGGGGGGGGGGGGGGGAGAGTCAAAACCTGTGCCCGATGTTTTGGGGAAATGTGCTCAACAGTAAATTCTGATACTGGATACAACCTATGATCTCAAATTTGAATGAAAGATGAAACACAAAATTAACAAGTGCAAAATCAAGGTACAGTTGAGACTATAACAATGTGGACCATTAGGCAACATTATCCCCCCCCCCCCCCTGGTAATGTCAAGTTATCACCTTGCCAGTGTTATTGTCAGATTGCTCTTCCAATCTGGCAATAATGAGGCAATAATCTGGCTTATGAAGAAAATATCCTTACATTTTATGTGCTTTTACCTCTGCATCAGAAAAAATTAATTCCACTGGGCATGGTTTCTGCAGGTGGACATTTTTTTTTATTCTATTTGTTATATCCTTAGGCCCCACAAAGTTGATCTTGTTTCTCAGGCCACTTTTTGTAAAATTGCATGTGGGCGGGTGGTTTTTTATTTTATTTTTATTTTTTTTGTACTTATTTCTTTGCTATCAAAAGTTCATGTTCTTGGTTTGTTTTACGTTTTACCCCTCATAATCTACAGAATAGCAGGGGTGGTGGTGTATTTCGTCCTTTGAGTGCAAGAAGGCTTTGCAATGCTAAAGCATTGCAAAGCCTTGTTGCACTCAAGGGACAAATTTATCAATTTTGTTAACTCGGGTAAAATATTTTTATTTTTTTAAGTTTGCTTCGGTTATAAGAAGAAAGCATGTGCCAGCCAAAAGGACCATGCAGGAGAGCCAGAGAAACAGATTTTTAACTTTTTTAGGCCTTATTATTTTTCTTTATTATTTCTTTTCTCTCAGAGGTTCTTATATTTATTCAATTTTGTTTTAGGCCTCATAATTTACAGAATGACATGAACAGTAGTGTACTTGATCCATTTTATTAACTTGGAGCATTTATTGATTTTTTAAGTTTGCCCAGGTAAAGCTGTTAAAAAAGTAAGTTGTTTTTCAGGCACCTCCCTCAGTATTGAAAATCTGCCTTATTACTTTTTGTTTTCACCTGCAAATTGCTTCAATGATGTGACTTTACAGTTGCAGGACTAAATATTTAACCAAATATATCTTGTTTGACAGAATTCACTGAGCTCCAAGGGTCTCTACAATGCTTTAAAGATTGTAGAACACAAGTTATGAAATAAATGATTTGAATAGATGAGTTTTAAGCTGTTTCATAAAAGCAAATAAACTTGGTTGTGATCGAAGATGCAGGGACAATGCATTCCAGTCTCGGACCTGCAACTGAGAAAGCCCGCTCGCTCACCAACACAGATCACGCAAACACTACTGTAACTTACAAATGGTAAGAAGAACGAAGATTGCGCATAGGTATGCGGCAGGAGAGAAGCTCACACAGATAAGCAGGTGCAAGACCATGAATGCATTTAAATACCAGCACAATAATTTTAAAATGCACTTGACTTTGGACTTGAAGCCAGTGTAGATTCTTCAAGATGGGAGTGATATGGTCGAAGCATTTAGCATTCTTTAACAACTGCATGTAATGAAAACAATGTACACATTGCTTTAACTTTTAAACTGAGAAAAAAACATTACCTGTCCTTTAATCTGAAAATTAAATTCAAAGTATACATGATAAATTAAAACAACCCCAAAATACTCAATGATGACCAACTAAACCTTGAAGACAAAAGTAAATCATCATTTTCTGTGTTTTATAATGATTAATTTTTCAGGATACTAATTTCATATATCCAAAGCATTCAAATATATACTCAATAGGCAAATGAATCATCTTTTTGTATAAGCCAAATGGGGCATTACCAAAATAATAGAGCTGAAATGGTTAACAGGTTTTCTAGATCGATCAATCACATGGATTAACCTTGGTTAACCAATTAATCACTTGCCCTAATAGGTAGCTGAATAACTGCTGTACCGCTGATGATTTACAGAATTAACCCTTTACCCAACATAATGAAAAAAAGCTGACCATGGCTATATACAAAAATCTCCATTCAGCTTTTATTTAGGTCTCAATTTTTTTTTCTCAAAAACATAGCTTATGACCCCTCATTGGAATGAGCTCATTGAGCTCATTCCAATGACGGGTTATAAGCTATATGTTTTTGAAACAAAAATTGAAAATATTTAGTTATTCAAGAGTTTATTTAGCAAGTATCATCTGCTACTCATATTGGGTAAAGAGTTAAGAATGACCATTTCCAGCCACTGATACAGTATAATGATCATGCAAGTGAACAAGTATGTCAGCATGCAACTTGCATGCTTTACTCTGTCTCATATAATTGATGTGACTCAGTGTGACAATGTCTGCCTGTTTGCAGCAAGTTTTTTCCTCAGTTAACCCATATAATACAGTAATTCAATAGGATCCGTTAATCAACCAATTACTTTTTTGATCAATCAAGACATTGATCATTGGTTAAACAATCAATTAGTTAACCATTTCAGCTCTACAAAATAACCGCAAATAAGCATTTGAACCCTCTGCACACTGATGTCGAAATATCAAATGTTCAAGCCACAAATGTTTCCTATAATGCAAACTAGTAGTTTAACTAGAGAAACAGAATTTACTGCATCCAGTAAATTGAAGTCTGTGTGAAAAGGGTTAAAGTATCAAGAATAAACTCTACAGAAAGAGAATTTATGGAGGCTTATCTTCTGGTGTAAAATATTTTTTAACAAATCAGAAATGGGTTTTTTGTTAACAGTATTTACAGATATTCATACAGGAATCAGAACAATTTTTATAAGAAACCAGAAAAGGCATATATGTGACCAGCATTTAAAGGGTTCGATACACGAATCAGAAATGGACAATTTTGGCTCTGCCCACTAATTTGAGTGATGAAATACATTCATAAACTTTAGAAATACATTAAGGTGTAAATGCATTTCCCAGTCTTTCTGAATAATATGCACTTGATGACCTCATTCAGATGGACCATATATTGAATCTCCAGCAATGTTTAACTCAGTCGGTGTAGTCCCATGTCCACATCTACATTGAAGAATGAGCGCAACCCACTTTGAAATAATGGCTCCACCAACTTCAGATCTGTCATCTGACATTCAGATCGAACGGGTGAAAAAAACATAGGTAAGTGCAAACTGGTTATTGTTAACCAGCATGCCAAAATGCATAGAGATAGGACGGTCCGTATTTGAGTTGTCGCGCTGACAAAGGGTGCATAAACTCTATGTCGGAGATATTGTCATAAAAACCTTAAAAAACCCCAAGAGCTCATTTGAAAGCCTGCTCTTAAAAAGCATCTAGTGACCTAAACAAGGCATACATAAAACTAGAACTTCTCTAATAAATTAATTTTAAACAGTCATAGCACTAACACAGTTAACAGAACATTCAACTATGTCAGTATTGCATCTTTTACCGGCATCCTGACAGTATTGTGATAGGTTTCAATAACAAATCTAGAGTGTAGTTTTACAATTACATGTACACTGGAATTCTTCATTATCAAGTTGTTTGTTTTTATATTAACTTGGTTTGGGAATTAATTCTGTACAATGAGATTAAATAAATAGATCATGTTATTGTATTTGACAGTCACAGCTTTCTCCCCACTGCTTTTTGTGAAATTCTTTCATGGAGAAAATATTCATACAGGAATCAGAACAATTTTTCTAAGAAACCCGAAAAGGCATATATGTGCACACCATTTATAGGGTTCGATCAAGGAATCAGAAATGGACATTACTAACGCTACCATTTATTTGAATGATGAGATACATGTATAATCTTCAGAACTGCATTAATTGGTATAAAATGAAATTCCCAATAGGTCGAAAAAATATGCATTTAATGACCTCTCTTGACCGCATAGAGGTGGACCACATTTTGAACCTCCAGCAAGTTTCAACTCATTTGGTGTAGGTACCATTACTATAGGTCATACTAAACCTGAAGTATGAGCATAAACTACTTTATAAATATTGGCTCCACCAACTCCGGATCTGCCATATTTGTAGATGATGGCAAATGTTCATATTAGCAAGGCAATAATGAAGTGCATGCATGGTACCTCTGGAAAATATATTGCAAGTAAAAAGGTTCAGTAATGTTGAAATGTAGACGTTGAAAGGCCTTGAATACCCCCAAGAGCCTGTCTGAAGACTTATTGGCATTGTCAAAATACCGAGGTCCCATCTATATCCATGTGTGTTTAGAACAACACTGTGAGAATGGAAATGGTTTTCATTATTCTCAATGATTTTTTCGAAGAGAGGTGCACCATCGAAGTGCAGTACGCCTTAGTACACAGCGCCACCGTGCCCCCATATTAAGATTTTCAGAGGGTTAAAATATTCGCTTTAAATATTCCATTTTAATCCTTTAACCCTTTACCCAGATGGTAGAGGTGCAGGCTGCAAGCCGAGAGGTCCTCGGTTCGAATCCCACCTGCGGCAACCGCGTTGTGTCCTTGGGCAAGACACTTCACCCCCATTGCCCACGTAGGGGCACGGTGACGTTGTGTACTAAGGCGTACTGTACGTCGATGGTGCACCTGTCTTCAACCAATGCTAACCCTGCTTGTGTGGAGTTGGTATGTTGGGGAGCTGACAGTTGCTCGCCGTTGCTCGGTGGTTCTCTCCAGGTACTCCGGCTTCCTCCACCCATAAAACTGTCACGGTCATGGTTAGCCATTGTGCAGAAATATGTGACCTTAAAACACCAATACAAATTAAAAAAAACCTTTACCCAACGAATCGGCCGCATCCGCCCGCGTAATATGCAAATTGAGAAGTTGAAAAAATATTAGTTCCAACGAGGGGTCCCATGATATGGTTTTGTTGAAATTGTTTGGAAAATTTGAAAAAAATGATATTTGAAATAATAAATTTTGCTATCGTCTCCGTTGGGTAAAGGGTTAAATGGGGGCGCAATGGCTGAGTTGGCAGAGCTACAGGCTGCAAGTCGAGCGGTCCTCACTCTGTCCTTGGGCAAGACACTTCACCCCATTGCCTACTTGGGTGCATGGTGGCGATGTGTACTAAAGCGTACTGCACATCGATGGTGCACCTGTATTCAACCAATGCTAACCCTGATTGTGTGGAGTTAGTATGTGGGGAATCTGATAGTTGCTCGCTGTTGCCCGGAGGTCCTCCTCCCCAGGTACTCTGCCTTCCTCTGCCCGTAAAACTATCCTGGTCACGGTAAACCACTGTGCAGAAATATGTGAAATTAAACACCAATAAATAAATAATCCTTTAAAAAATGAGCTCATTCCAATGAAGGGTCATAAGCTATGTTTTTCAAGCAAAAATGAAAAAGTAATTAAAACTGAACAGACATTTCTGTGTATAAAGCTGACCGGTTTTTGCCGCTATGTTGGTTAAAGGATTAAGAATCCCTTAATTTGGAAAACACACTGAAAAGGTGTCCCATTCCACATAGAATTAAATGTTTCAGAAAAGAGAGCGAAAAACATTCTGTAGCCATGAGTTATATTAAAGATATTTTTTTACTCACATCGAAGTATTAAGAGGGTTAAAATCTGACCATTCAAATATTCCATTTTATTACTTTGTAACTGTGATAGGTGTTTCGAGAAAGCCACACACCACTCCATCCCAAAACCTCTCAATCCTGAGTTATGATTGAGAATAAATAGATTTTTTTAAAAAAATGCTTTGAAAAGTGAAGGTTTCTCTCTCTCTTCAATGACTGAGACTGAAGTTTTCTAACATGATACAACATAAATATACAGTGCTGTTCAATGTAACAAAGAATTCTATCTCAGCTTTCTCTCTGGAGATTTCTGTTTTAGATAATGGTTACTGCTTCAGCTAACTCATTTCCCAGTAAATGTTGTAAACATATTTTTAACATCTAGAGCCTGAAGGCCCCACATGCCTCCAAATCATAGATGACCAAATATCAATGGCAGGCAGTCTATCAGTATACAAAACATTGAGATAGGATTGATTGTATTTGGGTTATCATGTTGACAAACAGTGCATAGAAGACATTCTATGAATGTTATTAATTTATTGGGGTTTAATGACACTTCAACAGCTAGGCCCGCCTCGTGTCGTACAGTTTTTATGGATGGAGGAAACCAGAGAACACAGAGAACCACCAAACAACAACAACAAGCAACTGTCTGGATCCCCAACATGCTAACTCCACACAAGCAGGGTTACTGCAAGTGTATCATTGGCATGCAGTATGTTTTAGTACACAACATCACTATGCCATTATGTGGGCAATGGGGGTGAAGTGTTTTTGCCCAAAGACACAAGGCAGTTGCCGCAAATAGGATTCGAACTGAGAACCTCTCGGCTTGCAGCCTGCACCTCTAACTGCTTAGCCACCGTGCCCCTCTATGAATGTAATGGGAATACTTTAGAGGCTTATTTTGGGGATAAAATAGTTTTAAAGAAATAAGAAATAGGTTTTCAATGACAGTATTTATAGATATTCATTCAAAAATCAGTTAATTTTTTCCAAGAAACCAGATAAGGTATATATCTTCACAGTATTCAAAGGGACCAATCAAGGGAATGCACAAGGAGGTTCAAAAATATGATTTCCAGCAATTCTAATAGCCCTCGTGACACCTGTTCGACCTTGGCCCAAATTTTGAATCTTCATCGAGTGTCGACTCGTCGGTATTGGTCCCAGGTCCATACATCATACCATGCTTGAAATATGAGCATGACCCACTTTCACGAATTTTGGCCACACCATCTTTTTATGTAAAAATGGATGTATGGACTTCAGGAATGCTTTAGAGAGTCAAAAAATGTGATTTCCAGCAATTCTGAAAAAATGCACTCAATGACCACAAGTGACCTCCGTAACCTTGACCCACATTTTTGAACCTCCATCAAGTGTCAACTTATTTAGTGTTGACTCCAGGTCCATGCATCACACCATCCTTGAGATATGAGCGTGACCCACTTTCAAAAATTTTGGCCACGGCCACTTTTTTCATGAAAAAATGCACATCTGAATTTTGGGGAAGCATTTGGAGGTCAAAAAATATGATTTCCAGCAATTATGAAAAATGCACTCATTGACCCCTGAGTGACCTTGACCCATATTTTGAATCTCCATCAAGAGTCGACTCATTTGGTGTTGGTCCCAGGTCCATACGTCATACCATGCTTGAGATATGAGCGTGACCCACTTTCAAAAATGTTGGCCACGCCCATTTTTTTACGTCAAAATGGATGTGTGTATGTCAGGAATGCTTTAGGGTGTCAAAAAATGTGATTTCTAGCAATTATAAAGAATGCACTTAATGAACCCTAGGTGACCTCCATGACCTTGACCCATATTTTGAATCTCCATCAAGTGTCGACTCATTTGGTGTTGGTCCCAGGTCCATATGTCATACCATGCTTGAGATATGAGCGTGACCCACATTCAAAAATTTTGGCCACGCCCAATTTTTTCATGAAAAAATGCACATCTGAATTTTGGGGAAGCATTTGGAGGTCAAAAAATGTGATTTCCAGCAATTATGAAAAATGCACTCATTGACCCCTGAGTGACCTCGGTGACCTTGACCCATATTTTGAATCTCCATCGAGTGTCGACTCATTTGGTATTGGTCCCAGGTCTATACGTCATACCATGCTTGAGATATGAGCGTGACCCACTTTCAAAAATTTTGGCCACGCCCACTTTTTTTTACGTCAAAATGCATGTGTGTATGTCAGGAATGCTTTAGGGTGTCAAAAAATGTGATTTCTAGCAATTATAAAAAATGCACTTAATGACCCCTAGGTGACCTCCATGACCTTGACCAATATTCTGAATCTCCATCGAGTTTCGACTCATTTGGTGTTGATCCCAGGTCCATACGACATACCATGCTTGAGATATGAGCGTGACCCACTTTAAAAAATTTTGGCCACGCCCACTTTTTTTACATCAAAATACATGTGTGTACGTCAGGAATGCTTTAGGGGTAAAAAAATTTGATTTCTAGCAATTATGAAAAATGCACTCATTGACCCCTGAGTGACCTCGGTGACCTTGACCCATATTTTGAATCTCCATCGAGTGTCGACTCATTTGGTGTTGGTCCCAGGTCCATACGTCATACCATGCTTGAGATATGAGCGTGACCCACTTTCAAAAATTTTGGCCACGCCCACTTTTTTACGTCAAAATGCATGTGGGTATGTCAGGAATGCTTTAGGGGGTCAAAAAATGTGATTTCTAGCAATTATGAAAAATGCACTTAATGACCCCTAGGTGACCTCCGTGACCTTGACCCATATTTTGAATCTCTATCGAGTGTCGACTCATTTGGTGTTGGTCCCAGGTCCATACGTCATACCATGCTTGAGATATGAGCGTGACCCACTTTCAAAAATTTTGGCCACGCCCACTTTTTTTACGTCAAAATGCATGTGTGTACGTTAGGAATACTTTAGGGGGTCAAAAAATGTGATTTCCAGCAATTTTGAAAAATGCACTCAATGACCCCTAGATGACCTCCGTGACCTTGACCCATATTTTGAACCTCCATCGAATGTCGACTCATTTGGTGTTGGTCCCAGGTCTGTAGGTCATACCACGCCTGAGATATGGGCGTGACCCACTTTCAAAACACCCCTACAGACACCCCTGATACCCCAGGAATCTGAAAAATATTCAGTGCCGAGAACTTGTGGCTGTCTATCAGCATGCCAAAAATCAATGAGATAGGGCAATTCGTTTTCGAGTTATCTTGCAGACAAAAAAGTGATGAGAAGACAGAAGACAGGAGAAGAAGAAGAAGAAGAAGAAGAAGAAGAAGAAGAAGAAGAAGAAAAAGAAAAAAAAGAAAAAAAAAAAAGAAAAAGAAACCGTGCAAAAACAATAGTCTGTGTGTTTCACACAGACTAACTAGGAAGTTAACCAATTCAGTCTTGTGACAGATCTCAGTTATCTTTGTCACGCAACATTATGTGTACCTTTCATTTAAAACTGACACCAATATTGCTGATTGCTGTTATGTAACAGTTGTGCTAAAAATAGACTAATCAGTCTGATTGACTGTGCTGGAACTTTTTGGGGGTCGCCACAGTGATTACTTAAACAAAAACAAATCAGATATAAACTTAATTACAATTCTCTCTCTTCTCTCTCTCTGGTAACAAATCATTTGTCTGAATTGTTAGGTTGTAGGGCTATGCAATTAAACTAATCATGATTGAAGGGATTAATTAAATTACATGTAAATTGAATTAACCACTACTTGCATAAATTGCATAAGGTGTGAAATAACATTTGGGTGGCGCGACAAAGCAACAGAAGCTTTTATCCTCCAATTAAAAATCTCTTTTAAAACCTCTGCACATGACATAATAATAATAATAATGCAATGTTAACGAATCCACCACAGTGCTCTCTGACTTACATTATTACCCCGACTTGGTTGAGGAAAAACAAGAGGCTGTAATCAACATTTTCAATTATTTTTATTATTATTTTAGCCTTATCATAATTATTTATTTATTGGTGTTTAAGGTCACATACTTATGCACAATGGCTAATAGTGACAATGACAGTTTTATGGGTGGAGGAAGCCAGAGTGTCTGGAGAGAACCACTGAGCATCGACAAGCAACTGTCAGCTCCTCAACATTCTAACTCTGTTCAAGCTCCGCCAAAGCAGGGTTACAGCGGTTGAATACATGTGCCCCATCGACATGCAGTACGCCTTAGTATATGGCGCCATCGGGCCTCCATCTAGGCAACCAGGATAAAGTACCTTGCCCAAGGACACAACGCGGATCATCCCAGACAGGGATCGAACTCAGGACCTCTAGCACAGAAGTCCAACAGTCTACCACTGAGCCACCACGCACCCATCATAATTATAACCACATGTAGATCACAAATTGAATAGAAAACAATTATGTTTTTCTTATTCAATAATGACCAGCTTTGGCCCAATCGGGCGATCCACACACCTCTCCCCGGCAAAAAACGTTATTCTGACGGCCAAAAAATAACTTTATTTTTCATCCCAAAAGCCGCCAGAAGTCTCCATTTAAAAACTGATTAACAATTTTTTTTTTTGGGGGGGGGGAAGGGAGGGGCCTCCCCAACCCCAAACCACCTATCATCGCTCATGCCTTTGGCATCTGAATCAGGGGCGTACAGGATATGATGCACAGCATCATCCTAGCCACGTAGCAGCAAGATAGGGGCTAGCACGAGAGGTGGTGCCCCCTCTCATTGGACGGGGAATAATTTTGAAATTCAAGAACAACAAAAAAAAGCAATTTCCTTGACTCTGTCCGTTTGTGTCCATAATTTATAAGTTGTGAAAGGCATCAATAATTATGCCACATTGCTACCACCAAATAGAATCCGAATAAATTATGACATATTTCACATGTAAATTTGCTATTACGCACCCCCCATACGGTTTATTCCCACCAAGACTAATGACGAAATTGGTCACCAGAACAAGATGAATCCCAACGAAACAAATTTAATTACAATGTATACTTGTGATAATATAAACCAGGTAGAAACAAATGAGTTTTCATAAAAATAGCTGACTGTACTGCATTTAGTGAACACAGTATTGACCAAGTAAGTTATTTACTGGTGTTTATGGTCACATATTTCTGCGCAATAGCTAATCATGGCCATGACAGTTTTACCGGTGGAGGAAGCTGGAGCACCCAGAGAAAACCACCAAGCAATGGTCAGCTCCCCAATATACTAACTCTGCACAAGCAGGGTTAGCATTGGTTCAAGACAAGTGCACCATCGATGTGCAGTACGCTTTAGTACACAATGCCACCATGCCCCCATGTGGGCAATGGGGTGAAGTGTCTTTCCCAAGGACACAACGCTGTTGCCTGACAAAGTAAGACTTAAAGATATAACAATTGAACTCACTACAGAAATAAACTCGTGCTCAAGTCAAGACACTGAATGTGGGCGATCAAGAGATGAGAAATAAAAATATTAATAATAACGGCTCAGCAGCTCCTCAAACATGTGAAACAACCACCCCAAAAGAGCGTAATTATACACTTTATATATCTCTTTTCATGAGTTTCCCCTATAGTTAATGAAAAAAGAAGTTTTAACCCTTTACCCAACGTAACGGCCAAAACCGGCCAGCGCTATTCTCAAAAATCGCCAATTAATTTTCATTATTTTTTTCATTTTTTGTCTCAAAAACATAGGTTATGACCCCTCATTGGAACGAGCTCGTCGAGCTCGTTCCAATGAGGGGTCATAACCTATGTTTTTGAGACAAAAAATGAAAAAAATTAGTTATTCAAGAATTTTTTTTGCATGTGTCGTCTGCTTTTCATGTTAGGTAAAGGGTTAACACACCCATGATCACCGTAACATTCCCTAGAAAAAGCATAGTAGGCCTAATGCAAGCACTACAGTGGAAATAAAGGCAATATTCCCATGCTGTTGGGGCTTCTTAATTTTTTAACATGTTTCCTTTCTATAATGTTTATTTGTTGTGCAACAACCTCTTCCTTTAAACCCACTTCTAATGTATACCCACCTACATGTACATCTACACACAGTATATTTCAAACTGAGAAAAAATGTCAATTACGCGGCAATTGAAAATGCCTTAAAACATGCCTGGTTGGCTTCACACCAAGTTCACCGACAATTTACAAAATGGGGCTCGTGGGCAAGGGTGGCACTACAGGAGATGGTCGACCCTCGTAAAACCGGCTTTTATCCCACTTACTTACCTCACCAACCTGCTTCCTTGAGTGTCCCCACTCAAATAAAATGAAAGTGTCAATGACACTGTAGCTCAACTTGTCAAGACAAAGACATGTACATGTACAGTATGTGACACAGCAATGACAAACATCTAGGTAATGACCTGATAACAAAGGTACACATAAAGTATTGTAACGGTCTGCACATAAATACTGACCGTTGCCTGTAACAAATGTATAGGTAAAGTATTGTAAAGGTGGGTGACAGTCAGATGCTAAACTAGAAAAAAATCTTTTGAGTCCCAGAGTGGGTCTGACTGAACCCCAAAATATTTGTTCTCATAGCACAGTGATAACAAAGGCACCCCAAAACACACTTGTTCCTGTCCCAAGGTGAAAACAAAGGTACCCAAGAAGTTTTGTGAAAATCAGTTCATAAATACATGCTGTATAGAACTTGTGACAAAAAACTGATTGGACCTAATTTCGGTACAAAATGGCCACTGGCAGCCATCTTGAATTTTGGACCATACCCAGAAACACTCATTCTCGTCCCAAGATGATAACAAAGGTACCCAAGAAGTTTTGTGAAGGTTGGTTCATAAATACAGCCTCTACCCTGAGCCGTATTGACATGTGTGCTTACATTGTGTAAGTAGCACTGAATAAATCAAAGTTCATCTAATTTGCATAATTTCTGCACGAAAAAAACCCTTTACAATATATGATGTATTCCATGATACTAAACATTCATACAAAAATTTATTCAAATCAGAACTTTCATACAGAAGTTCTGTACAAAAGACTGATTGCACTAATTTTGGTACAAAATGGCTACTGGTGGCCATCTTGAATTTCGGACCTCACCCAAAAACACTCGCTCTCATCCCACGGTGATAACAAAGGTACCCAAGAAGATTCGTGAAGATCGGTTCATCAAGAGAGCCTCTAGCCTGAGCCATATTGACATGTGTACTTACTGTGTATAAGTAGCACTGAATAAATCCAAGTTCATCTAATTTGCAGAATTTCTGCACGAGAAAAAAATCCGTATTATATGTGATGTATTCCATGTTACTAAACATTCATTCAAAAATTTATTCAAATCAGAACCTTCATTTAGAAATTCTGAAAAAGAAAATTCCGTAAAGATTGGTTCATAAATATGGCCTCTAGTCTGAGCTGTATAGAAAATGTGTACAAAAAACTGATTAGACCTAATTTCGGTACAAAATGGCCACTGGCAGCCATCTTGAATTTTAGATCGCACCCAGAAACACTCGTTCTCGTCCCAAGGTGATAACAAAGGTACCCAAGACATTTCGTGAAGATCAGTTCATAAATACAGACTCTAGTCTGAGCCGTATTGACATGTGTACTTCCCGTGTGTAAGTCGCACTGAAAAAATCAAAGTTCATCTAATTTGCATAATTTCTGCATGAGAAAAAAACCCGTATTATATGTGATGTATCCCATGGTACTAAACATTGACACAAAAAATTATTCAAATCAGCGCTTTCATATGGAAGTTCTGTGCAAAAATATGATTGCACCTAATTTTGTACAAAATGGCTGCCATCGGCTATCTTGAATTTCGGACCAGGCCCAAAAACACTTGTTCTCGTCCCACGGTGATACCAAAGGTACCCAAGAAGTTTCGTAAAGATTGGTTCATAAATACGGCCTCTAGCCCGAGCCGTATTGGCATTTGCACTTACAGTGCTGAAAGTAACACCAAAAAACATCAAAATTAGTCTAATTTGCACAATTTACGCACGAGAAAAAAACCCGTATTATATGTGATGTATCTCATGGTACTAAACATTCATACAAAAAATTATTCAAATCAGAGCTTTCATATGGAAGTTCTGTACAAAAAAGATTTCTGCATCGTCGGTACAAAATGGCGGCTGGCAGCCATCTTGAATTTCGGACCGCACCCCAAAACACTCGTTCTCGTCCCACAGTCATAACAAAGGTACCCACGAAGTTTTGTAAAGATCGGTTCATAAATACGGCCTCTAGCCCGAGCCGTATCCAATTGTTGATGTACGGACAGACGGCCAGATGGACAGACGGACGACGGGCCATGACAAAAGCTCAAATTTGGCTTCGCCAAAGTTGAGCTAAAAATCAGTTTTTCTTTAAACAATTTTCAATCCTGACTCGCTGCTATTCAGCGTATAAGTGACTTCCTGTATCGACACGACGCCAGAACCCCAAAGTTTCCAACTTCCATATTTGATAGAACCTCTTTTGATTTAGATGACAATTTCGGTTGTTTAGCCGGCAGTTTTATCAACTTCTGAATTAAATCGGCTCTCCTCTTGCCAGCTTCCAAAGTGATTCTACTGCCCACTTCCATCGTGACAAGGGCACCATCGACGTGCAGTTCACCTTAGTACACAGCGTCACTGTGCCCCCACACAGGCAATCGAGATTAAGTGCCTTGCCCAAGGACACAATGCAGTCATCCCAAACAGGAATCGAACCGTGGACCTTTCGGTTTGAAGTCCAATGCCGTAATTACTGAGCCACTGCACACTTGACAGTATCGCATATGACACCGGTCACAAATAATTTTTCTCTGGCCAACTCTAAAAGGTTTTTGAAAATTACTTATCTGTTGCCTTGTTTGATTCACAGGCAGGTCCTTGGCTATACAGCATGCACCGGGGAAACTTGACAAAACTATACACAGCCGAAACACTGAAAAACTTTGGGGAAAAGTTTCCATCATTGAATAATTTGGGTACAATTACCTTATTTGGGCACAGGGTTTACTATCGCTATTTGTGGCGAATTTAAAAACTATTCTACTCACATTTTGATCACCCGCTACTCATATACATATTTGTACATAAAAGGTACATAAAAGGTAAATGTGTACATTTTATGTCTGTTTGTTCATTAAGCTTTGATTACAATTTATGCAGTCTGGGCCATATCGTGTAGGACATTTTTTTTCGGGTGGAGAGGGCAGGAGCACACAGTGAAAACCACCAGGCAGTGGTGAATAACTGTCTGACAATCCAATTTACTATCCCGGCACAAGCGGGATTAGCATCGGGTGAAGGCAAGTGTGGACATACAACACGCTCGAAGCCCTAAACATACAATACGTTGACGCTACTCTTTCCTTTAACCAATGCTAATCCTGACGCTGCCGGGAAACCTGAAATGGAGAGTCCGACAGTTATTCGCTCGTTCATTAGTAGTTCTATCTGGGATTTCTGGCTCCTGCCACCTGAACCACTCTTTGAAAACAGAAGGCCCAGGCTGTTGAAAGTATCGATAATCCACAATGGCCAAACAAACAAACATAAAAAATGTATATCTTTAACTTTTTATGTGCAAATATGCAGGGGGTACGGGTGATCCTAAGCAAAATATGAGTAGTTTATATAAACAAGAGGCCCCAGGGGGCCTGAGGACGCTCACCTGACATGATATTATATTTATTTATTTATTGATGTTTAAGGTCACATATTTATGCACAATGGCTAATCATGACCGTGACAGTTTTACGGGTGGAGGAAGCCGGAGTACCCGGAGAGAACCACCGAGCAACGACGAGCAGCTGCCAGCTCCCCAACATCGTAACTCCGCACTGCAGCACAGGCAGGGTTAGATTGGTTGAAGACATGCGTACCATCGACGTGCAGTACGCCTTAGTACACGGCGTCATCGTGCCCCCATGCGGGCAATGGGGATGAAGTGTCTTGCCCAAGGACACAACGCGGTTGCCGCAGGTTGGATTCGAACCGAGGACCTCTCGGCTTGCAGCCTGCACCTCTACCTACTGAGCCACCGCGCTCCCCCACCTGACATGATAGTCTAAATATCAAACCAGGGACTTCAATAAGCTGCATACGCCCCTCCTAAGAAAAGCATATACCCACACAATACACAGGACTTTCCTTCTATTTTCAGTTCCTGCACTTTTACGTCCCAAAATTGAGATAAATGCATAAAAAACAGCTTTTTTTCCCCAAACAAAATATTTTCAGTGTAAATTTTTTTTTTCTTCTTAAACCGCATAAAAAAACAAAAACTAA